>JADLZK010012271.1:0-467767 GCA_015847255.1 Hyparrhenia diplandra | reverse complement strand
TACTAATTATGCTTATTTGTTATTTTGTACAATTCTTGGCATATGACAAATTTTGAAAACATAGTTTACGAATCTATGTTCGATTCAGGGACCTGAAGTGAGATTTGAAAGATGCAAGTCTTGGATTGCTCATCTGTCACCAACATGGCCCACACTGGTCGATCATCATTGTTTACCTCGAGATCTTTTTGCGCGCACGCTCGACATGGCATCGCTTAAAGGTCAGAAAGCACACTACTGGACCAGGCTACCATCTGCAACAAAGCACTAATATATTTCCTCGGATTTGGAATCGACCAGTCAATCAATCGTAACAACAACTGGTCTTTAGTGCACGAATATGTCACAGCAGACGCATACTAGCCGTTTCTGGGATCCTAAAGGCACGAGCGCACTCAAAGGGGAAAAAAAAAGCTGCCAATCCTTACATCCATACACGACGGACAGCTCAAGCACTGTATGGGACACTAGCGTGCATTTTAGTGACACCGCATTTTAGTATAATTGTACGGCCAACGTCATCCATACAGCACTGTATGTGCAGTTCAATCGCGGGTCGGCTGAAACACACTATCTACTCCAAGTCGGAATCGGACACCACGGCTCAAGCACTATCACATACCGGCCCAGCGTGCATCGATGTGGAGGCGACCGACCACTTTCCGATGCGGGCACGGGCACGCTGCTAGTGCAACCAAATCGTAGTCTATTCGGACCACGCACCGAGCGCGAGTGGCTAGCGCGCGTCATCCACATAGTGTGTGTGTGTGTGTGTGTGTGTGTGTGTGTGTGTGTGTGTGTTTGATAACATCCACATAGTGTGTTGGGACACTTCCGAGGACGAGGAGGAGAACAGGGAGGAAAAGTTGTTTGATTGAAAAAACCCCATGAGAAAAAAAAAATGGAACAAAAAATAAACAAGGGTACTATAGCCATTTATTCGATCCGCTGGTCCATCATGCGAAGCTGTTTTGCCAAATAGTTTTTCCAAAAACTCAACATCACAGAAAAAAAGCTATTTGTTTCAAATAACAGTTTAAATGGTAAAGCTGGTATCTATGCCAAACCGGGTCGTCTATATCCGCACTCCAATAGCATCGCCGTCTGATCATTCGTTGTTCACCTCGCCTTGTTCCGCTGGCTGGTGTTTGCTGACGGGTGCTGATTTTGTTGTGAGGAAAAAGAACTGGTGCTAGCTGATTTGTTGTGAGAGAAAAACACTACTATCTGGTGGCTGAACCACTGTAAAAATCAGCAAACACTGGACCTGCTGGCCAGTCTGCTCCACACCGGCAACAGATTCCTCGAATTTGGAATCGAAAACAACATGCATTATAGTACGTACCTATGCCTCGCCGACGCTGACCTAAGGCGCCCGGCACTCATGGAAACGAAACAAAAGATACACGTTTGTTGTGACTCGTGAGTGTCGTGACCCCACTGGCTATACCGGTCTACACATGGATATATCTATTAGGCTAGTCTTTTGGGTTGTGTAGGCTTTACCTATTAGGCTAGTCTTTTGGGTTGTGTAGGCCCAAGCCCTTGATATGTTGTGGCTCGGTGGGCCTTTGGGGAGTGGCACCGGCAAATGGGCCGGGCCTGGTTCCAACAAGTGGTATCAAAGCCAGTCCGATGGGAACCCGAACAAATCTCGGTAGGATCACACACAATCGGCGAGGGAGCCCAATCCGGGAGCCCCGTCATTGGATGGCGCCTTGGCCACATGAAAAGGTGTGAGCCAACAAGAGTCGGGTCGGATGTGTGACTACGGGGGAGATTATTGGGTTAGTCCCACATCGGTAATCGATGGTGGGGGAGCACAACATATAAGGCGGGGTGGTCCTCACCTATTAGGCTAGTCTTTTGGGTTGTGTAAGCCCAAGCCCTTGATATGTTGTGGCTCGGTGGGCCTGTGGGGAGTGGCACCGGTAGATGAGCCGGGCCAGCTCCAAGGAACCTAGTGGCACCGGCAAATGGGCCGGGCCTGGTTCCAACAGGATATGGGCGACGCCTTCTCCAAAGGACTGCAGCGCGCAATGATGCTTTTCGTTGCCGGAACATGGACTCCCGTTGCCGGGCCATTCCCGGGTGTCTAGGTTGAAGGCTGGAGGAATTACCTCATGTATGACCGTGCGTTTTGATGATCAACGACGGGAAGGAACTATATAAACGGATGGTACACAGTACAGAAACGATGAATAATCAGGACTACTACACAGCATTTTCAACCTAATGATGATCAGGTTGCCATGCTCTCAGTCCTTTGTTGTATGTAATGTAATCTACAAGACCACGTCGCTCAACCGCGTACCCAGAATACGTATGGCATTTTAGGGCTACGTACTAATGAGCATGTATTACATGTCTGTGTAACACAGGCACTTTGTTTTCTCGTGCAGTTTTAATTTTGGGAACAATAAAATCATGTGTCTCGTCATGTGCAGTTTTAATTTTGGGAACAATAAAATCATGTGCAGTTTTAATTTTGGGAACAATAAAATCAGTTTTAAAAATCATGCACCGGCAACAGTTTTAATTTTTGGTTTAAAAATTCTAGAAAATAAACCGATGTGCAAAAAATCATGAAATTTGATAATATGTCATGATATCTTATGCCGAGGCTATGATAAAAATTGGGAACGTTTCAAGACAAGTTGGCACGCACGATGTTCACAAGCTCCAACATCTACGTAGAAGTTTCATGTTTGTTGAGTAGTGTGATTTCATGTGGATGTGGCGGTCAAGTTGTGGTTTGGCTCTGAAACTTTTTCTATATGCAAATGACCTCGATATTGTGCCATGTCTAATTTCGATAATTTTTGGATTATTTTGGTAATTATTATAATTTTTTGTTATAGTTAAGTAAATACAATTTTGAAAGAAGGAGATAGAACCACATGAAAATAATGGCCATTTTTTCACGCAAGGATCAATTATGTATGGGTGAGTGTATGTGATAAGGTATTTTTGAAGTAATCTTGATCAAAGTTTGAAAATATATATGTTAGAAAAAGAAAGGGGAGTAATAAATTTATTTTACGGAAAATCCCTTTCCCATGAGCGACTCAACGGAACGGGAGAGATTTCCCCCGTGAGCTAATCACGGGAAAGGGTCGGTGGGACCCGCCTCGCGGTGGTGGCGGCGGATATTTAAAAAAATTACCTCTTTCCCGTGATGGATGCGGGCGGATCACGGGGAAGAAGGCAACTTTCCCCGCGATCCCGGCGGATCCATCACGGAAAGCGTTTTTTTTAAAGTTTAGTCAACCACGACGCCAGCCTCCCCCACCTCTCAATCGCCTCTCCTTTCGAACACACATGACGCCCCGCCCCGCCGCCCCGCCGATTCCGCCGCCCACACGCCCCAAAGGCCTCGCCCCACCCACCCGGCCCCCACCCCGCCCAACCCCCAACAACCCGCCGCAGCCCCGCCCCACCCATCTCCCCGCCCCACAAGCCAAGACGCCCCCGCCGCCGGACGGAGTAAGGTGGGAGGGGAGGGGGAGGGGGAGGAGGGAAGAGGAGGAGGCGGGAGGGGAGGGGGGAGGAGGGAAGAGGGAGGAGGAGGAGGGAAGAGGAGGAGGAGGAGGGAAGAGGAGGAGGAGGGAGGGAGAAGGGAGGAGAGGAGGAGGAGGGAGGAGGAGGAGGGAAGAGGAGGAAGAAGAAGAAGGCAGAGAGGAGGAGGAAGAAGAAGAAGAAGAAGGAGAAGGGAGGAGAGGAGGAGGAGGAGGAAGGTGGGGAGGGGAGGTGGAGGAGGAGGCCTGAGGAGGAGGAAGGGGAGGGGGAAGAGGAGGCCCCGACGCCGCCACCCCTACGCGTGTCGGCGACACCGCTGTCTCCGACGTCGCCGGGGCCGGCACGCCTTTGTGACCTCGCGACCGCCGCCGCCACGGGCGGAGGAGAGGTAGGAGGACCGCCCCACTGTCGTCCGTCCGCCCGCCGCCTTCGCCTTCGCAGTTGTCGGCCATCGTGCCCTTGATGTGAATGTGGTTGTCGGCCATCATGTCGTATGTTTTGTTTGTAGGTATTGGAAACCTCCCGTGTAGGGGAGGCTACATCCGAAATTTTGAACTTATCCCCTGTGGTTTTTTTATGCGAGAGGAACCCTCCGGGAAATGAGTTGCTTGCCGAGCCGGAGTCTCTTGGCGGCCCCCGATCTTCTTCCTCGCCGGCTGGCGACTCCACCGCGACCCTAGGTATGACCCTAGATCGCAAGCAGCTTCAGTTAAGGCGTCTCCCATTGAAAAGAGATACGGTTGGAAGTATGCATCCCCCCGCATACCTATAACCGTATCCGTTTCGAATTGTCCACGTTTTGGACAGCCCGAGGATGCATAGATGAGGTTCGTTCCATGCTCCACTCACACGATTCGAGTTTCGGCAAAGCATCTCCCCCGTTGTTCTTCGAATACACAGCTCCCCTCTCGGGGAGGACGTGTATTTGGAGAACAAAGCGAGGGAGGTGCTGCCGAAATTTGCCCTCGGATAGGAGTGGAGCATGGAACTGACCTCATCTACACATCCTCGGTAGGATTAGGACCTATCTTCACCTATTAGATGGTAGGATCCTTGTGTAGATGCACTGCATTCTTATATTCTCGCCAATATGATAGAGAATGGATGACCGTGCGTGGATATACAATGGCCGGAGGAGTTTTGGAGATTATGACCATGAATGGGTTAAGAAGAGCGTTGCTTTCGTGGACAATGCTTTTCGAATGCTCGAGGTGCGAGTAAGGTTTGGTGTCCATGCAAGAAATGTGGGAATAAAAAAAGGCAAAAGTAAGGATGACATGTCTAAACATCTTCCCATGTATGGATGGATGGATGGCTATAAGCGGTGGATCTTCCATGGTGAAACTGAGCGTATGAGAGACGAGGTGGTGAGGCAACGCATCGATGATCTTGCTTCTGATGCCGGGATAGGAGACATGATAGATGACTTTCATGCCGGAAACTTTGATCAAGGACTTGGTGAGGGAGGAGGAGCCGGAAGAAACCGCAAAGGCCTATTATACCATGTTGGAGGCGGCACGTAAACCCCTTCACGACTATTGTGAGGTCTCCAAACTAGATGCCATTTCACGCCTTATGGACTTGAAGGCCCGATGCAATATTAGTCAAGACGGCTTCACCGACATGTTGACGATCTTTGGGGGCTTGCTTCTCGCGAGGTCACGTCTTTGCCAAAGAACATGTACGAGTCGAGAAACTCCTCAAGGTACTCAAGATGCCATACGAGCGGATACATGCTTGTCGAACGGGTGCGTCTTATTTAGGAAAGACTACAAAGATGATACGCGACCGTCCCAAAGTGTAAATCCTCAAGGTTCATAGAGGTAGACCCCCGGTGAAGACGGTGAGAAGAGGCAGCCTTAAGGTCCCCGTGAAAAATCCTACGGTACCTTCCCTTCGGACCGAGGTTACAACGGATGTACATGACCGAGGAGTCGCGAAAACAGATGACATGGCACAAAGATGGGCGTCGCTACAATCCGAGATAAGATGGTACACCCATCCGATGCCGAAGCATGGACCCATTTCAACAATATTCATCCCGACAAAGCTATGGAGGCTCGTAATGTGCGTGTTGCTCGCAACAGATGGGTTCAATCCTTATGGAATGATGGCTGCCCCATACACTTGTTGGCCTTGTATTCGTTATCCCGCTCAATCTCCCTCCCGGCCTCGCTTTCAACGTAAGAACATTCTTTTGTCTTTGATAATTCCCGGCCACCCGGAAATAAAATGGGTGTGTTCTTAGAGCCTGTGATTGATGAATTGATCAAAGGTTGGAATGAAGGGTTTTGGACGTACGACCGAAGCTTTGAAGAGAAATTTCGGGATGTACGTGTGGTACCACTACTCCCCCGCATGATTTCTTGGCGTATGGGATATTCTCGTGGGTCGGTGTGTGTGCACGGCAAGTTCCCTTGCCCAAGATGCAAGGCGGCTCGAGGTTCACCTAGTTGAAGAAGGGTGGCAAGTATTCTCAAGTTCGACAAGCATCGACGCCTCCTCCCTCCCTCGACCATGCATTCAGGCTAGACAAGAAGAACTTTTACGAAAGGTCTCCAAGTTACGGACCCAAATTACCGGAGATGATGACAGCTAATGAGGTACGTGCTCAAAGCGGATTCTCTTGTGGCTGATGAAAATGGTGTCTTTGTGGGTTATGGCGAGGATCATGCATGGACTCACAAGTCGATTAGAGAGGCTCCCCTATTATGATGACCTTCTTCTTCCACATAACCTTGATTTAATGCATACCGAAAAAGAACATCGCCGAGTATTTTCTTGGAACATTCATGGAAACTAGCAAGTCAAAGAACAACGTTAAGGCTAGAATTGATCCGCGCGAGTTGTGTGACGTAATCGAAGCAAGAAATGAAGCCTCCTAGCAATGGCAAGAGATGGAAAAACCTAAGGCCGATTACGTGTTGAGCAGGCCCCAAAGGAGGGAAGTACTTTGACCGGTTTTAGAAATTAATGTTCCCCGATGGGTATGCAAAGAAATCGGAGGGGAGTGAACTTATCTACTATGCGAATCAATGGGCTCAAGAGTCATGACTACCACATATGGATGGAGCGGCTTCTTCCAGTGATGCTTCGAGGCTATGTCCCCGATCATGTCCGGCATGTGATGGCAGAGTTGAGCAATTTCTTTTTGGCAGCTTTGTGCTAAAGAGTTATCTCGGACCACACTAGAAGAAATGGAAAAATGGCACCAATGTTGGTCTCGTAAGTTGGAGAAGATATTTCCGCCAAAGGCTTCTTCGTTCCGATGGTGCATTTGATTTTGCACCTTCCATACGAGGCAAGGGTGGGTGGCCCCGCACGCTTTCGTTGGTGCTATGCTTTGTTGAGAGAGTTCTAAAGCATGTTTGGTCCGACCAGTAAAATTAAGTGTAATATTGAGGGTTCCATCGCGAGAAGCAAAGGTTCGGCAGAGGTGTCGACTTCACATCAAAATACTATGGTGACAACCTTCCTAGCTCACATTATCGACCCCCCTCGTTACAATGCCGATGTAAATGAATCAACCCTCGGCCTTTTCCAAGGAGAACTAGGGCGTGCAAGTGGTTCAAAAATAAAGACCTTGACAAATCCAGAGTGGATCGATAATGAATTATATACTTTTCAACCTAGACGGCGTGCTTCCTTACATACAAGAAGTCACAACTCTAAGCATAGAACCTACTTGTCTTCTAGTACTTAATATTCTGCATCCAACCCTTTTGTCTCTCGTTGGTATAGGAAATTTCAAAGGCAATTCTCAAGCGTCAACGAACGCCGCTTTGAAGCACATGAATTGGACACCCCGCTAGATAGGGTGCCGGCAATGGAAAACCCGATTTCATTAGTTGGTTCAAACGCCGTGTAATCGGCCCAATTCATGTTAAATAACATCTCGCTTGATATGCTAACGAACCGCCTCATTTCATATATCCTCGCTTGAGCTTGCGAGCACCGACCGATCCGGTATGCATCCCGAAGCTCACACAAAGTTGCCAATGGCTTTGAGACCGTGGTTAGGTCATTTACCGGTTATGACGTGAATGGATATCGCTACCACACAACGAGCTATGAGGAGAATCGACCAAACCGAAAAACCACAAATACCGGAGTTTTCACTAAAGGTGATGATGGAACTAGCACTAAAGGTTACTATGGAAGAATTGAAGAAATATACGAGCTCCATTTCTCCGCTCTCTAAACGGCTTGCTCCTCGCCGTGTTTAAGTGTCATTGGTTCGATCCTCGCAATAACAAATTCAGACCTCGAACAACTTGGGATTGTTCGTGATTCGACAAGATTCCCGGATGGTCGGAGATGAAGTCTACATTGTGGCTCAACATGCCACACAAGTTTATTATCTCATATGGTGTTGCCAGGCCGACGAGCGGCTTAAGGGTTGGGATGTTGTGCGTAAGGTATTGCCACACGGTAGACTACCCGTCCCAAACAGGGGACGATTACCATTTTAATGCAAACACATATGAGGGAGAGTTCTTCCAAGAAGAAGGGCTACAAGGTAAATTTGTGATAGAAATAACCGGGTCCAATGAAATGGAAGTAGACAATGAAAGTGTTGTTGATGATGAGGAGGACGAGGAGGTTCGAGATGCGAAGGACTTACGCTACTTGAGAAATTACTTAAGGACAATTGCGGTGTTAACGCCGTTCCTCCTCCCATGGATCCCGCCAATCTTCATATGTTGGAAGACGTAGACATGGTTGATAGTGATCATGAGGATTATGATCCGACAAAGTCGAAATCGTGACGAGGGATGAGGATTATTTCTAATACATGTAATACTATGCATCTCTTAATAATTATGTTCTGATTATTGGTTTTTCATCTCTTCATAATTATGTTCTATTTAATTTTGCATTTTTACTAATTATCTATATCTAATTGCGGGTGATTCAAAAAAGATGCCTCGAACGAATGTCCTCAAGAAAATGACCAAAGTTGACTAGGAAATTCGTAAGTGTATCCGAAGCTAGGGCAAGGGCAAGACGAAGAAGAAGCGTCGAGCCACCACCACCGCCACGGGGGTAGGGCAGGGGCAGGCGTCGTGGCACCCCGACCACCATCGCCACCACCGGTGGTGCACGAGGAGGAGGCGTAGGCGGAGGACGGGACCTCTCGGCGCCGCAAAGACGCTGACCGCCGGGCGTTGCACCACGCAGAGGGGACTAGCCAAAGTATGGGAGGGGGTTCCTCTTCCTCTGCCGTAGGCGCGTGTCTACTTGCGAGGCCCCTCCGGACTCCCGTGTCTACAGCCAAGGTAATTTACTTTACATTTTAGCACTACTTTCTTATTTTTAGGTTTCAAAATCGTAATAGGAACTAATCATTATTCTTGATCATTTGGGCAGGTCTTTTGTTGTCACCGCGAACTCGATTAAAGGATGCCTTCCCAATGGCATTCTTGGTATTCTGGTCAAGAAGCACTACCCCGCCTTGTTACCATCGACGGAGTAGAGCATGTCAAGTCACGCCGCTCCACCAAGACGTGGACTTTGAGGACAACTATGATGAGGATGGCATAAAATATAGTAACAAGGCAAAGTGCGTGTGATCAAAGAGTTTTGGGTAAGTCTATGTCGCACGGTAGTGTACAAATACATCGCTTCAAATTCTAATGTTAGAAATAATGACTTATTACATTGCTTCTATGTGTAGAAATACTTCAAGATCGAGGAGGGATTCGAGGCTGAGAAGGATGAAGTGGCTCTAAACGCCTGTTTCAAGCTTGTGTCAGACAAGTGGTACGAGGCACGCGGCCAGGCCGTCAGGACGTGGTACGCGACATACGATAAAAGGAGGCTCGATAAGGAGGAATGGAAAACAATGAATCTGACCAAAGAACAATACATGCAGGTAAATATTGAATGGCCATACTAAGTTTAATTATGCTTAATGTGATTTTTATAATATGTGTTATACTTGGTGTCCCTGTAGGTGATTCCGCAGTGGTGCTTGTTGCATAGGTGTTCTTTGGGAGCTTCGTGTGGACAAGTGGGTCGACATGATTATGAAGAGGTCCACAACGACTACCGGAACGGTGTGCCATGATGCCGTGTGTACCACACCATCAAGGCAGCCTTAATCTCGCGACCTACCAAGCTAGATATGTAAAGTGTTATCCAATTCTTATTTTCTCGATGTGCAACTCAATACTTTCTAAGCATTCTAGCTACTTTTCTTTTTTCTCACACGGGAGGAGACACATGGCGTGCCAATCAGCACGCCGAGGCCTTTGCTTGCTCCCACATGGGCAAGTATAAAGATCCCGCGGTCGCCTTCAACCCCGAGGTCGGGCCCGAAGCCTACACCAACCCGACCGCCTACGAGAAGATCGCGAGGTACAATCAAGTGGTGAGGGAGCAAGATGGATAAAGCTTCGATCCCCGCGGCCACAACATTGAGGGGGACGCCGCCATGATCGCCGGAGGAGGCAAGAAGCACGGGCGGTACTATTTGGGTCATAGCGTTATCAACCCGCACCACACAAAGAAGCTATCGAGCTCCGAGCACGCCGGGGGCCCGGTGATACACGAGCGGCCAACCACTTACCAAAGCTACGGTCTCCGACTTGAGGTTTATTTATTTTATTTAAGGTTCATTTATTTTTACATACCGTTTCACCGTGTTCTAACTTTGTGTTGAAATAGGCCCGTATAGAGGAAGAGAGGAAGCGACGGGAGGAGGCCGAGGAGTGGGAGCGGGCAAGGGCTCAGCGGAGCGAGAGAGGGCCGAAAGCAAAGATCGAAAGAGTATGGAAGCTCTCCTAGGGTACCTCCAGCGTGTTGGTGGCACGATTGGTGTGGAGCTGCCACCGGAGATCGCCTTCCCTCCACCACCACCGCCCGTCTTCGTCCCCGCCGCCCGTCTACGGTCACCGGCCAATCTTCCCTCCACCGCCCGGAGCCTCTCCCCGTGAATTTGTCTCCCTTAACTCGAAATATGCATATATGAATGTGAATGGATATGATCTGAGTTTTGAATGCACCATGAGATGTGCACGTGGACATGTGGTTGTCGACCATCGAGCCGTTCTTTTCTTGCAGGTTGGGGAAACCCCCTCCGTGCGGAGGTGTGCTGCCGAAATTTCTAACAATTTATCTTGCTTTTTTTTCAAATCAATAGAATCTACCTTGAATTTTGTCTAACAAATGCAATATCTTTGTCTACGTGCAGGATCAATCTCATGCCTCGAACTCAACTCCGGAGCGAACGCTTGGGGACCGAAGTTGCGGAGCAACAAGACGGCCGGGTAAATGGTTCTGAGGTTGTGATGATTTAGGTGAAAAACTTGTGAACTTGATCTTAGAGCCTGTCATTGTGATGGTTGAACACATGCTATTGTGAACTTGAACTTGTGACTTGTTAGATTTTTATGTAATATATGTGGTATTGTGGAGATATGTGATATGTGAGAAATTTGTGATATGTGGTACATATTTATATATTTATATGTCTCAGTATTGTGTGCTGGAAAAAAAAAGAAAAAAAACAAGAGACCAAATCTTTCCCGTGAGCCTAAGACTTTGCCACGGGAAAGAGACCAAATCTTTCCCGTGAGCGCAACATGACTCACGGAAAGCGATCGATATCCCGTGAGCGGCTCCGTTATGCTCACACAGAAAGAACTCTTCAACGCCGTTTCATGTCACAAAGCCACGAGGCCATAACGGGGTTTCACATTCGATGACACCTGTTATCTTATACTTTTATATGTCAACAAGAGATGGAATAAGGACATAAATTGAATATATGCTAAGTTTAGAGGTTTATACTAATGAATTCCACGAGTTTTGGTGAATTATGTATTTCCGAGGACTTAACAGATAATTGCGAGAGAAAGATGGAGAAAGTTCCGGAATATACAAGACATATGATGACAAGACTTGACCGTGAAGCAACTCAATTCGAAAAGTGAACTAAAACATTCTAGAAGGTACCGAGAACACCAAGGAACCGAGGTCGTCGTGAGGAGGCGGGGAGACCGGCGGCCGCCATCCATTCTTGGTCGGCCGCCCGTGGGGCCATGATGTCGGCCTTAGCTTCCTAGGTCGGTTTACTACCGACTTTGTGGTTGTATCTACGCCCGTTGTTGAAGGTCGGTTTGATCCAATGGTCATCGTTCATCACCAAGGCCTATATAAGAAGACCATCTGCTCCCGTGGTTAAACCCTAATTCATATCAATTCATTGTAATCCATTATCAACCAAAGTCGCAGAAGTAGAAGAGAGTTTCTCCACCGGAGATTAGAGTTAGCTACTAGTTCTAGTTCTAGTTCATCCAAGTTGATTAGCGCATTTATTCAATTAGAGCCGGGTGTGCCTACCCGAGTTCTCGATCTTCAAGTTTTACGGTATGAATTATCTTGTATCTATGACTTTGCACTTTATTAATAATATGTGTTTGTTTGCTACGTTCTTACTTTATTCTAATAGTATGATTGATATAGATGTAGTTTATGATAGATATATGTATCTATTTGTAGAGCGCTAATTCAATACTCGAGTGGGTTAGGTGGTAAAGATATTTATGTAAGCGTGGTGCTTATATATGATTTACCCGCAAATGCACCTTATATTCCGGGCCGTGTGGTAGATCGCGGGAGTGACAATCTGTTGAGTCCTTTGGAATCCACCCTCCGCCTATAAGACACGTGGACATTGATTATGGGGAATATCTTGTTTAGCTCTTGATTTTCCTTGATAGTCGTCCTGATACATGATCTAGAGTTTACTATGCTATAGATGATAACATATGCCTTAGAATAGATGTAATGACTTAGTGGATTAAATGCTATAGATGAATTCTGTCTCTTAAAAGTAGTCCAATGTTAAGTCTAACTTAGTAGTTATTCTCTGTCTCGTGTGTGATGCCTCTGCCTTTTATTTATCATTATCATATCTTTATCATTATTGGTTAACCCCTGCTAAAGTAAGCACTAGTAATGTAAGCTCTCATAAGTATGCCACTTATTAATCATGTTTGCACCCACCTTTAGATTATTCCTCCCCCGTGGTAGAATATAAATGACAAAACCTGATTACTCCCGGTGAAATGCTACAAAGGGTATTTATATCTCGTGCGCTTGCGGATAGACCTTTTATATTTATTTTCTTAGATTGCGCATAAACACATATCACAAGTATCACATATGCATTTCCTAGCATTACTTTGCTGGGGATGACAACCTAGCACATAGTAGTGTTAAGAGATGAACTACACCGAAGTTTCTCTCGATGGCTTATAGCCTTAGGTGAGATTAACTCCACCTAATGTTATAGTGACGTTAGATTTACCAACACACACCTCCCCCGTTGACGACCCCACCCCCGTTAACTCTATCCCGTGAGCTAAACAAGGTTCACGGAAAGTATATCCCGTGAACATTAGGCGTGTTCACGGGAAAGGGTGATTTCCGGCCTTTTTTTTCCCGACACCGATATCCGTGATTTACCCCCCGGAAAGGCTTTCCTCGGGGTAAAAGGGCCTTTCCCCGTGAGCATACGCCTCACGGAAATCGCAGGATTCGGTAGTGTCTATTTGAGGATGAATTCTCGTTTTTGCTCTTAGGATAACTAAGGACAAATCTTGCTTCAAAACTTGTATGCTTCTTTGATCTGAGTTCTGGATATTTCTAAAAATTCCGAGTGAGACCGGTCGGCTTAGCCACTTTAGCAAGCTGGCCAAGCCAGCTCCCCACCTTCAACCAGCTTAGTCGGGTCACCAGGACTAATTTCAGAGCACAACATCCGTCTATGTTGTACTGTATAGTCTAAAAAAAAAGGTTAATTTCAGAGCACAGCATGTTCTTGTTTTAGCGAAACATGGCCTGCCATCACTTAAGGTTAATTCCAGACGTTGATATTGTTATATGAGCTAAATAACGAACAACTTTCCATCTTTTCCACGCCCATGTCAAATTTTGGATGAAGACAAAATTTATATTAAAATTGTATCTCTCAACGTGATCTACAGCTTTCTGGTTCAGGAGCAGATAGATTTTTCTTAAAATAAATAGATAGATGGCAAACTCTTCCGGCTACAGAGTACCACGGCTAATCACCAACGCACACGAGTACAAGACTTCCGGATAGTCGCCGTGTGCGTGTGGCACAGAAGCAACAACATAGGCGGCGTGTGCCAGCGCCCCGAGGAATGATGGCGTGCACAATTCGTGGCGCCACTATATGCTCTCCCGTCACGGTTCTTGCACCACGCGACCATGCATCATTACGTACAGTGGTGTCGATCACCATGGGCCATGGCCACTCAATAGTCCTCCATCAGGTCACAAAGTTTTAGACTGAAACTTAGTGACCGCCTCTATAAACCAAAGGACCTATTCTCTTAAGGCTTCGTTTGGTAACTGGTGAAGCTAGCCCAAGGGAGACTTTGGCCCCGCGTGGGTGAGGTTGATCCACGTCTATTTGGAGGTTTTGTCCGTTGGCTAAATCGTATACGGAGGTTTTTGCCAATCCACTGCATACGGAGGTTTCAATCCCCGATTGTTAATTACTCTATTTGGATTAAGACAGTGGATTGGTAGGGGTTTTGTCCGTTGGCTAAATTGTAGAGCAATGACAAGCCATTGGAACTAAGAGCGCTAACTACCACTCTAAAATTCATCTCTAAAATCACAAAATATTAGAAAAACAGAAAGATGAACCAAAAAATGTTCTCAAAATGACAAAAAAATCAAAAATTCAGCAAAAAACACAAATAACTAATCTGAAATGTGGTGAACATGCTCCATCTAATCCAGTACAAGAAACATCTAGATATAGAACAACTTTATCAGGGTGCATCAACGATTCAAACATTATAGAAAAAAAAAATCTGCTCCTGTAATCAAGAACATTCTTCACCAAAAATTAAAAAATAGTTCATTGTTCACCAAATCACATAGCTAAGCAAGAAAAGTGTGTCCATCAGCATATTTAACTACGTAGCAACTTCACATGCATACAAATCTAGGAAACAAGACATTTTGTTCTCAAGATTCCCAAATAAACAAAAATATTGCCAGCATCCTATTAGTGTCGAAGAATGGATCACACTTGGACTTGCACTTGAAACCAAACTGCACTTTCGCTTCTATCACTACAGGAATCGCCTTTGCTTTGCCGAGTCAGAGGCGCACTCGGCAAAGGCTTGTATCCACTTCGGCGAACCCTTTGCCGAGTGCCAAACTCGACGAAGCGCACGGCAAAGAATGACTCGGCAAACGAATCTTTGCCGAGTGCCAAATGTCGGGCACTTTCGGCGAAGGTTTCGCCGAAAGTGCCATGTCGCTCTTCGGCGAACTCGGCGTCGACCGTTACATATGGGCGGCTCCTTTGCCGAAGTGCCAAACATCGGGCACTCGGCAAATATTTGAATATTATAAAAACTTTGCCGAGTGCCAAATGTCAGCACTTCGGCAAAGTATTTATTTTACGAAAAAATAAATTACGGTTTGCGAGTGCGGTTCAGATGGCACTCGGCAAAGTTATAGTCATTTTGCCGAGTGCCACCTCGCACTCGGGCGAATCGCCAAATTTGCTGCGGGGTACCCGGCTTTGCCGAGTCCGGCACTCGGCAAAGCTGAGATTTATTTTTTTTTTTTGTTTCTATTGATTCACGGCCTCCATCAACACATACATATACCATAAGCATTCATATATATATCATAGACCACATATATCACCAATTCACATATATAATGCACATATTTCACAAATCCACATATATAATCCACATATATCACAAATTCACACATATAGTCCAACATCCAAACGCGAAATTAAACATGTCCAACATCCAAACGAAATGTAACATGTCCAACATCGAAACTAGATCCATCACGCGAGTGCAACATGTCCAACATCGAAAATAAATCCATCACGACCACCTCAACTTCACGGCCCCGAACCGTGGCCTCCCCGGTGCGAAGAGTCCTCACCTTGCCCCGGATACCACCCGCCCTGCGGGCGCCGACCGAACGCCCACCCGTGGTGTGGAGGGGCGTGTGGAAGCCCGTAGTGTGGCTGCCGCTGCCGCCTCGAGGAGGAACGCCACCGCCACGTGTACCGTGGGAGTCGGGCCGACCGGATAGGCCGGATGGGGTGGAGAAGGGTCACCGGAGGAGTCGGGTTCGAACCCGCCGACCGTGGCTACACAAAAGAAGAGGCGATCTCTTTAGTACCTGCAGGTGAGCGCCGCAAAATAAAATAAATAAACAACAACATATACTCACCGGAGTCCGCGGGAGGAGGAATGGGAAACGGTGGTGGAGCGAACAGCGAGGGAGGCAACGGAGGCGGGGTCACACCAGGGATCTAGAGGCCCCACAAGTAGCTCGCCACGTCCCGCAGGCGGCGACCGAGTATTGCTGGGACTGCCTCCAACTCCCCGCCGATGGGCCTCGCCGGGCCCTTTGCTGCCTCAAACGTGCCCGCTGGGCCGCCGCCGCTCGCCTCCGGGGCCGGCGCGGGGCGCGGGCGAGGTCGGCCGGGCGGCGCTGGGCCGGATCCGGCGATTCCGGCGGGCGGCGGGCGCGGGCGGGACGGGGCGGGCGGGCGGGCGGCGCTGATGGGCTCGGGCGGGCTCGGGCGAATGAAAGAGAAGAGGGAGAAGAGGGAGCTGGGCAGGATACTTATCCGCCGGCTTTGCCGAGTGCCGAAAAATGAGGCACTTTCGGCAAAGCTTTCATTTTTTTTTTTAAAAAGTCTTTGCCGAGTGCCACACGGCTAGACACTCGGCAAATTGACTCTTTGCCGAGTGTCCAAAAGCGGCACTCGGCAAATTAATAATTTTTTTGTTTTTCGTCCCATTTTTTTGTATTGCCTTGGTACAGTAATTACATGTCATATTCAGAACTTGGGACAATTTGAAGTAGTTTTGCTATATTTCATGAATTATTTGTATTTCCTTGCATTTTAAGGGCCACTCCAAATTTGAACTAGCAGCTACATGAAATAATGGAATCTTTGCCGATTCGAAAAATGTTATTCATGATGTTTGGTGTATGTTTAGGCTCAATCCGGGGGACTTCCTTGAAATTAAGAACATTTATGTGTCGGAACATGGCGAGGAGTTACGTCTTGGGAAAGGTGTTTTTAAATTCTATAAAATCCAAACAAATTTCAAAAACACGAAACTTGGCGAGGTGTCTTGTCATCTCATGAGGAGGCTGTGGAAAAAATTTGAAAAAGTTTAGAGCAAGTTGTGGCGTCGGATGCTTGAAACCTAGACATCTCCACACTTCATCACATGAACTAGTGTGGAGATATGCGGGTTTCAAGCATCCGACGTCACAACTTGCTCGAAACTTTTTTTAAATTTTTTTCCACAGCCTCCTCATGAGATGACAGACACCTCCAAGCCAAGTTTCTCGTGTTTTTGAAATTTGTTTGGATTTTATAGAATTTAAAAACACCTTTCCCGCACGTAACTCGTCATGTTCCGACACATAAATGTTCTTAATTTCACGAGTCCCCTGGATTGAGCCTAAACATACGCCAAACATCATGAATAACATTTTTGAATCAGCGCATTCCATTATTTCATGTAGCTGCAGCTCAAATTTGGAGGGCCTTAAAATGCAAGGAAATACAAATAATTCATGAAATATAGCAAAACTATTTCAAATTGTCCTAAATTTTCCACATGACATGTAACTACTGTACTTATGCCACACAAAAAATATGGGACCTAAAAATCAAAAAAAAAATTAATCGCTTGTCGAAAGTGCCAAGGGGGACACTCGGCAACCAAGTTATTTGCCGAAAGTGCCTAAAACAAGTGGCACTCGGCAAAGGGTCCTAGTTTGCCGAGTGGCTAACGTTGGGCACTCGCAAAGTTAACGGACAACGTGGCCGTTTGGCTCTGTATTGTTTGCCGAAAGTGGTAAGTTTTGCCGAGGGCTAAGCACTCGGTGAAAATATGGTTTGCCGAGTGCTAAACTTCCCGACGGTGTTACACTCGGTAAATAACCCTTTACCGAGGGCGTAGTTTGGCACTCGGAAAGAGCCTCTTTGCCGAGTGCCCGACTTTTGCCACTCGGCAAAATTCTTTACACTCGGCAAAGAAGCGGATTCCTGTAGTGTATTCCTGCAAGCAAACAAGTGAATTATTGACGGGGAATTGAAGGGGATAGAGAGTCAACCAATCCTACTATTATTTGAGTTTGAGACGGATCATCAGAATTATTGGATAGGTTAGGTGCTTATAAAATGTAATTATTGGAGATGACACTCATGGCTCTCCTGACCTGAGCTGAGCTTGCCAAAACAACAAAATGACACGCAAGCAATGCAAGTGTCAAATTAAGAGAGAAGGAACATCCAGTCAGTGATCCATTGACACGTACGTACGAGGCATCGATCCAATGCCGACGCATGCCGCTGCCTTCTTATCGCCCATTCAGTGGCAAGAACCGAGACCCAGTGCCAAGTGCCGTGGCCTAGCTCCCTCCTCACTTGCCTCACCATCCTCATCCTCCTCCTTTGCCCGCAGCGCCGGAGCCCACGCTCGCCATGGCCGCCACCATGGCTGAGCCAAGCTCCGTGGACGCTGCCGCCTGCGGCGTTCACGCTCATACAGGCATGCTAGATCTAAGTCCAAATACACTTGAAGACTTACTAGCAAATATGCTCGTGCATTGCAACATTGCAATACTAGAAAAAAGCTACTGAATGTTCGTGGAAAATCATACGATGAATAATAGTACGTCCACATGAGATAATTATTTCTTGGCCCCTGCAAGCCTGCATGCGATCTGCACCTAGCAGCTAGCTGCCCGATAAACATATATATGGACATTTATTAAGAAACAAATGTAGTGACGCCGCCGCCACCGTGCTGGTACTTGGAGACGGCGCAGTCAGTGGAGAAGAGGCCCGACGAGAGGTACTTGTGAGCGCCGCCCATGACGGGCATCTTGGCGCCGATGTCCAGCCTGCTCACGTAGCTAGGGTTGTAGGTCTGCCCGAGCACGCCGTCGACGTCTGCGGTGAGGTTATGGAACCGGAAGCCAAGGTCGAGGTGCACGAGGCTGTCCCTATTGGTCCTGCCGTACTTGTGGACCCTGTCATCCTCGTCGGTGACGGGCACGGCGTTGGCCGAAATGGCGAACACACCATCGAGCTGGACGAGGATGGAGTTGACGGCGTCGGTGCGCGTGACCGACAGCCCCGGCAGGGTACTGGATAGCCAGCGTGCCTCCCCGGACTGCAGCGACATCGACGGGCTCGCCGTCGAGGGTGACCACGACGTGGTCCTCGTCCTCGTCCCAGTTCATGGCCTTGCGGGCGCCGATATAGAGGCGGTGGCCGCCGCCGAAGGTGATGCCGAGGGCCTGCACCCACGTGAAGTCGCGCTTCAGTTCAGGGTTGTGGTTGCCGATGAAGTGCGCGTTGATGTGGAGGTCGGCGTCGGAGAGGATGCAGAAGCTCTGGTCCTTGCGGCCATGGAAATAGAAGGTGTTGCCGTCGCCGCCGGTGAAGCGAGGGTCGCCGCAGGAGGTGCCGGGGAAGAAGTCACACACTGTACATACACAACGCATGACACGATACAGACACGATGTGAGTTCGTGCCGCTATTGTGTATGCAATGGGATCTCGTTTTACCATGGATGCATAATGCATATATAGAGGTAGAACAATATTTTATATGTAATCAAATTCATTGTTAGATTTTTGTAAGCAACCAAACGATCGAACAACGTACTGCAGAAGCTGCGGCACTGGGTGCAGGAGGCGATGCACTTGTTAGGGCATTCCTTGGGGCAGCCGACGTAGCAGTCCGGGCCGCCTTTCTCTTTGCACGAGACCTTGTAGTCGCGCTTAAAAGGGATGTTGATGGTGATGAATATCCCAAATCGCCAACGTAGCTGCCGACCAACCCTCGGTGGCAACGTCGGCACCGGCGGTGGCACCGAGGCCACGCCGCACGACGACAGCGCAATTAACATTGTCGCCGCCACTAGCAGCGCCCCATGTAGATGCCTCGCCATGGGAGTAGGATCTGTATGTGCTTCTGGGCTCTCGGATACACTCCCATCCCATCCCCTTTTATATAGTACTACTTGGGTCCCAATAGTACTACTTGGGTCCCAAGAATGATTGACGTTATGGGATCGCGTGCCGGTTAAATTTTCTGATTTAATAAGATTTATAAAAAAAAGTGCAACGTTTATATACCTAAATAAATTTATTATAAAAGTACATTCAATAAATAAAACTAATTATAAATGATACATATTAATATTATTTTATATATGATTGGTTAAAGTTAACACAAGTTGGTTTGTCAGGAATTAAGAATGACATATATTCTACGATGGAGGAGTATTCTCTGCCTGCGGAGGCAAAGCATCCATGCATGGTACTTACATTAATTTGAAAAAAGCTGTACTACGAGACCTTGGAGAATGTGTTCTTGCTTGACTAGCTAGATTAGTTACAGTACATGTCAAGTCGCGTAGGAGGACACAAAAGCGACACCACAAATGGAAAGGTAAAGCTGAGTTTACTACATCGCAGTTGACTGTGGTACCGGTACGTCATGTAGTACACTGCGGTAGACTAGATTATTACAGAGTCTACTGAATACATCACGTAGTACGTATACGATATTGCACTAAATCTGGCAGTCTCTTATTTCAGAAATACATTATTTTGCAACTTGACGATCGGGGCCCTCAACTATAGGATCGGATCAATTATGTTTCTAAATGTGATTGTTCTTTGACCACACAAGGTCAACCGGATTGCCAAGTGGACATTCTATTAGTTATCACAAAAAAATAAGAATACTGATTAGACATGAAAACATGTGCAGTTTGCAACATGCATGGTTTTGTTTTCATGCCTTACTGGTATTTGGAGGTTTCTCTATATACATCAACAGAGGGCGGGAGTTTGGTAAACATCCCCCCTAATAGATATGAGTACATTGAGCAGCAAACCATCAACAAATAAAGATGGTTCACTATAAGAAACTCATAAGGTCCTGACAAATTCACATTTAATTGTTTGTCCTATTTGATCACCTTGCATTAACTTTTGTTATGTGGTTACAAGTTGCCTTTGGGTTCCAAAACTGTTTGAAAATGTGTGTTGACTATTTGGAAACTTTGTTTTTAAAAAGGGAGTTTAATTCCTCACAATAGTTGTACATTTGGAAAAGCAGAATAGTATTTTTGAAATTAAGTTTCAAATGGTTTAGAAATAGTTTACTTTTGTCATTCAAAACTGAAGCCAAAAATGCCTTACATGGTTATTTAAATACAAGGTTAAAAATATCTCAAAAGAGCCTAAAAATAGTTTTCAATGATTTGTCAAAACATAGTTTAAAAGGATTTATAAGGAAGAAGACATTCAATAATGTTTGAAAAGTAGTAAAAGATAACTTTTCAAAGAAAGTTCAAAATATATTTTTTTAATCAAGTTTTGAGGTTGAGGGTTTGCATTTAAATAGTATAAAATAAGTTCTAAAATAGTTTTTTTAGAGGAGTGTCTAAATTAGTTAAACCTTAAAAACTGTCTTGGACCGAATTCAAATCAAAATCAACAACCTTTTCTCTTAATCTTTAATTTTCTTTTCAACATGACCTAGTTCTCTCGGGCCCAAATCCACCAGCCCAACTTCTTCCCCATGCCTACATTCTCCGTCCAGGCTGGTCAGGTCAAAACCGGTGGCCCAAAACCAATCAGCTAATCGTGTGTTTCCCCATCCCTGTCTCACTGGCCCTATCGGACTCGGTCGTGAGTCGCCGGAATAAGCGGAGTGGCTGAATATTTAATTATTATTTAGCTTTATTATTATAATTAGTAGATTAAATTAAAGTGAGTTAGAAAAAAAAGACTAATGGGCCTGACCCGTTAGCAATGTAAACCCCTCATAAAAAATATGGGGGCAACTATCGTGAGACAATCAAGAAAGAAATAATTTAGGGTTTACCCTAGCTCTCTAGCTCTCCGCCGCCCTTGGCTTGCTTCCTCACCACCGTCGCCCGCCGCCTTACCGCCGCTCTGCCACCGCCCGCCGCCGCTGAAGCCCCGCCACTGCCGCCTAAGCCCTTGCCCCTTACATGCCGCCGCCGATGCGGCTGCGCCGCCATCCATGCCGCCAGACGCCGCCGTCGTCTACGCCGTGTTCATCATCGATTTCGCCCGCGTCACCCCTCTCGTTCTTCCCCTGGCGTTGGCCCGGAAAACGGGTTGTGACAGTTGGTATCCGGAGACGGGCGATCCAATGGCCTTTAACGGGAGAAGATCCATCGCGGAGGAGGTCAAGCGAGAATCATCGATGAGTACATCGCAGCCATGGAGGCCAAGGCCATGGAGGCAAATTCAGCCCCATCATCGGCTAAGTACATCCCGCCCTTCAAGCGCCTTCTTCCTGTAGACACCCCATGAGCCCCCATCCGCCGTACCTCCGATTCCTCAATTACGCAACCCCGATTGGACAGATCCGAATTTTCATCTAGAATTTGATCTGAAATTCCCACGAAGTTACTCCGGAATCTACACCTAAATTCTTGCGAGAAAATCCCAGACGGACCAGCAATAATATTAAATTATTTTCTCCGGAGTATGATGGCAAGGGTGACCCTTCTCATTGGCTGTACAAGTGCGATAAATTTTTTCTCGCTCAAGGAATTATTGATCTTGATCAGATGCAACTAAAACGTTCCATCTTCAAGGGAACGCATTATCTTGGTTTATTCGCTGGGAAAATGAAGTGGGTCAACCAACTTGGCCAGAATTTTCTGCAGCTATTACCAGGCGTTTTGGAACTCCACTACATAATCATCTTGGTGATTTGACAACATCACGCCAATCGGGAGATTTGGACAGGTACACAAATACATTCACAGCAACGCTGAATAAGATACAACACATCTCCCCCAAACAGCGGGGCTATGCTTTTATATCGCTTGGTTAGCACCTCGATCCAGATCGATGTCCAACTACACCAACCACCTGATATTGAGACTGTCATAGCACTGGCTAGACGTCTCTACACCGCATCACGTCGACAGACCTCCAAGGTACGCAACAAAGGATATTCAGATGTTCAAATATCAGTTCATGGGTTAACTGGCATATCTACTTGTCCGACCATGCAATTACATATCAATATCAATGGCACCAATTTATTGGCTTTGTTGGATTCGGCTCAACACATAATTTTCTGGACTCGATTTGGCTACAAAATTGGGCCTCTAAAGTTCTTCCTTACATCGTCCCCTCAAGGTTGCTGTCGCTAATGGACAACATATAACAAATGTTGGAAGGTATGATGATATTGAATTTTCTATTGCTACTGAAAGTTTTAAAACAGATTTCTTCAGCATTAAATTGGGAGGCTATGATGTTGTTTTGGGTGTGGATTGGCAGAGTTCCTTGGGAAATATTGTTTGGAATTTCAATAATCTCATTATGAAGTTCGACGAAAAGGACAACCCGATCACATGGCACGACCTCTCCAAAGAAACAAATCCTCCACCGGTATTCATATACTTTCTCCTGATGTGCCAATGGATCCCCTATTATGCAAATTCCAACAACCTTTTAGAGAGCCATCGGGACTCCCACCTCAGCGGCGTTATGATCATAGAATTCATCTCAAGGATCCTACTCAGCCGACTGTTGTTCGTCCTTATCGTTACCCTCAGATACAGAAGAATGAACTGGAACGACAATGCTCAGAGATGCTTCACCAAGGTATCATCCGGTATAGCACTTCGCCATTTTCATCACCTGTCCTTCTTGTCAAGAAACATGATAAGACTTGGCGATTTTGTGTTGATTATCGGGAGCTCAATAGTAATACCTTGAAAGACAAATTTCCAATACCGGTTATTGCTGAATTGTTGGATGAATTAGAAGGTGCTAAATTCTTCACCAAATTAGATCTGGCGCTCGGCTATCACCGAGTGCGCATGCATCCCCGGACATCGAAAAAGACGACTTTAGAACACATCATGGGCACTTTGAGTTTTTGGTCATGCCATTTGGTTTATGCAATGCACCTTCAACCTTTCAAGCTTTAATGAATGATATTTTGGGACCGTTTCTCCGAAAGTTTGTGCTGGTTTTCTTTGATGATATCCTCATATTTAGCAAATCTTGGTCTGAACATCTGAACCATGTGGAAGAGGTCTTTAAGGTACTAGCATCTCACAATATCTTCTTAAAAAAATCTAAATGCCTCTTTGGTCAATCACAATTGGGTTATTTAGGACATATTATATCGGATCTTTGGGTGGCTGTTGATCCAGAGAAAATTGAGGCCGTCATCTTTGCTTGGCCACTACCTACAACTCTCCGGAATTCGCGAGGTTTTCACGGGCTTGCAGTTACTACAGAAAGTTTATTATGGATTATGGTACAATTGCACGTCTTTTGACTGATCTTCTTAAAAGGATTCATTCTATTTGGACACCTTTAGCTACAACAGCCTTTGAGCATCTTAAGCGGACTTTATCATCAGCACCAGTTCTTCAACTTCCAGACTTTAATAGATTATTTGTGGTGGAATATGATGCGTCTGGTACAGGTATGGGTGCTGTTTTACATTAGGGTAATGGTCCAATAGCTTACTTTAGCAAGCGTATGCCTGATAAATATAAAAAGTTGGTTGCTTATGAAAGAGAACTCATAGGATTTGGTCACGGCGGCGTCAAACATTAGCGACCGTACCTTTGGGGCGCCCATTTATTATCAGGTCAGATCATTATAGCCTTAAATATATTCTAGATCAACGTCTGTCTACAGTTCCTCAGCATCAATGGGTTAGCAAATTACTTGGCTATGATTTCACTGTGGAATACAAACCGGGTAAAATCAATGTGGTGGGCTGACGCATTATCTCGTCGAACTCCGATGAATCTTCTATCATGGCTATCTCGAAATTCAATTGGGATTATTTGACCAATTACGTGAGAAAATTGCATTCAGCGATGAAGCTATAAGCCTTATTGATTCTATAATCAACGACAAGGACTCAAAGATGGGAAGTTCGTAATGGATTGATCTTGTTCAACAAAAAGGTATGGCTTTCCAAATCATCCAAACATCTTCGGACCATTCTCCATGCAATTCATGATTCAGCTCATGAGGGAATACGTAAAAAACATTGCATCGATTTCGTCCGGACCTTCTTTGTCAAGAATGATAAACAACTTGTTACCAATTTTGTGAATGATTGTTTGGTATGTCAACGCAACAAAACGTGCACCTTCATCCAAATTGGACTTTTGCAACCTTTACCGTTCGAGCGGATCTGGGAGGATATCTCAATGGATTTCATTGAAGCTCTTCCTAAAGTTGGAACCAAATCGGTAATTTTAACGATGGTTGACCGTCTCTCTAAGTATGCCTACTTCATACCCCTTTCTCACCCGCATTACCAAGAACTTGTTAGCTCGAAATTTTTCTCGGAGATTGTTAGATTACATGGTTTGCCAAGATCTGTGGTTAGTGATCGCGATGTAATCTTCATGAGTCAATTTTGGCAAGAAATTTTCAGACTATCAACATTATTCCCTCACCAACATCGACTTATCATCCTCAAAGCGGATGGGCCGGCTGAGGTAGTCAACAAAATTATTACGATGTATCTGCGTTGCTTGACTGGTGACAAACCAAAGGATTGGGTAAGATGGCTACCTTGGGCAGAATATTGTTATAATACTTCATATCATGCTTCGACCAAAACAACACCGTTCAAACTTGTCTATGGGCGCGACCCCCTACTATCCGTGGTTATGCTCCTGGTGAGACAACATTACCAGCAGTGGATGACTTATTTACTCAACGGGATGCTTTTCTCAATCAGACAAAGGTTCATTTGCAATTGTCTCAAGATTATTACCGCAAATATTTTGATGCTAAACATACAGACAGAGAATTTAAAGTGGGTGATTATGTCTGGCTCAAACTTTTATCCCGATCTGTGGCAACAATATCTGAACTACACAAAGGCAAGCTCTCTCTCAAATATTTTGGACCCTTCAGCATCAGCAAAATAATTACCCCAGTTACATATGCACTGAATCTGCCTCCTGGAACTCGCATCCACAATGCCTTTCATGTCAGCATGCTCAAACCCCACCGTGGGGAGATACCTACTGATATTCCAGAATTACCTCGGATTCATGATGGCACACCGGTTCCTGAACCTGAACTAATGCTTAAATCGAGAGTCCGGCAGGGTCAGCTTCAAGTGCTCATCAAATGGAAGAACAAACCCGCTGCAGATGCTTCATGGGAAGATCTTGAGCTATTCAACAAAATCTATCGAATTCCAGCTCGAGGGCGAGCTGAATCTCCAGCGAGGGAGAGATGTCGGACTCAATCGGCGAGTCGCCGAATAGCGGAGTGCCTGAATATTTAATTATTATTTAGCTTTATTATTATAATTATTAGATTAAATTAAAGTGAGTTAGAAAAAGACTAATGGGCCTGGCCCGTTAGCAATTGTAAACCCCTCATACAAATATGGGGGCAACTATCGTGAGACAATCAAGAAAGAAATAATTTAGGGTTTACCCTAGCTCTCTAGCTCTCCGCCGCCGGCGCTTCCCTCACCACCGCCGCCCGCCGCCGCCGCGCCCGCTGCCACCGCCACGCCCAGCCAGCGCTGCCGCCCGCGCGCCAGCAGCAAGAGCCGACGCCGCCGCCGCGCCGCCATCCACGCCCGCAGCACGCGCCGCCGTCTACGCCCGTGTTCATCGTCGATTCGCCACGTCACCCCTCTCATTCTTCCCCTCGCGTTGGCGGAAAACGGGTTGTGACAAGCCCGAGAGACCCCACATGTCATCACTTTTCTTCTATCTTACCCCAACAACCTCGACATTACCAGGGAGCTCGAGCTTTCCCAAGACCATTTAGTTAGCCCCACCAGTCCCGTACAGCCTCTGCAATCCGCATCCCTTTCTCCTTCAATACAACAACAACATAGTCTTTAGTCTCAAACTAGTTGGGGTAGGCTAGAGATGAAACCATATAAAACAAGTATGAAAGAACACAAAAAAAGGTAGAAGACAAAAGATAAAGAAAGGGACAGTGCAAATTTAGCGACAGTGCAAATTGCAAAACCATGGCAAATAAGAATGTGAAATGTTACTACATATATACCTGACAAAAAAATACCTCAGAACAGAGCTCAAGGGGAAATGCTTAGAAGCTAACCAAAACTGACAAGAAATACAAACATATCAAAAAGAAAAATCTGCACATGTTTCCTATACTCTAAGCTTGTCGATGGACTTGGAAAAACTGTTCGTATTCTGGGAATGTCTCTATTATCCTTTCAACTAGGCTGTGTGGAAACGTTTCGCCCTGCAAAAGCAGGACCCAGAGAGCCTGCTTTACTCAAGGGGCAAGTGGTCATGAAACAATCCCCACATGTTTTAGGCCAGGACTGAATGAGGTACTTGAGACTTGTGCAAATGCAGATGTCCAGATTGCAAAGCCGTTACCATCAAAGTTGTTCAAGACTTGTATAACGAGCCAATTCGAGTCTGCCTATAAGACGATGGCATCTGGATAGTAAATGTAGCATGAAAATATTGTCACCAACTGTGGTTTCTATAGACCAGCCGGACAGTCAGATATTGATTTGAAACAGAAAAATGCCTATATTGTGCAAAGGATTCAGCAATTAATAGTGTGTCTAGCATCCACCCCACGTTGCAGATGGCTAAAGTTCAATTGCCCTAGTTACAAAATTAGAAACCCGACCGTCAGCTGCTCGTCGCTGGAGAGGAGGGAAGTGGAGAAGGAAGAGAAGCCAATTCGAGTCTGCCTATCAGACGATGGCAGGATTGTAAAATACGATATAGAATAGCAGGTTCAATAGAGTCTGGGCCCTGGTTCACATGGGACAGGTTCAGTGTGATATTTTTCAGCCCTGCCACTCCTGCACTCTGTTCTGTGAAGTGCAGAAGCACACTGGGCCTGCAGCTGATTCTTGCTGCGACACACAATCTGGACTTTTCAAAAACTCCACATATAAGCCAATTTAATTAATCCTGACTAATTTCACAAAGACAGAAATAAGTAAACGAAAAATAAACAACAACAGGTAACTCAGCTTATAATAGTAATAAGTCAGAAAGAGAACGGCAGTGAACACCGGCGAGGCGAACACGAGCGGTGGCGGGTGCGAGTCAGCGAGAACTAGCAGTTAGAAATGAGGAATTTTGGTGCCGCCAAAGCGCAGCTTTTTCTGATGCACTTTACAGAATACATGTAGGAGATTATATACAATGCAAAGCTCTCGGTCATGTGCAGTAACTTGTGTGGTTGGCACAGCCATCCCTACGCCCACAACATCGCTAATGACGGAGAGCTCAGGGCTGTGGCGAGCTATTCTCGGCCAGGCTTTCTTCGCGCGCAAGGCAACCACATACCGGTGCTCATGCGCGCATGCACAATGGAAAAAACATGTGAATTAAAAATAGCAAGGCTTAACTAACAAAATACACAGAGTTTATACGCAGATTATAGTAATACACACTAGGACTAACTTCTCGAACTGCTAACAGAGTTGATAGATTATTAAAACTCAAGCAGAGCAACAAACGGACCAGTGTAAACTGTAAGGATATCTGTAGAAAGAAACCCACACATTATCTTTATCAAGACGAGCGTGGCTGAAAGACCTTGAGGACAGGTTTATCTTTATCTTGACGCTGGTCAAGTTGGTCCTGCAAGTCTTGTTTGAGTTTGTCGCTGCACGAGCCCTTAAGCCACACTTCCCTGAGGAATCGAAATTCTTGCAGCCCAGAAAGTTGCAAAGAGGACCCAGTAGAGCACTCAACCCTCAGCACATCAACAGCTCCTATATGTCCAATAGTTGCCTGTAAGTTGGTGGTGCAAACAATATCGATGACCCAAAGCCCTTTCGGTACGATCTTGCGCTCATCCTTAGTGCCTATACGGAGCTCACCATGTTGAATTGGCTTGATACAGAGACGTTTCATGGGCCCATTGGTACGATGTATTAAATGATCCAGGATGACCTGCATGTCATCTTGATCTTGTATGGTTACCTCAAGGTCCAAATTCCTGACGTCCGCAAACTCCTTGATCCAGCTGCCTCGTAGTATGCGTACATGCCCAAGCAGCCTAAGGCTGTCATCCATGGTCTTTGGTGGCCGAGCGATAGTTTCATCCAGAGATGGGAACAGACCATCCCTATTCTTATCCAGCCACGCTGTCAATTGGCCCAGATGGTTGAGGTCCTTGATTGCATCAAAGAACTGCTTGATGTTTTCCGGGTTTATGCCACACACACTAATCCTCCACAGTAGTGTAAGCTTATGTAGCTCCTTTAGAATGACCGAATTTTTTCCAGGTCCAACATTAGCAACACCAAAAGTATGCAAAGTTGTCAGCTTCCCAAACCCTGCTGGAACCTCAACACCGTTATTTGTATTATCAAGGTTGCTCTGACTGTGACAACCCAGTTTCGACAGCCAGCTAGGTACCAAAGCATGAGGCCGCCTGCTCCTTGGTGCTGCTGCTGGCGTAGAAGAGTCCTCTGATGGTGCCATTGGAGCTGCACAGCCTGCACCTACTGATGTAACATCTTCTGGTAGTGCTGGTCGACCTGCTGTAACTATTGGAGCACCTTCTGCTAGTGTCGATGAAACTGGTGCAACTATTATAGTGTCTTCTACTGTGGCCGATGGGTGTGCTGCCAATGATGTAGTGTCTTCTGGACGTGTCGTTGGAACTGGTGCAACTATTGTAGCATCTTCTGCTAGTGCTGTTAGATCTGTTGCAACTGTTGTATCTTCTACTAGTGCCGATGGAGCTACTGGAATTGTTGTTATTAGAGCTGATGAAGCTGTTGTAGCAGTTCTAGCGTCTGCATCTTGTGACAATAGAGATGTTGGAACAGTTTTACCATCTTTTGTTTGTGCCAATACAGCTCCTGCAACTGTTGCATCTATTTCTGCTGGAGACAATGGAGCTGTTCCAGTTGTGGCAATGTCTTCTGATCCTGCTGCCCATGGAGTTGCTGCATCTGCAGGTGCGGATGGAGCGGCATCTTCTGCTGGTTTCGATGGAGCTGCCACAAATGTTGTACCGTCTTTTGCAGGCTCTAGTTCAGCTGCTGCAACTGTTGCAGCAGCATATTCTGCATGTGTCGATGAAGCAGCTGTGAATGCTGCACCATCACCATCTTCTGTAGGTGCCAATGGAGCTGCTACTACTGTTGCATTAGCATCTTGGTGTGTCGATGGAGCTTGTACAAATGTTGTACCATCTTCTGTAGGATCCGACGGAGCTACTGCAACTGGTGCAGCAGTATCTTCTGGAGGCTCCGGTTGAGTTGCAGCAGCATATTCTGCATGTGTCGATGGAGCAGCTGTGAATGTAGCACCATCTTCTGTAGGTACCGATGCAGCTGCTACTGCTGTTGCATTAGAGTCTTCTGGTGATGTCGATGGAGCTGGTACAAATGTTGTTCCATCTTCTGCAGCATCGGATGGAGCTACTGCAACTGTTGCAGCAGTATCTTCTGCAGGTGTCAATGCAGCTGCTGCAACTGTTGCAGAAGCATCTTTGGCTTGTGCCCATGTAGCTGCGGCAAATGATGTACCATCGTCCGCAGGTGCTAATAGAGCTGCTGCACCTGTTCTAGAAGCATCTTCTGCTTGTGTATTAGTAGCTGCGGCACATGATGTACCATTGTCCGCAGGTGCTAATAGAGCTGCTGCACCTGTTCTAGAAGCATCTTCTGCTTGTGTATTAGTAGCTGCGGCACATGATGTGGCATCGTCTGCAGGTGCCAATGCCAATGGAGCTGCAGATGATGCAGCAGCATCTTCTGCTGGTACCAATGGAGCATGTGCAAATGTTGTACCGCCTTGTGCCGGTACCGTGTTACCATTAATTTCTTCTGGTTTGGTTGTTTGGTATGGAACCATGATACCACCTTCATCCCACGGTGCACTATGAATGGTGCCAGCACGAACGTACTGGAGCTTCTGTAGCTTCAAAATAGCCTTTGGAAGTGTGGCTACAGAGGTATGTCTAACGTCTAGAGTCTCAAGCTGTCTTAAGCTGCCTAGTGACTTTGGCAGACGGGTAATCTCTTTGTGACCCCGTAGGGAGAGGAATTTGAGCCGAGGAAACACCTCCACAATGTTCTTAAGGTCATCATTTGTCACACATGATGCATCCTCCAGATCCAGCACACGAACATATCTCATTTTTACCTTCTTGGGGTCAAACATGAATGGTTTGCATTCTCCAAAAACTGTTAAAGACCGTAGCCGTGACAAATCAGTGCTCCCGAACACATTGATGTCCCTTTTCCAATTGTCCCTAATGGTGAGGTGGTGTCCCCCGGCACATTGCGACCGCGTGCTGCATGACCCCTCCAGTGCAAAAACAAGGTTATCTTCCATCGGTCGAGAGTTGATGTATTCATGTAGGAAACCGTTAATTTGGATCTTGACCGGCTTGGTTGATGGCTGCATCTGGAACATGCTGAATTCCCAAAGCTCAGATCCCAGCCTTTTTGCATTATTTTGTAAGGTACGACCGGATTTGTCATTGACGTAACCTTCTGCTAGCCACCGCATTTCCAAACGCCTCTGTCTAATGTTATGGCCTATAGGAAAAACTGGTAGATAGAATATACAAGGCTTCAGGTAATCCTTGCAAGTCTCCAAGTACTGCTGCATCCAAGAAAACAGTCCCCTCAAACTATGCAATCCTTCCAAAATGTGCATGAAGTTATCATTTATATCCTTCAACTTCGAGTAGGTCTGCATATCTGAGGACATGTTGTAGTGTGCGGCTACAGCTTTTATTACTTTTGGAAGCCCACCACACTTGGCCATGATAGTTTTTGAAAGATCTGAGACACGTTCCATGTCGGAAGGTTGCAGACCATCCTTGTCTATATTTTTCATGCCAATCTACAATACAAAAATGAATGAGAGCTGTAAGTATACGCATCATTTGGAAAGAATGTTACTAAGAGCATCTCCGAGTTTGGTATAATTTAATTGCTAAACTAATCGATTTAACAAGTTAGCAAAAGAAATAGCAACCTTATATTTTGCAACAGTTTTCCATTTTAATTTTCTAAAATCTAAAGTAGGGTTCACGTCTGATTTATTTTCGGATCGGTTTGGAGCTAATCCGTGCATGTGTGAGTGCTCTACCGAGTGCCGGCAACCATCACTTGCTGCAACCGTAGAAAACAGCCTCAGCAATGGCCTGAGCACCTGGCCATGCATCTGGCTATTCTCCATGCTACTGTCAAGCACACAACCGTGAAAACAAAGGCTGCAAACGGTGGAGGGCAGGTACGTACCAGCGTGTTGCAGTAGAATTAAGGGCAGTGGGAGTCAGACCAACGGGCGGCGGTGAAATAGATCGAGCCAGTAATACATCTCACAACAAAAACAAACTCTCGCGCGACAAGTAGCCTGAAAACATGTCCACAGAGGAGGGACATGGAGTTCTCTCGACTTTGGAAATGTATGAGTTGAAAATATTTGACAACTTTTCACAAAAATATAGCCTTATATAGGCGACGTGCTAGGAGCCCCGTTGTAGATGTCACCGTGTTGAATGGCTTAGTGCTGCTGAAGCTCTTCCCTCTTCCTCTTTGTCAGATATATGGGCCAGGGTTGCCTGCACTGCTCGTATATGTGACACGTCCAAGCTAATGGCCGGAGAGCCATCGAGAAGGATGCCAACGAGGGCTAAGGCAGGTGACCCTTGTGATAAGCAATGAGCCTGATAGCTCTAGCCACCGTGCTGAATTTAGTAGCGAATCCAGCGTAACATTCCACTAATGTCACCTCTACTACACCATAGATCAATTTCACATATCAGTATCAATTTCCAATGGAAATCAAAGAATCTCATTGCTGTCACCTGATAGCAATGAATAGAATTGGCTCCGCCCCTGGCTGAATTCACACATGACATGCTACCTTGGCGCGCTAGCTATCGTGGCCTCATAACTACAGAAAGCATCATTGGATGTCGGAAGTGTGGGTCTCTAGGGGCTTGTCTTAGTTTGGGATGTCGAGGCCCTACGTCCAACAGTGATCTTCATGTCTATGAGCACCCAAAGATAACTTTGTCTAGGAGCACCCAAACAAAGAGACTTTGGTTGGGGATCGTTACATGCTATCCTACGTCACATCGATGGTGATGTTTCTCCCTGGTGATTATGGGAATTAGCCATCTCTCTTGCTAGGTTGCTACGAGAGGAACACTCTCTTGTTCCTCTTTGTTGCTCTTAGTTGATGGTTCTCCTTTCCATTCATCGTCTGAATGTCTAAGCTATTGAATTGGCTATCTTTGTTTCGCGTCATCTCTCTAGGAGCGGACCCTCCCCTTCTATACCGAGGAAGGCCAGGACCACCAGGTTTGCGCATCCCAGTTTATGAACTTCATGTGCCAGGCAGTAGGGTGCGGCCAAGGCATGGATGGACCTCAGTGTTGCCATGGATTGGAGGATTTTTGGGCACCACCAGATGTCTAAATCCCCTAACACTTGACCATAGGGGATTCATGTTGCAGTCCAACATCAACTAGGTGAACCTTCTCAAGGGCTGCTAGGCTATGAAGGTGCCCCAACCTAGGGGGCTAACAAGTGGGTCTTGGAGTACCATGCCATGGAAGCGGAGGACAAGTCCCAGTGCCTGTCAGTTTGGCTAACACTACAGAATCCTCATGTTCGTTAGGGCCTTGGACGCATGATAGGTTGGATGTCGCTTAGGAGCATGGGGCTCTAACGAGCTCCAGAGCCCTAAATTGTGGCCATGGCTATGCTTTGGTGTGCACGAGAATGCCCAATGGGTATAGCCCTATGCCCCTGAGCAACCTTGTGAGGCTAGCCTAGAATATATCCGTTAGTCAAGAAATTTGACTGAGACTTAACATACTGCTATGTTAGACTCTAATTAGTTCTCATAGATTAGGTGCACTTCCTAACAAAATGGAATACATCTACTAAAATTTCTGCTTTCATTCCTCTCTTTCTAAAACCGACCCAGCAGCCTAGCCACAGCTAGGGCTTGGTGGACTCTTGGTGAGCACCTACAGCAGGCTTGATGAAGGAGTCCACAACATTTCCTCCGCCCAACAAAAAGCTTGTCCGCGAGCTGAAACGCCGGATAATGCTCCTTTAACTTGGTGATGGGCTCCCAAGTTACGTCTGCTGCTATCCGGCCTTCCCAGTAACACCAAGTGTTGTCACCACGTCATCACAAAGCTGCCGCTGGCCTTGGTTGAGGCGAGCACGGACATCCCGAGATGGAGTCAGTAGCATGTCACCACGGATGATAGCGGTGGGACGGTGCACATGGGCGTTGTCGGTTAATCATGTGTTCCCCCGATGACATGGAGGCCATGGTGGAGCTGGTTTGGCAAAATGCGTGGCAGAATTTGAACTATGATGATGGCGGGAAAACGGTTGACGGGGGAGTGCCAGGGGAAGAGCGGGGTGACCGCGCTCACCAGCGTCGAGCAGTTAACTCGTGTGTTTTCTGTCATCTTGTATCTAAGTTAGCAGTTGTTTTCCTTAAGCAAGTGTGTGTTCTAGCTATTGGTATAAATAGTTGGATGTAAGGAGCGCATGTTAGCGCATCAGTTACTTTGTAATCGTGTTTGTACTCGAGTTGAACTAAGGTGAAAAGGGGCACCGTCACCCTGTCGGTTGCCGTTCGTGTTCATCGAGTGTTCATCCATGTTTCTTCTCGTTCTTGCGCGATCTCTTGTTTAAGTTTAGCCACATCGTGTTCAAGCTTGTGATTGTTGATTCTTGGCCAACACGTGGTATCAAAGTCGTCAATCATCAAGCAAAACCACCACATAGCGTGACGTGTCCATGGCGTTGGTGCTGAGCGACGGAGCCAGAGAGAAGAGATGGCGGTTACCGGCGAGATCTTCCCGACGCCGACATCGACGAACTACACCAGTTGGAGCATACGGGTGCGAGGGCGATCATGGAGGAGCAGGGGTGGTGGGGAATCGTGGAGCCATCGGAGGGAAACTCGACGTGAGCTCTGACGGAGGCGGAGACGGGCAAAGACAAGAAGGTGCGCACTCACCTGTTTCAGTGTCTGTCCGACGATCTATTGATGCAAGTCGCGAAGAAGAAGACCGGAAGAGAAGTTTGGGAGTCTCTCGTGAACGGTTCGTGGGGTGCAGAACGCTGCGAGAGACGCTACGCCTACAAACCTTGCGGGACGGAGTTTGATGCACTCAAGATGAAGGAGGAGGACACCGGCCGACGAGTTTGCTGGAAAACTGACGGCAATGTCGGTTCGTTTCAGCAAATTAGGCGGAACCTTGGAGGACAGAGCCATGGTGAAGAAGTTGTTCGACACCGTGCCTAACAGATTCATCCAAGTTGTGGCCGGGATCAAAAAACGTAATCAAGACCTCAAGACTGAGTTTGATGATGCCATTGGGTGCCTTAGGACATATGAGGAACGCACCGCAAGACTCGTGGTGGCGGTCGGAGGGAGGGCAGGTGCTACTCACTCCCAAGCCGAAAGTGGGATGCACGTCGAGGAAGAAGTCCAAAGTGGTGAAGGATCTGGTGGTGGCAAACCATCGGGTGCTGGTGGTCGTGGTAGGGGACAAGGTCGGGTGGAGGCCGGGGGTGGCCGAGGTGGGCGTGGTGATGCGAGGGGAGCAATGAGAGGAAAAACAAGAGTCATATCAAGTGTTTTAGATGCAAGCAAAATGGTCACTATGCCAATCGTTGTCCAAACCGAGAAGAAGGAAGAAGAAGCTCATCATGTTAAGGCGTAAATGGAGCCATCCGTCTTTGTTTGCTGGGTAATGGAGAGCCCACCGGTGACACTTGGTGTCTTGACAGTGGTGCCCGACAACCATATGACGGGAGATAGAGAGAAGTTCGAGAGAGATCGACTCTACATTCTCTCGGTAAGGTTAAATTTGGTGATGGATCTACTGTTGATATTACTGGCATTGGTTCAATTGTGTTCAAAGGAAATGATGGTAATCAGTGGTTACTTAGAGATGTTTACTACATTCCCAAACTTAGAGCAAATTTGATTAGTCTTGGTTAACTAGGTGAACATGGCCATAGAGTAGTGATGGATGAGGATATTATCACTGATGTTATTGAGAAGAGTCCACATAGATTGATCATGTGTGTTGAAAGAAGTGCAAATAGACTATACAAAAATTGGGCTCGGTGTTGGGGAACCCGTTTGTTTGCTAGCTAGTGTGGAGGATCGAGGGATGGTTGTGTCATGGCAGGTTAGGCCATGTAAATTTTCATGCTCAAAACAACTAGTTGACAAGGAGATGGCGGTGGAGTGCCACCGATTGAAAACCGTCGGGTTTGTCAATCATGTCTTGTTGCAAAAAAGGCTAGATTTTCATTTCCTAAAAAGTGCATTGTGGAGAGCGAGATGAACCATTGGGGTTAGTTCATATTGACTTGTGTGGTCCCATTACACCTACTTCAGTTAGTGGGAACAAGTACTTTATGTTATGTGTTGATCACAGCACTAGATGGTGTTCAGTGTTTATGCTCAAATCTAAAGATGAAGCAGTGAGTGCGTTTGTCAAGTTCAAGGCTCAAGATCAGAATAACTACAATGACAAAATAAAAGTGCTTAGATCTGATAGGGGAGGGGAGTTTCTAAATGAAGCCTTGCAAACAGTGTGTGATCAAGCTGGAATTAGAAGGCAGTTTACTGCACCATACACACCTCAGCAGAATGGTGTGGTGGAAAGAAAAAATAGGACAGTCATGGAGATGACGCTTTGATGAAGAGCATGAGAATCCCTGGGAAGTTTTGGGCAGAGGCTGTTAGGCATGCAAGATATCCGATTAACGAGACGCCAACAAAGGCCATGGGATATAGAACACCATATGAAGCTTGGAATGGCAAGAGGCCTCATCTTGGCCATTTAAGGATCTTTGGGTGCAGAGGTCATGTCAAGACGGTGAAACCCTTTTGAAGAAACTTGATGACAGGGTGCAAGCCAATGGTTTATTTTGGAATGGAGGAAGGTAGCAAAGCTCACATGATGTTTGATCCTCGCACTAACATAATTGTGGTCAAGCAGGGACGTGGTGTTTGAGGAAACAAGAAAGTGGGATTGTAATGCTACCGAAAATGAAGATGTTTCTATTGGAATGGAGATGGGGGAGTGGCAATCTCATTTTGATGGAGATATAGAGCAAGGTGTTGAAAGTGGTGCTGATAATGACCATCAGATGGATCTGAATGGAAGTGGTAGTGGAGAACATCACTTTCGATTGCGAAAGCAAAGGCAGGTCTAGGCGGAGCGTAGATGCAGTAGACACGGACGAAAAACCGACAACGAGGAAGTGATGCGAATCTTCGATTCGGACTAGGAGATGGTTGACAAGTATTGATGCGGTAGTGACTTTGATGAGACACCAAAGAAGTTTAGAGGTGTGAATGAGATATATCAACACACTAACATTGTGAGTCTAGGATCGAAACCCGAGGGGAAGAAGATTCGGATGAGGATTCGAAGATGAGCAACGGGGGAACTATGCAAAGGATGCAACCGCATTGCTCAATCGTTATGGAGGAACCATCTAACCCCGATTGAAGCGGTGATAATCCTAATTGGATACAAGCAATGGATAGTGAGATGCAATTAATCTACAAGAATGGGACTTGGGAACTAGCAAGTTTACCACCTGGGCAAATGGCAATTGGGCTCAAGTGGATTTACAAGTTGAAGAGGAATGCAGATGGAGAGGTTGTAAAACACAAAGCCGGACTTGTAGCCAAGGGGTGTGTGCAACAAGGGTGTGGACTTTGAAGAAGTATTTGCTCCAGCTTGCAAGACATGACACAATCGGGAAGTGATCTTGGCAATGGCAGCAAATAGAGGCCGGCAAGTTCATCACCTTGATGTCAAAACCGCCTTTACTCAATGGAGAATTAGAAGAGGAAGTGTATGTTGCACAGCCGGGGGTATGTTCGTAAGGGACAGGAGAAGAAGGTGCTGAAACTTAGCAAGGCATTTGTATGGGCTCGGGCAGCACCTAAAGCTTGGAACATTAAGCTTGATAAGTGTCCGAAAATGCTTGGATTTAGTAAATTTTCTAGTGAATCTACAAATCTACAAAAAGAGTTGTTGGGAAGAGTGCAAAGGATTCTTGGTGTATATGTTGATGATCTAATTGTGGCCGGTGACGGTGTATCCGAAATTGACAAGTTCAAGAAAGAAATGACTTCACGCTTTTGAGATGAGTGATCCGGGTTTACTATCATTCTATCCGGGAATAGAAGTGAAGCAACATGAGGATCATATCACAATTAAGCGAGCAGCTATGCAAAGAAGGTGCTGACACAGTTTGGCATGGGGGATTGTAATCCAGCCAAGTTTCCAATGGATCCTGGAACAAAGTTAGATGCAGATAAACATGGACAGAGAGTGGATGCAACTGAATAAGATCTCTCTTACTCTGTTGGAATTGCTAGCAGATTTATGGTGAAACCCACCATAAGGCATAGAAATGCAAAGTGAAACAGTTCTCGAGATATCTGAAGGGCACTCTTGCCCATGGATTGGTGTACACACAAAATAAGTCGAAGTGGTGTTAGTTGGGTACTCGGACATGCTGATGTGGGTGGTGACCTTGTGGGGAGAAGAAGCATTGGTGGTATGGCTTTCTACCTGAATGAGAGTCTGGTGACTTGGTGCTCATTTAAAGAGAAGACAGTGGCCATATCATCCTGTGAGGCCGAGTTTATGGCAGCTACAGAAGCAGCCAAGCAAGCATTGTGGCTTAGAACATTGCTGAGTGAGCTGGTGGGTGAAAAACGAAGGAAAGTGGTGCTGTTTGTGGATAACAATTCAGCAATTCCTCTGATGAAGAACCCAATGTTCCATGGGCGCAACAAGCATATTGATATCAAATATCACTTCATCGAGAGTGTGTGGAACGTAGTCAAATCTTGGTGAAAAGTGTCCGCACAAATGAGCGGCGAAGCGATATGCTTTGACAAAGCCCCTTCTGCCGCAGTGAAGTTGGCGGTGATGATTCATCCGTTGGGAGTTCGAAAGCTCGGTGAACATCAAGATTAAGGGGAGAATGTTGGTTAATCATGTGTTCCCCGATGACATGGAGGCCATGGTTGAGCTGGTTTGGCAAAACGCGTGGCAGAATTTGAACTATGATGATGGCGGGAAAACGGTTGACGAGGGAGCGCCCCCGGGCGGGAGCGGGGTGACCGCGCTCACGGCGTCGAAAGCGGTTAACTCGTGTGTTTTTCGTCATCTTGTATCTAAGTTAGCGAGTTGTTTTCCTTAAGCAAGTGTGTGTTCTAGCTATTGGTATAAATAGTTGGATGTAAGGAGCGCATGTTAGCGCATCAGTTACTTTGTAATCGTGTTTGTACTCGAGTTGAACTAAGGTGAAAAGGGGCACCGTCACCCTGTCGGGGTTGCCGCTCGTGTTCATCGAGTGTTCATCCAAATTTCTTCGTTCTTGCGCGATCTCTTGTTTAGGTTTAGCCACATCGTGTTCAAGCTTGTGATTGTTGATTCTTGGACAACAGGCGTGTCAATGTGGTACTTCTTCAGCAAGGCGATGTGGAAGACAGCATGGTTGCGAGCCTTAGGAGGAAGATGTAGGCGGTATATGCGATGCCGGTGGGGTCAAGGACTAAGTGATGAGGTCAAACATGCATTGATTCTTTATTTTAAAAGTGATTTGCAAGTGGATAAGAGGAGTTTTAGTGCTATTTTTAACAAATATCAGGGTCTTTTTTTTTGCGACAAACAAGTTATCGGGGTCGGTGGACCTCGACGGCAACACTCTAGGTAGATCCGCCCTGTGCGATGCTACCAATCCACTCAATGACTTGATAGGGCCCCAAACAGTGAGGGCCAAGTTGGAGGATGAGGCTGTTTCGATGCTGACAATGGTCCACTGGTGTATGTGAAACAAAACCCAGTCATCAACCGAGTACTCTACCTGGCGCAGCTTCTTGTCCTGATGTTCCTGCATACTGTCCTAGGGCACCAAAATGCATTTTCAAATTTTCCCCAACAACGTGTCATGGTCGAGATAATTAGTTGAAATCGCAGTGCAATATGTGTAGTAGTTGATTTCCAACAATGATTTGGTTCCACGAGATAATTAATGCAGCTAGAAAAAAAAAAGAATATTGGGAACAAAATATGTTCTGTTCCATGATCAGCTAAAAGAAGTTAACTACTACGGCAATATAATTAATGGCTGAGTGCGAACACACACCTCTTCCGTGAAGAATTTAAGAGCTTCGTCAGCTTCGAGACATTGGACGCTGATCACTTGTTTGTCGTTTTTGTTTGCACAATGCTTGGCTACATGCTGTTCATTTGTAACGACAATAGTCTTGCTCCAAACAGTAGGCTGTGACAAGCTGAAGGCCTCATTTATGCTGTCCCAATCATCCGTGGCCCACAGGCCATCAAGAACAAGCAGCCATCCGGACATTTGTGGCTGCAGTAACAATCGACGACACTCTTGGATTGGGTCTCGGTCGCCTTCAAGGATATCAATCATCGCTCTTTCCTTGCCTTCAGAAATATGATCCTGAAATAATGCCCGAAGCAGGCGCAGAGACAGCTCTGCCAGACTGAAGGGATGTGGCACATCCACCCAGTAGTAGAAGTGAATGTACCTGTAGACAATAGTTGGATCAAGCATTTGTTTGGCGTAAAACCATTTGACCAGTGTTGATTTCCCAACACCAGAGATCCCCCACACTGACGTCACAGCAGGAGCGCTTCCGAACGTACAATGATTGATCAAATTGTCATAAAGCAACCGTCTTTTACTAAGATGAGGATCAGAGATGCTTAGCATCCAATCAATATTTTTTGGCGTCTGCAAGTATATTCATCTGCCTGCATGAAATAAATAAAAATGAAAGTGAATCCCTTCTCATACCATGTTCAATGAATATAATATACACACGTATGCAAGCTAGCTAGCTTTGTATTGGAATGGTATAATTTAAAACTAGTGTCACGAAGAGAAAGAACAAATTAATCATGTAGTATAGCGCGCGCACACACACAAACATACCATGCCCACTTGGACCAATAGATCTTCATTATCATCCATGCAGTATCGTGCCAAACTTTCGTCATCCGTGGCAACAATGACACAGCATTCAGTAGGCTGAGCTGGTAAGATGGTCCTCACGGCATCCCAGTCTTTCTTGGACTCAAGGCCATCAATGACAATAAGGCACTTTGTATTCAGAATCTCACGGCTACCTTCAATCAACTCTTCTTCATTCATATTGAATAACACGTTCTCAAATTCAGTACCACCAAAAATATCGAACAATTCCTTTAAACCACCATCGTAGAATCCACAAACATCCAAATCCAGATGCACACGACGTGAGAAATCCACCAGCTTGAACGGATGACCAAAGGTCACTGGGAACCATTTGAATTTATAGAAGAGTCCCACTCCATGTAATGTTCCAGGGTTCTGCTTTACTCTGAGGTACGACCTTTTACAACACCTGATTTCCACAGACCTAAACCATACACGGAGATCACACTACCATTCTTTATTTTCCCAATAAGTGTATCCATATCACTGCCACTCTGCCCTGCTGCCTGCAGGCAAGAAACATGTATATTTAAGTTGTGGAATTCGAATTCACCAAGAGGCCGGTAAGGTTTCTGCATAGGTTTTTCAAGGAATACTTCCATGCGTTGGTTCTTTAGAAGATATAGACATATTGGACAAGGTTTGAAAATATGAAAAGTGCATATGCATCGACTTATTGTGCAACAATGTTCTTCCAGCTTTTCAAGTCACTAAAATAATTTTGATGTTCGTACGTAATTAAGTTTTCTTGTCAGTACATCATCGACAGGAAAATTACTGACCGTGAGGTTTACAATTCTATCCTTGTTGGACGAAGACCATAGAAAAATGCATTTTAACATCAGAAATGATTTTCCCAGTGGGTTTCACAAACTGTATTTATACAATTAAAACTCTATCTGGAAAAGGCATAATGTTTTTTACACTTTGTATGGCAGTTTCTCCAATATGAAATTATTAACGCTGTAAACTACCTGAAAAAAATAACATAAAGCTAAAAGTAAGGAAAAAACATTTGTGAACATGGCTGTAAATGAAAGATAAAATAAAGGTTTAATTAGTGTAGAACTAATAGTAACAGATTAGCAATATGAACTTAATGATATTTATTTGGTACTATATTATCATTATTTTTACACATGGTTAAATTTAACATAGTTCAACTAATCACAAAACTAGAACTCTTAGTTTTTTCTATAACTATAATGTAGTACCTTTTGATAAAACGCACAAGTAGATGGGCGTCCGTCAGAGAAAACATCGTCCGACCTCTGACACAAGGTACGGCGTCCTCGTGCACAAGATGGCACGCCGCAAGCTCTGAGTTGACACGACTATCCGGCTGCCCCTGTTATTGTCTGGCAGGTACTTTCTGATGGTGTTCCACTCTACCAAATCAGATACCTGTTCCAGAACAACCAGGTACCTTTGCTCCTTGGTGGCTTGTTGTATGAGCTCAGCTGTGCTGGTAAGACCATCAATGGTTGCTTGGTGGTGAGAGGAGCCCACGAACAAGAGTTGAGATGCCAACGTGTTGAGGAAGGCTTGAAGGTTGAAAGGATGTGTAATCTTGACCCAGGCGCAAGGCGTAAACAATTGGCAGATTTCTTTGTCTTGGTAAGCCATGTGGATAAGCTGGGACGCATAACAATCATCACTTTCCCATAGCCAGATTACTTGAAGGTCATCGCCAACAACCTGACTAGTGATTAGTTCTGGGAGGCCATCCACGTAACGTAATCTTTCAGTCTCATTGCTCCACACTTGGCGTAGGACCTGGAATACTGTTGATGGTTGGTCGGATCCCGTTGCCACGACGGCCTTGGAGTCCAAGCCATAGCTCGAACTGGAGTCGTCACTGCTAAAGAGGTTATAGCGTGTGTACCGTTGGCTCACATCATGGACCCTAGCCTTGAGCACCTTCATCTCGGCGGTAGCCTCGTCGAGGTCCCGTGATGGCGCCAAGCGCCGTGGTACTGCCCAGGATGGCACCAAGCGCCACCAACATGAACACAGTGACTTGTCCTTCTCCAGGTGGGCGACGAACTCGACCCAGTCTTCTACACTGAAGGCCAGGTCACGGAGCTGACGCACCCAGGCCCTCACCACCTCGTTCTTCTTGGTGGACTCCTTGTTGGCAACCTTGAGGAAAGATTGCATCATCTGGAACTCTCCAGTGATGAACTCTAAGTCCTGCTGCACTCCTTCCTTGAGCTTATCCTCCTCCTCTATCGCTAACTGGATCCGACTCAGTGCCCCCTCCACTACCGTCTTGGTCAGCCCAAGTGCCAACTCCGCCATGATGAGAACTTCTCTACAGCAAAAAATAAGCAGTCAATAAGTCCTTCATTGAGGCCATGAATGGAAGAATTTGTATCCCAAAGTATTGAATATTCATAATTAATGTGGTTAATTACGTGGTTAAAAAAAGATATAGTATTAGTTATACTAAAGTTGATTACAATATCAAGAGTATAAATATGCCCAAACATAATGTAGTGAAATGAAATTCTTAAACATATCTGACGGCACATATGATTTTGATTATAAAATAGACTAAGTTATAACATTAAACATAAACCAAAGTGGATAGTAACTATAGCCCGTGAAAATGAATTATCCATAGGAGTGAGGGAATTCAAAATTATGTTTTCATTTTCCTATTATGAGACAGAATTTGTTTCAAGTATTAGAAAATTTTGGTTTCCCATTTTGTCATAGATGACCTTATTAGTCAATATTTGTATCTATATTGGTTGAACTGATCAAATTCTTTAAACGTGTAGTTTGAAACATACTATGTCACAGGCTCACAGCCAACCTAGGGGCACCCCGACGGGCCCAAAGGAGGGCCACGCACACGCCTAGGCAAGGGCCTTAGCCGGCCGCCACCGCCACCTCCACCTGCTGTCATCGCGTAATTTACTTCCTCATTGAGCGATATTATTTAGGGATAAAATAGAAATAGATTAGGAAATAAAAGAGATCTACTTCTCATGCAAGTCTTCCTAGGACTATAAATCCAAGAGATATGTACTTAGTTGAATCTTAATCAGAAAACAAAGGGGTGACTCCCAACACTTCGGCCTCACGCCCCTCTCGCTCTTGCCCTAACTCCAACCGCCGTCGGGCCCACAGCAGCAGCACACGCGCGCCCTAGGGCGCTGCGCCCGCCGCCTCCTCCTCCTCCCTCCGGAATCGCATCGCTGCTGTGACAATATAACTTTGAGAAATTGATGCAGTTATTAAATTAGTGTGTTCAAAAATCTTTATCTATACCTATATCTATCTTACTATTACTAATTAGAGGCTCCAAATCTAGTCTCCACATTAATTCTCGCCAAACGCTGTCGAAAAAAAAAAAATAAATAGTAGAAAATCTCACATTAATCGAGAAACATTCGCCATCAAATCAGAAGACTTAGCCATCAACAACCATTGGATCTATTTAACTTTGTACAAAATTACCCACCTCTGCCATTACATTAAAAATAAAATATTTTTCCAAAAAATAATTCTGGCCGGCAATCATTTAATTCTGATGTTTTATGTGTGTTTTTCCATATACCGTAAGGCAAAACCCATCTAATCTCCGATCAAAAAACAAATCATGTAATCTGTACGCCTAATAGTCCCTATCCCTGCATGCTAATCTACCGGCGCACCTTCCTTGGTCGGCAAGCACGGTATTCCTCTCGCCGCTCAAAGCCACGCCTCGCGTCTTAGTCATCCCGCCTCGACCCTCAAGTCTATCCTGCAACAACGCCGTCTGCGACAAACCAAATAGTACGAGCACTAGGGATCGACGCCGTCGGTCTGTGACACTCAGATCAGGAGCAGCCATTGTCGGCACCGCACAACAGGTAACCTTCCGTAAGCCTGTTCTCATTGCTTCTCACACTCCTGTTATTTAATTTCTTTGGACTGTACTGCTAAATCCAGCCAATTAGTATCCCTGCCCATGGAAGCCTAGACACCGTGAACTCTTATTCTGGACAAATGAAATCTGAATTTGCATCAGTTGACTCTCGCAGATCTTCATCCATGACAGCTTTCATTTTTAATTTTTGTCAAAGGCATACCTTTCTACGACTGGAATTCAGATGCTTGGTCTGAAAGTTGCACCTCTATGCACCGTGTCGACCTGATATCAACCTCCAGAATGGGAAAGACGCACCAATGGGTAATAGTGCAAATTGAGATCAGCTTGGTTTGATTGAAAAAACCTATCCAGACCTTAAACCCTAAACCCTAAACCATGAAAAACTTTTCATGTGCTCTTTCCTCTATATGTAACGCAGTATTTTGATAGGTAACATGTTCAGTTATTATCTTATGCTTATTTTTCCTATTTCAGACGATATTCGATGCAACTGTGGTATAAGTAGGATGATTTGAGCTTGGACCTTGGATATATAATGCTTGATTGTAACGAGTATGTACATGGTCCCGGTCATCAAGGTAATGCATCCTGGAATCTTATACTATATTCTAAGTTACAAAAACTTTGGTTGCTCAGTAGCTTGGGTGTTTTATATCATCGGTGAAGTGTGATTAAGCTTCTACTACTCATCAGGCAAGGCTTTCAGCAAGTGATGAAGCAGTCGGAAAGGCATTCCGGAAGATCCATTCACACCCAAGTGCATGGCTGGCAAACAAAAAACAGCCTAATAAATCTTGGTATCAAGAAATATCTATCAAATACTCGATGTGACAATTTCCATCAAGCACGTGAGCATGCGCATGGAGGAAGATGCATCCAGCCATGCACCGACCACCAACATCTAGCCCTGTACCTAGGTGTACCTAGCTTCTTGGGGTGAAAGGACGAGAGTGTGGGAGTGGGTGTTCATCAACAATGTCGCAATCTACTTCATCCATGTTGAGGGAGTTTGGCGGGGAGGCTAGGACAACACGTACGGTTTTTCTGAAGCGTCTCATCAACATCAAGCAAGAAAAAGAGATGAGTGGCACGGGAACATGAAGGCCACTGGTGAAATGATGCCATGACATCCATCGCCCACGATGTCTACAAATCAGTGCTGGCACCGGCCACACCTGCAAAGTAAAGGTATGGCCATCTTGTTAGATCCCATCATTAGAATTTTATTTCTCTCACATGATGTGTTATGTTAAACCATCTTGCTAGAACCCATAATATAAATAAATTTGCCTGCTATATATGACATACTAATTTTATAGTAAAACGTTTAGTGTGACCAGGAAAATATTTGTGAAAAAACAAACAAAGAGTTGCTAGAGTATGGAATGCAATCTTACTTTGTATGCATAAAATAAATAAGTCATGATATGATCCTTATTGACCATTCGATTGCATTTTTTTATTTTAATGTCCACAAAATAGTTGAAACAAATAAATATAATCCTTATTGACCATCACGTATAACTTTTTTTTTAATATTAATGTCATTGGGTTATACTATTTTGGCCTGGTCGGAAAACATTCAAGTGAGATTTGTCCTAGAAAAAGAATTGTCAAAAACAAAGCAATAGCCACTAGAGTATGGGATAAATCTTTATTGTGGTGAACAAATAAGTCATGATTCAATCCTTATTGACCATTAGGTATAACTTCCATTTTATTTTTGATTATTCCAAAAAAAGTCTTGATATAATCCTTATTAACCATCGCGAATAGTTTTTTGTCCATTTCAATAATAATGTCATTGGGTTACATCGGGTTTTTATACATGCTAATGATGCTAGAAGATTAGGGACAATTGTCCATGAAGTTATCAAAATAGCCTATATGGAAAAACTCAAACCTCCACAATTATAAAAGATAATTGAACTAATACCATAATATTTTTTATGAATTAGGCACCACTATGATTATGAAAAGATACTATTTTGAGTTTGCATCAAATTTACCAAACATGACATTGTGAAAAATGATGTAGAGAAATACAGAGCTATATATTTTTGTACCTAAACTAGAAATACACACTTCAGCCACTATATTAAGTTAAAACTATGCATAGAGCTATGTTCCACTTTCGCGTAGACCATGGAAACATCTATACATTAGAATAAACTATTATTTTATAATCTTATCAAGTGCTTAAAAATATCCTTAGCAAACAAACAAGTAATGACACTTACCATTCACTTTAATTTATATTAATACTCATGGCAATCAATTTTGGAAGCCATTATCTTGAAAAAATGTTTAAATGCTTTGTTTCATACATAATTTATCTAATAAAAATATAAATGTTATATAATAAATTCAATTCTTTGAGCGTGCCATGACAACTATTATGTCACTCTAACGGATAATAAAATAAAAATAAAAATTTGAATAAACAATACAATAAGCACTACAATTTGAAATTAACCTACGTATAAAATATTAGAACAACTACATGAGAAGTGGACAATAAATCTAGATTTTCATGATATATCACACAAAAAAAGAATACAATAAGATTTTATATACTTCAAGTTTATGTTTGATCCAAATACATATGATGCTAGAAAAAAAGATACATCCTACAAATTATTACTGAAACCCGTAGAAACAAAAAAAAAAAAAAGAACCTAAAATTGTTAAAAAAATGTAAAACAATGTGGCATACAGGAAAACAGTACATTGTAAGCACAATTGCAATTAATTGTCGTTGTCTGTGAGCAATTAATAAGATTACAATTTAGGGTGCGGGGAATTTAAGTGTTGGTTCGCGCCATCAAAAAATAAAGTCCGCATCTAATTAAAGCCGTCACAATTTAAGTTATTACCAACTAAATGTATATATCGGAGATACACAAAAGTGCTATGTAGTAAATAATGTCTATGGATGAAAAATACATCGAAATAAATAATGGATAGATTATCCTAACTGGATATATACAATACCTATTATATCTATTATTTAAGAATATTAGTAAAGAAAAAAATATTTAAGATAAGTAATTTTTGTCAGTTAGTATCTTCTAAAGATTCTAACCCGTGCGAGAGCACGGGTTGATGGGCTAGTACCTACTAATAAAGTAGTTATTATCCGGCAGTTTTGTTTAAGAGTCCCTCTCTTTTCTCGGTATTCATGACATCTATACCTACTAATTATTATATACTACTATAAAAGAGCAAAAGCAATTGAAATTATTTGTTACCCAAAAAAATCCTACCCACCCTCATTGACAAATCACTACCAGACTCCAGCTTTTTCCCGTCGTTTTGATGTTTCCCTCGTCGGTTCTTTCTAACCGTCGGGAGTTTATACTATTCTGTCGCCACCGCAAAAAACCGTCGGGAATTACTCTCCCGATGGCCCGGTTCTAACCGACAGGAGTTCTCGTGCGCCAAGCTCATGGGCTTTTTTTTGTTGGCGGCCCACGAAGGAAATATAAAACTGCCACTCCCAAACCCTAACCAAACTTGCCCGCCGCTATCTTATTCGGGTCCGCGCGCCACCGTGTCCACGGGAGTTCCCAAATCTCGTCGCTTGCCTCGTCGTTCTCCCCCGGCGCCTCGCGACTCGCCGGCCCCAGAGGCCTCCCCGAGATGCCCGACGGCCAGGCCCCAAGGCTTGCGGGCCAGCTCGCGCCGCCACCCCAAAGGGGCTCCTCGACCCCACGCCGCCGGCCTCACGAGCTCCACGCCACTCCGCGCCCGCGGTCCCTCGCCGATCACACGGGCTCCCCCGACGCCAAGCCTCGCCGCCCCAAAGGTGCTCCTCGATGCCCAGGCCACCGGCCTCACGGGCTCCTCGCTGCACTTCTAGTTTACTCTCTCCCCCCCTCAGATCTGCTGTCTTTCCTTTCCTGTGGTGGATCTATGTTCATAGCTGCTAAAAAACTGATGATATTGATGTTTTGGTTTAGATTTGGAATATTTGCGGTAGAATCCCAGGTCATTGATAAATCTACTATACTCATAGGTATGCGCTGCTCCCTCTGTGTAGAAGAAAAAAGAATCCTCCCTGCAAATACTGATGCTTCAGATTTAACCCTTATAAACTGAAGTAGGAAATAATCTTTATTAGGATTTTGTAGTTATTTCTTACTATTGTTAAATAGTTTCTTGAATTAGATCAATTGCAATTTATGATAACCAATTTGGACAAAATATAGTTGTCCTAAATGTAGTTGTTCCCATTTTCTAAAATTAGTATTGGTGTTAGTATTTTTCTTATATTATACTGCCTCTGTTTTTAGCTCATTAATCAGATGTATTGCTAAGCATTTGAGTTTCTGATTGTGATGTGTGCAGGTCAAAAGCATGTGCCATATTGCTGGTGCAGGGACCTTCTTGCTTATATGGATGTTCAAACAAATGATCTCATGCAGTATATGTGAAGCAGGTGAGGGCTATGCAGTATGCACCATCACCAAATATAAGGTCTCTAAATGTACATTTTCGAACCAGTCTTACATTGTTTACCATAACCAGATCTAAGGTCCTGCTAGTCTTTCATTGTCTGATAGCTGCTGCCACCTGCCAAATATCTTTATTGATTCTGGCTTTTTTTGTTTGACAAATGAACATATGCTAGAAGTTTGACAAACGAACATATGCAGCAAATACTTTTGCACTGCCAAGTGAGCAGGTTAGTGATTTCAATAGTACCATATGCTGAGCATTACTAGAATGTTGCTTTCTTTCTTTTTTTAACTCACAAGTTCTGCGCTATCTAGTAGTCGAAAACCTTCTCGTGATATTACTTCTGCTATGTCAACAATGAAAGGCAGAAAAAAAAAACTCCAGTTTTGGTAAATTTGTAATTGGCCAACATGTATTGCATCACATGATAATTTGTACAACCAACTGAAGTTCCTTGCAGGTTTACTAACTCCATACTCCTTGTAGGTAACTTGGCGACCCATCCTGGAAAAGTTTCTGCTTCGTGTGGTGTTAGTATGATGTAGATAGTGAAAATCCTCCTTTTGGGAAGATTTTTGTAGATGAGCTAGACTTGTAACGTAGTGAACTTGATTATTAACTCTGTACTACTTGAGCTAGACTTAATTGTATAGGAACTTGAATTTCTAGTTTGTTGAACAATGAGATCTGTATAAAGCAGCACGGGTCATTTTAATTTTGTTGACCTGTGAATTTGTGATAAATTATATGTTGTCATGGATTACAAGCTCCTCATGATTATTTGTGTTGAATTGAATGTCTGATGTGGCCTATTAGTAGATGTATAAGCATTATATAGTGCACAATTATTTATTGTAAAAATTATCAGGAGAATGTTGGGGAGCTATTCTTGACGGCTGTTGGGTAGCTGTTCCTGACGGTTGTTATGACAGGAGTCATTTTTTACGGTCAGACTTGAGCCGTCGATTTCCCCGTCGGGAATAGTATCTGACGGCAGGCCGGTTGTGAGAAAGCGATTATTCCCCGAGTTGTTCCTGTCGGCTGTTTCCCCGGCCGGCTGCCCGTCGAAATCTACTCCCCGTCGGTTTTTTTGCTGTTTCCCGACGGTGTTTGGCCGTAAGGAAAAACCTGTACTCTGGTAGTGAATGGACCCACCAAAGCAAAACAACAGGAACATATGAAACACTAGTGTTCCTCTCTTCCACACCACCGAACCATCGGTCTTTTTCCATGGGCAAAGCATCTACCCACGAGCGCGTACCCACCGCTGCCAAACGTTCTTCTTTGTCCTCAAGAGTGGCGACCCTTCGCGCCTTTGTTGCCTTAAGAGTCACGACCCAAACAATAACACGACTACCTCGGTCTTGCAAGCAGCACCACGCCTCCGCCCATCCAAACAGCTCCGCCGGCCGGTCGCAATCCTTCCGCCTGTTGTCGGTCTCTCCCAGCGATGCATCCCGAAGGCCCACCGCGCCCGGTCAGCCACCGTTGGGAGTTCGGATCGCGCCTTCACATGACCTTGTCACGGCCAGTCATCGCGCACTCTGCCGGCGACGCTGCCAATCTTGCACCATTGGCTGTTGGGAACGGCAGCACCTTTATGTCGTAACGGGTCAGTGCTACGCAACGATGAAGTGGCAGGAGAGATGGACTCCGGCTGGCGAACGCATCTTTGACGAAGCGGCTGGCAGGGGAGGACGCCTTGCAGCCTTCTCATATAGGTTTGAATCCTAAGTTCCTAACTAATGCTATTCAATTCGCCGATATCCCATCAGATTCAGATCGGCGCTGAATGCAAGTGCAACTGCAACAGTGCAACTGCATCGCGTGAGTGCGTTTGTGCACCAGAGCTCTAGCTTCACTGCGCCCTGGGCTCTTGTTAATTCAGCAACGTAACATGCGCGCATGGCCATCTAAATTCTGCGCTTTCATGAGGAATTGTCTTTTGCAAGAGCCCCTCCTGTCAGTGCTTCTATATGTGATGGGCCTGTGCCCCAGTGTCAAGACTTATGACTTAAAGATCGCCTCAAGATAATATAGGTGATTTTTCCTGCGTTTCTTCTATGCATATTCATGCTATCATAATCATATTTTTTGTGTCAAAGGAGGGCTTTATTCCCCAATGGGTAAAAAGATAGGGATCAATCTATCAATAACAACGATGGTGATTTTGTGATTCTCAAACAAACAATATAATGAGAAGATACATTGACTTCTCAATGCGGGGTGTTGCCCGTTTGGCAGAACTTCTCCGGCAGCTTCGGAGCCGCTTTGGAGCTGTTTTGTGCCAAACGGGTAAAATAAAAACGGCTCCACCGATGAAGCCCCTAAAAAACGTGCTCTCACAAGCTTTGGGGTGAGAAGGAGCCAAAAAATAGTAGCTTCTCCCAGCTCCACCTCATCCTACGCTGGCGTTATGTGAGAGCATGTATTAAGGAAGGAGCTATTTTGCCAAACGATTTACCAAAAACGGCTTCAGCTCCACCGATAGAGCTATTCATTGAGCTGAAGCACCATAAAACGGATTCACAGGTGAAGTGGAGCTGTACCAAACGGGGCCGTAGTGTTGTACATTACCTGATGGAACCGTGCATAATTACTATTTTATGTTATTACAAGGAAAGGCTATTGATTAGATATTTCAGGTTTATCTATTATACATATTCCAATTTAATAGTGCAGGCAAAATTCTGCATAGTGTTGTGTGTCGAAGAGTTTTGTAGATGTCTGGCTGAAGACCTTGACCATAATAACATAATATTGAATTTCTATTTCTTCCTTATGATTATATAACAATTATGCATATTATTTTCTCAGTTTGACACCTATCCTGTGGCCTTAAAAACTAAAAAGATACACAAAAAATAAATTATTGTTGGTGCAGTTTTTGTGGATAACCGTGAACATTGAAGCTATGACGAAATTAGATGGTACCAAGTGGTCGTCAACGCGTAGGCATAGAACACACCTGTTTTCTCAATTGTTCTTGTACTTTACTTATGAAACATAATTTATTACTGAATGTGTGTGTATATAATCCTTTTGCCATGAATAAAAGTTGTACGGTACAAATGTGCTTGTCGCATGCCTGTCACTGTCTTGTTTCTGATATGAGCTTTGGTATATCAGCAATTGAACAATTCTGTTCGACACTTGTCAAAAATGTTATATGAATTTGTTTTGTTAGAAATGTGTTGCATGGGTGGTGTTTTATTACTAAAAATCATTGTTATTTCTTCATAGGGGTGAAAGTTATTTTTAATAGTCATGTGCGTGTCACACGTGCGCCACGAGCCTCCAACAACGGTCCAAATAAGCTCCTATAACACCAACAACGTTACCCCGACATCAGCAACATCGGAACGCTAAACGTCACCATGGGCAACACTACGGTGTCACCCGACGCCGACATCGCCGGCTATGACATCCCGGGCGACACCGCACCAAGGACACCAACGGCGTCAACCTCCTCGCACATCAGAACACCACCCACACCACAATCAACAGGCAAGTCCATGTTACCCGACAGGCAACCGCTACCTCTATCATCAACACTACAACGATGTCACCCGACATCGCCATTGATGTCGCTCACCACAACGCCCTCGACATTGACGACACCAACAAAGAATGACGCCCTCCCAAGGGCTCGCCGCCGATCGACCCCCGACGCCGATAGCTTAGACCACAACATCCACAACAACGACGACGTCCACACGGGTGCTGCCACTAGGAACACCAACAATGCCCCCACGGGCGCCACCACCAACATGATCATCCACTCACCGAACTCCGACAACGACATCAACCCGCTACAACTGCCGGACGTCTCTCGAACTTCCACCATGGTGGAGGACGTCAACAAGTGAGCCGTGCATCCCATCGCAGCCTCGACACCAACAAGTGCATCATCAGCTACCCCACTCCTAGCAGTCGACTTCCTGATGACACCAGCACTAGCTCTGGCGCAGAACGCGACCCCACCAGCACCACGACAGTGGAAATCAGCCCTAACAAAGACATGAGGTATGTCACTATCCACCCGACAATAGTGGTACTTCTTTGGTTCATCTGCCGCATGCCAAGTCAGGCAACACTGGAGGACTGGAACACCTCCACACGATGTCTCCCTTGCGGCTTCAAGTTGTCAAGCAACGGCGACACTACTAGCGACCTCACGCAACCTCGACAGGGCGACGACATGATCGACTACATCAATGCCCTCAACACGGCGCCAACCCCGCATTTACTACATCGGCACTCGGGGTTCGGCCAACGGGCTCCACGCTATACTATGGGAAACACTACAGCAGGAGGCCCCCTGCAGGACGGACAAAGCTATCCAAGACGCTCGTCGACTCGACATCCTTCCGCCTCATTCGTCGCACGCCTCTGCAAAACATGACGAACTCAACATCATCCTCAACTCAGCAACGACAGAAACAACGTCTCGAGGGCCAATCTAGCCGGATTCATCGATCCTCGACGACATCAACACCCATTACGACTACACCCTCAAGCCCACCAATGAGCTCTGCAACGAGCTTTGGGCTGTGGTGCACTAGGAGGTGTCCTACATATTGGGCACGACAATCCAGCTCGCGCACCAAGTCGATGCCCCCACCTCCTACGAGGTCTTCGACGAGCATCGACTTGCGAGCTCCACCGACAACGGCATAAGGTACATGTCACACGCACTGGTCTTCTACCGCGCCTACCTTGTCACTACCACGGAAGCTCTCATCCTACCTCAACTCGCTACACCGACCGACCACAAGCTACATGGAATCAAAGGAACCATCAATCTCCGCACGAGTACCGGCTTGGGCACATCTCAAGGTGATTGGTGTTCACCTCCCGATGACCTCGCCATCTGTGATAGGCTTCATGACAAGCACCTTGCTGATGGAAGAACTACCACATAACGTCTCGCCATTGGTGACGGCCTTCTTCTTTGACAACAACAGTCGCCACCTCGCCAACATCTACGATGTTCTCATGGGCCAGGAGAGCGATGGACTTCCACCCATCGGAATAACATCGAAAAAGGTTAGAAACCTCATTTGTGTCTTGCTCATTCACTCCATACAATTGGATGAAACAATGTTTAGGAGACGTTGCCTCGACTACCACGTCAACGCCAACAGCCGTGCAACACCACAGCGTGAGGACGCGCTGTATGGAAAAGGGGGAGGAGATGTCACAGCCCACCTAGCGGGCAACCCGACGGGCCCAATGGAGGGCCACGCAAGCGCTAGGGCAAGGGCCTTGGCCGCCACCACGCCGCCTCCCCTATTGTCATCGCCTCATTTACTTTCTCATTAAGCAATATTATTTAGGGATAAAATACAAATAGATTAGGAAATAAAAGAGATCTACTTCCCATGCAAGTCTTTGTAAGTGCAATCAAGCTCTAAGTGGGTTTTGGCGTTCATGACCACCGAATTAGGGAACTAATGAGATTTATGAAGATGACATGCAGGAAATAAAATAAGGAGTTGGTGTACCGGTCCAAAGGCATTCCATGTGCTAGATGGTGGTGTTTCCGGATCAAAGCGTTTAAATTATTTCATATTTTGAATCTTGAGTTTAGGAAATGCCGCACTATCAAGAGGGATCCTAGGACTCTCGGCTACACTGTGGACCAAGTGCTCTAAACTCCAATCCACCCACAAAACACAACTCCAAGCCCGATCGCCTAGCATTTCAACTTGTTTCACCCTTTTGTCAGTATCGGCGCCAAGCAGCCGCAAGTAGCTTGGTGCGGCAAGGGCAAACCCCACGCCGGGCAAAGTTAGCGTGTCAAGTGTGGCAAAGGCCACACTTAATTCGACCATTGGGTCCGTGGGGTATAAATACCCATTCTACCCCTCCCACAACGGTCACCTGTTCACTTCTTCTTCCACCTCGAAAGCGCATACCAGAACTCACCTTTTGCTCGTCTCACCTCCATTGAAGCACCTTTTTGAGCTCCCCACTCAATCTCTCACTTCCCACCAGGGATTTTTGAGAGAAAAGGCAGCAAACTTCGATTGGAGACCGGATCTACTACTTCCCCCACTCAAAAGAGCATTTGGTTCACGTTTGGCCGGAGTTAGTGCAATGTCGCTATAAACGGAAGGCTCCCACCCTTGTCATCAAGCTAGACTTTGCCAAAGCTTTTGACTCTGTCCGACCGCGCTTTTGACTTGATACCAAGGCTCGTGGCTTCCCCAAGAAAATGGTCCGATGGATGCAAAGAATCGGCAACAACCTCCCGCTCTGCAGCTCGTGAACGGCATCCCCGGTCCATGGATCGAATGTCGACGCGCCTCGTGCAAGGGGGATGCTCTTCACCCTACCTGCTCATCCTAGTGGCCGATGTGCTGCGCACGGCTGCTCAAAAATGATAGCACCATCAGGCATCCCCTAGAAGACAGCCCCGCCCCGCCCCCTCCAATATGCGAGACGACACAATTATCTTGATCGAGGTGACTTGGGTGATGCCACCAGGCTGAAATAGGTGCTTGACTCGTTCTCGGCAAAGGACAGACATGCTATCAACTATGGTAAAAGCACGGTGACCCCCATGCATATGGAGCGAGGAGCCTTCTTGGAGACCCTTGAGATGCTTTGCAGCGTCGCGAGGGTCCTTCCTCGAACCTACTTGGGCCTTCCTCTTCCAATGTCAAGCTAAACCCGTCCCCTCGCCCCACTCATTGCTCGAAAGGCACAAGTACCTAGCCGGTTGGAAAGCGCTCCTCCTCAGAGACACATGGCAAGGCCGCGTGTCAAGTGTGGCAAAGAAACTTCGATTGGAGACCGGATCTACTACTTCCCCCACTCAAAAGAGCATTTGGTTCACGTTTGGCCGGAACCCTAGGGTTCTTTACTCTTGGAGCTTGCTCCTAGACAGCCTAGGCGTCGCCCTTGAGCTTGCCAACTCGTGTGGCAGCCTTGGGAGGTTTGTAACCTCACACAAACATCAATACATTACCCCACATCGCTAGGGTTAGCTCCCTAGACTTGTGAACGAGGGAAAAAGCAAGCCGGTGGGCAAGCTAAGCCTTGTGTGGCAACCTCAACAACGTGGACATAACCCAAAATTCTCGTGTGGTGACGGCAACCACGGATAAATCCTTGTGTCACTTGTGTTCTTTACATTCTTGCATTTATACTCTTGTGAGCTAGGGTTTCATCCCGATCTATTTTGTTGCTGGATTTCTGTCATATTTGGCTAGTTCTCTATGAAGTATTTGTGTGCAGGAACAAGTGTGAATCACGAGCACCAAGGTCACAGCTCTCAGATTCACCTTGTGGTCACTTTTGTGAAGTGACTCATGGCGCCGCGCCTGCCACCCCGACAGCTTCGATTCTCTGTCTCTATCTCTCGTTGTCAGCTACCCACGGCAAAGGTCGTGACTTTATGCGGCAATGCCGCATCTCTGACCGACAGTGTTAGAAAGTTTTGAAAGGTTGATTTTTGGGGGTCACCTATTCACCCACCCTCTAGGCTTTCATCCGATTCTACAAGTGATATCAGAGCTAGGTTACTTCATCTACGCCTCACCGCGTGATGTATGGACGCGCCAGAGGGATCGAAGAAAGGAGGCAAGACCTCCGTCCTCGTCGAGGAGGTGGAGGCCAGTAGCAGCGAGCTCTCTCTCTCGACATGCCTAGCTTAAAAGCACCCTTAAGGGTGATGCCACCGACCCCGAGAGAAGAGCGGCAAGACAAGCAAGACGAACCACAAGAAGACAAGAACGAGAAAAGAAGAAGCTAGAAGAGCAAGCTAGCATCAAGCTTGCCGAGAAGCTTCAAAGAAAAGATCAAAGAAGATTGGTTCATGAAGCAAGGGCTGCTAGGAGGGCAGCAAGAGAAAAGCAAAGACAAGAAGAAGAAGCGAGTCAAGTGAGCTATCAAGTAGCTCGATGATGGAGATGATGATATCTCCTACAACAAGAAGAAAAAGAAGGAAAAGAAGAAGGATGAGGGCAGCGCCAACAACAACAAGTTCGGCCGCCATATCCTTTAACTATTCTTCTTATTTGACTAACCGCGATAAGAAGTCTTTCATCAATGTACCTCGAAAGTTGCCCCATTTCGATGGGACCAACTATGCCAAGTGGAAGCACTTGATGAGAGCCTATCTTAGCGCCCTTCACCCCAGCCTTTGGGAGGTTATGTGCAAAGTGGATTTCAGCCACCGGTGAACCCCAAGGAACCAACAAATGAAGAGCTAGCAGCTGCCCACATCAATGGCCAAGCGACAAGCATCCTCCTAAGTGCTCTAGAAGGAAATGAGTACAATAGGGTGATGAATGTAAATGAAGCCAAGAAGATTTGGGACACTCTAGTGCTTGCTCATGAAGGTGTGGACAAGGTTAGAAAGGCCAAGATTGACTTGTTGAAGGCCAAGCTTAACCGATTTGTGATCCTTGATGGAGAAGGGGCCCAAGAAATGTTTGATCGGTTGATGGTGCTAGTTGGCAAGATTAGAGGATTTGGAGATGAGGATCTAGATGACCACACCATTGTCAAGATCATTCTCGAAGCATATACACCTAGGAATGACATAGTGGTCACCTTGATTCGTGACAAGAAGAAGTTTGAGGAGTTCACTCCAAATGATGTGCTTGGAAGGTTGCTCACTTATGACAAGCAAAGAGAAGAAGCAAATGAGAGAAGAAAGCTTGGGGAGTTGCAAGCCAAGCTTGATGGCATCAAGATCAAGGATGTAGCTCTCAAGGCAACCAAGACAAACAAGCCAAGCACCTCCAACAAGGTCAAGGACAGCAAGCAAGCATCTTCAAGCCAAGCCAAAGAAATGAAGAAGATGCAAGAAAACATAGATGCAACCTCTTCCTCAAGTGATGATGAAGATGATGGGGCTGATTACAAGAAGATCAATGACATGGCCCTATTCTTGAAGAAGTATGGAAAGGGGATGAAGGCAAATGGATACAAGATGGTGCAACGAAGGTTCCCAAACAAGAAAAAGAGAACATGCTTCAACCTGTGGCAGCATCGAACACTTTGTTGCCGATTGTCCACATGAGAACAAGAACAATAAATACAAGAAGGACAATGGCAAAGACAAGAAGCAAGACTACAAGAGAAAGGGAAGGAACATGGGTGAAGCTCACATCGGCCATGAGTGGGATTCAACAAAAGAGACAAGTGAAGAGGAAGTCAACATTGCTACATTTGCTATGCAAGAGACCTCTACACCCAAGCTCTTCAACAACGTGACCGATGATGATGAGGATGACAATGACTCCACTCATGTTTGTCTTATGGCCAAGCATGAGATGGTAAAAACTACACCCAAACCTTCTCCTTCTCTTACGATGAATCTAGTGATCTTAGTGAAAGCTCTAGTGATGAAAGTGAATCTAGTGATGATGAGGAATATGTTAGACTCACCAAGAACCTAGATCCCAAAACTAGAGGCTTTCTTGCTCAACTAATGGCGGATTTAGAGAGTACCCAAGCGGAGTTAGCAACTAGAGATAGTCAACTTGATAGACTTGAAAAGCTCTATGTTGATAACAAGGATGCTCTTGTAGTTGAAAGAAGTGAGGTGGCTTCCTTGCAAAAGAGCCTAGCTAATGAGCAAGGAAACCATGCTCTCACAAAGAAGGCTATGGTTGCCCTCAATGGGAAATATTGTGACTTGCAAAACAAGCACAAAAAGCTTGAAACTGAACATAGCATTCTTTGTGAGAGCAACTCACATCTCTCAGCCACAAAGGATACCTCTACTCCCTCCACTAGTCAAGGTTGTGGTAAATGCTATAATGTTGATATAAATGCTTATGCCACTAACTTTGCCAACATGAAAGCAATGGAGAAAGAGATCACTAGGCTCACCGCTTTGGTAAGAAAGGGAGGTGAAACCATCAAGCCAGCTGTGAGCAACAAGATTGAGGCTACAAAGAAGCCCAATTACATTAATGGGATAAATCCAAGAATCAAGGATGGACTTGGACACAAGAAAGGAAACAAAACCAATGGTCGAAAGCTGATCAATGGTGTTGAATGTGTCAAATTCTTGAGCAAAGGCACAAGAGGGTACAGAGACACCGCACAGAGCGCCGACACAAGCCAACCCGAGCTGTTAAATGCGCTAGACGCGGCAGTGCCGCCGAGGATCGGGCGGCAAGTCTGCCGCGCCCCAAAGGAAAGGTAAGGTCACCTACTTTGCCCCAAAATGTAATAGACCCAAGAAGATGATCCAAAAGGCTGTGAAGAAGGTCCAGAAGTCAGAAAACATTGTCTGGGCTGTTCCAAAGAGCTACTCCTATGAATCAAAGTCAAAAGCAAGCAAGTTAGACTCCAATCCTTGCTTTGAAGTGAAGGCAAACGGCAAGGGGAGGTGTATGCAAAGTACTTGGGCAATGACAAAAAAACTTTATTGCAACACCTCTATATGGGTTCCCAAAGTTCTTGTGACTAATGTCAAAGGTCCAAAGAATCTTAGGGGACCTAAACTTGTGAACTAAACTTGTTTTGCGTGCATACTCCTCCGGTGGGTCAAGTTGGGTGCTTGACAAATGGCCGTACACATCATATGACCGGAGAAAGGAGTATGTTCGCGTCATACTCCCCAACAACAAATTACCATGAGAACATCTTATTTGGTGATAACTGTTGACACCCTGTTATAGCATAATATTACTAGTCAATTAAACATGAATAAGGGCTTAAAATAAATATCAACATAAGTCTAGGGGCTTTACTAACATAATTCCATGAGCTTTGGTGATTTATGTCTTTTCGTGGGACTTAAATGGATAAATACAGAAGAAGAATGGAGAAAGTTCCCGAATATACATCTCATACGATGACAAGACTTAACTGCGTGAAGTAACTCCCGACCCAAAATGTGGACTAAAACACTCTAGAAGATACCGTAAGACACCGGAACAAACGGGAGACCGAGAGGGAGGTCAACCCCCCGGGCGGCCGCCAGGGCCATTTAGGCCGGCCGCCAGGTGGGGACAAGATGCCAGCCTCACATTTTTATGTCGGTTTACCACCGACCTTGAGGTTGTATCTACACTGTTATTGAAGGTCGGTTTGATCCAATGGTCATCGTTCATCGCCAAGGCCTATATAAGAAGACCCCCTGACCCTAGGGTGAAACCCTAATTCATTATTAATCATTATCTCTTGACCTGTTGGTCATAGAGGTGTCCCAATGTGAGGACAACCTCTCCCCTCTAGATCTAGATTAGAACTAGAACTAGAAGAGTTAGCATGCAAGAGAGGATTAGAACTCATTAGTTCTAATCTTCAGAACAATAGAGATAGAGAGGGAAGGAATCGGAGGAAGTACCTACTGTCGATGCTATCTCCATACTTGTACCTCGGTGGAAGTTAATCAACACTTGGAATTACTCTGGTAATCTACTTCTTCTTTTAGTAAGTAATATTGTTTATATTTATTCTTATTGGTCTACAAGTCTCTTTTGAGTGCTTTAATCTGGTACCTAGATTAGAGTAATATTCGCAGTGCAAACGTGGTGTTTGGACTTGGGTATCTCGTTAGATACACCCTACCTTCCGGAGTGTGGTAGTTCATGGTAGTGACAGTACCATTGATTCCTTTGGATTCCACCTCCCGTTGGATAGGACTAAGTAGGAACCAGTTACTGGGGGAATAGTAAGTTTTGGCCTTACTTTCCTTTGAGTACATCCCCATAAGAATACTATCAACATCACTTACCAAGATAAGAATTAGATATCTTAGTAAACCTCTCTACATTCTTAACCCTCTTAAGTCTTGTGCTACTCCCGGTTAAGATTAGATTGTAGTCTCCCTCACCCATTTCCCCTCGTGGATTCGATATTAAACCCTCTCCCCGGTGAAGTGCTCGCCGGTATCCGTGCGGCTCCTGGATTATACAAATTATAAATATTTCTCGGGGCTTAGCAAATACCAACAAGCACTCTAAAGGGGGTGTGATCGGTCTTGGTAACGTTGCTATAACTCTTGATCATACCATTTCTGATGTTATGAATGTTGATTCATTGAGTTATAACCTGTTGTTTGTATCTCAGTTGTGTGAAAAGGGGTTCAACTCGCCTTTTCATCGACGCCGGTGTGGAAGTCTTTCGCAGGGAGGATTCCTCTCATTCTTTACAGAAAGCTTAAGAATAAGCTATACCTTGTTGATTTCAACAAGGGAAAGAAAGTGGAAACCCTGTTTAGTGGCAAAATCTAGCATGGGCTGGTTATGGCATCGCCGCCTAGCTCATGTTGGCATGAGGAACTTGGCCAAACCCGTAAAAAAACAACCACATCATTGGACTAACAAATGTTGATTTTGATAAAGACAGATATGTGGAGCTTGCCAAGCCGGAAAGCAAGTAGGTGCACCTCACCCACCAAAGAGTCTCATGACCACTACTCAACCATTGGAGTTGATACACATGGATCAAGGGCATCAAGCATGAATTTTTCAGCTACATATACCCCTCAACAAAATGGTGTAGTAGAGAGGAAGAACCGTACACTCATAGAGATGGCAAGGACAATGCTTGATGAGTACAAGACTTCGGACATCTTTTGGTGTGAAGCCATCAACACCGCTTGTCATGCCATCAACTGCCTCTACTTACACAAGAAACTCAAGAAGACTTCATATGAGCTCTTAACCGGAAACAAGCCTAAGGTGTCATACTTTAGGTGTTTGGGTGCAAGTGTTTCATTCTTAACAAGAAGCCCCGAACCTCTAAGTTTGCACCTAAACTTGACGAAGGTTTTCTTTCTTGGTTATGGATCAAATGAGCATGCCTATCGTGTCTTCAACAAAAACCTCCGGTAGGGGTTGAAGTCACTATAGATGTGACATTTGATGAATCTAATGGCTCTTAAGTAGAGAAAGTTGATCAAAGTGTTGTAGGAAAGGAGGATCCACCTCATGAGGCAATCAAGCAATTGGCTCTAGGTGACATAAGACCTCAAGAAGATCAAGCTAATGGAGAGGAGGATCCACCAATTGTTGCTTGCACAAGATTCCGCCGACGTACTCGATGATCAAGTGCAAAGACACGCACTACGAAGTTTCCGATCAATTGCAACTAGACACTTAGGCAACACCACTCATTTGGGTGCAATAGGGGGTACTATGGCACCCAACCAGTGAACTGGTAGTAATATGTGTCCATATTGCCACACAAAAAATTGTGTTGCGATATTTTTTTTTGATTGCGAATGATGGCGCCGTTGCACCCATTTTAAGGATTTCGTGGCAATTGGTGGAAAGTATTGCAGCAACAATTTTATGTTGCATTAGCATGTCATGTGTTGCAATAAAAATGAACTATGGCATCCATATTAGTGTTGGTTGCTTATGAACGGCAAAGATCACAACCACTTATTTGGGTTGCAATATTTTTTTGCACCTCGTGGCAATAGATAGGTGGCTATTGCATCCTTTGTTGCCACAAGATGCAATAACATGTATGTATTGCCACAATTTTGTATGGTTGTAATACTATCCATGTGGCTTTGCAACTTTAACACACCTATTGCAATGAACTTTTACTTGGTTGCACTTATGTTTGTCTATCGCCACACTTGTTTAGGAGCCGGGCTAGCTAGCCCAATTAACGAAAAGAGCCCACTAAACGATCCTAGAGTACGTAGTAGACGCTTGGAATACTCGGGGACTCTATGTTCTGCATCCCGCTCGATCGCCGACGTCCTGCATTCCGCTGATCCACCCTTGGTGGCGCGTCCCCACTTACCGGCCGGCGGCGCCCCCTCTCGCGGCAAAGGTACGTAGCTATATCGATATCCCCCGCATATATATATATATATATATATATATATATATATATATATGGGCATACGCTAGGTATAGATCATGATCATTTTTCTGTTGCGATCGTGAATGCGCATCAATGTCCGCATCACACGAAGATAGGAGTTGGATACGCTTGCCTCGACAATCGGAAGAGTGGAAGGATAATTTCAGAACTTGATTGATAAGTATACCTCATCATCATCTAGACCTATTGGATTGTCTCTTGTGTGCCCATGTGGTACATGTCAATGCAATACAAGATATAATGACAAAGTTTCAGATTCAACTTCACTTAGTAAAAAAGTGGGTTTGTCGATTGTTTCATCAATGAGTTCGAAGGCCAAACTTCTTCATCACCGATCGGGTAGAACCGGTATAACAGAACCCGAAGATCATGCACAACCTACTGATGATGATGTTGGTGACAATGAAGCTGCCACACCACCTTATTTTGGAGAAGACGATGAAGAAGATCCAAGTGATCACCCCGCCGCCACTAATACTATGATTAGAAACATTATCAGTGGCTCTATACATGGATAAATCATAGATGACAAACCAAATAAGCGGTGCGAGATATTTTTGAAATTATTAGAGGAGGCAAAGAAGGAATTGTATCCGTGATGCAAATCGGCAACAAAGGTTTCTTTCATCGCGCAACTTTTTTTCATAAAGTGCTTGTATGGTATTAGTAACGCATGTTTGGAGGCCATACTTAATCTGTTCTCAAAGGTTCTCCCCCTCAAGGCCATTGTATCCCCGACTCGTTGGACAAAGTGCAAAAGGTGGTTCGAGGGCTAGGATTGACTACGCCAAGATACACGCATGTCGAAATGATTATGTGTTATTTTTTGATGAGCACGCAAATCTGCATAATTGTCCCATATGTAATGAGTCTAGGTGGAAACATGTCGAGAGCACGGACCAGATGGTGCTAAATATCGGAAGCGGCTTCCAAATAAAGATTCTACGCTACTTTCCTCTTATTCCTACCGCAAAGAATGTATATTTCGAAGCGTATTATCGCTGACTTGCAAAGGGCATAAGAAAGAATTGGTAAATGATGGAAAAATGCGTCCACCCAAATTTACTCAAAGGCATGGAAGCACGTGGATAACAAATATGGCTGGTTTTGCGTAAGAGCTCGTAATATCAGCCGGGTCTTGCTTCGATGGCTTCAATCCCTTTGGGATGCAAAATACGACATACCCATATGGCCGCTTGTCCTAATACCCTACAATTTGCCTCCTTGGTTGTGTCGAAACAATCTAACTGGATATTGTCAATGTTGATACCGGGTCCAAAATCTTCAAAAACGATATTGATGTATATTTGAAGCCCCTTATATTGGAGCTCAAGGAGCTTTGGCATAAGGGTGTTGATACATGGGATGCACAAACTAAGAAGAACTTTCCATTACATGCTATTCTACTTTGGACAATTAATGACTTCCCAGCATATGCCATGCTTTCTGGTTGGAGCATAAAAGGAAAGTTTGCATGCCCATATTGCCACAAAGACACTGAGTATTTGTGGTTAAAACATGGGAGAAAGCACTGCCACACGGGATCTCGACGTTTCTTGCCAATGGACCATGAATGGCGCAAGAACACGGTCAAACTTCAACAACATGGTCGAAACCGGGAGGCACCAAGACCAATCGACCGGGTGCACGTACTTGAGCAGTATGAAAGTTTTGAACAAGTGAGATTTGGAAAGACGACATCAAAAAAAAGGAAGCGTGATGATGATGACAGATGGCACAACTGGAGGAAGAAGAGTATTTTTTTTTAGCTCCCATACTGGTCTTCTTTTTGCTCATCGTGCATAATTTGGACGCCATGCATATTGAGAAAAATATATGTGAGTCCATATTAGGCACTCTGCTTGAATTGGAAGGTAAATGTAAGGACGGGAGAACGCCCGGCTTGACATGCAGCATCTAGGGATACGACCAGATCAGCACCCTGTGATTAAGAAAGATAAGTATACCTTGCCACCAGCCTTGTACAAGTTAGATGAGAAGGAAAAGGATGTTTTGTGCAAATTTTTGTATGGAGTGAAAATGCCTGATGGGGTATCCTCCAATATAAGAAGATGTGTTGACTTAAAAGCACGTAAGGTTTCTGGCTTGAAATCTCATGATTACCATCCGATTCTACGTAAACTGTTACCCCATAATAGTGCGGAGGATTTTGCCGTAACAAGTTGTTGTTGCATTGATCCAAATTTTAGTAATTTCTTCGATGCACTATGTTCCAAGGAGCCGGGTGGAAGCGCACTTGGTCAAACTTAGTATTTCAATCATGGATGCTCTTTGTCGACTTGAGATGCTATTCCCACCATCATTTTTTGATATCATGATGCATTTACCTATTCATTTGGCTGATGAGGCTATACTTGGAGGGCCCGTGTGTTATAGGTGGATGTACCCAAAGGAGCGGTACCTACGCATCGCGAAAAATTATGTGAGGAACAAGGCGCACTCGAAGGCTCAATAGCCGAGGGATACATACTCGAGGAGTGCCTTACATTTTGTTCTAGATTCTTGGACATGGACAGCAAACTGAATCGCAAGTGTCGTCATGAAAAATATCACTGTGAATGAGCCACCATCTTGTTTGAGCATATTTGCTCCAATGGACTACAAGAGGAGAGGACAGATCGCCTATATGCTTCAAAGAGATGAGATGCATAAGATGAAGCACTACATGATTAATAATTGTGATGAAGCTAAACCATGGGTCGAGTAAGTTACATTATTATATACATCATTATTTTTAAATTTTATATTTTAAACTAACATTGATATACTTTCCTATGCAGCAAGCACAAAGGCGTATCTGAAGGAGAAATTTGGTGAAAAGAAATCTTGAAAGGCGACATGAGGAACAATTTGTCGATGGTTCGAGGGCGTGGTCAAGGAACAATATGCCAAAAGGGAAGTAGATGAAGATATGTTTGCACTTGCTGATTGGATAGAGAGTCGAGCTCGCATACAATGCATAGATGCAGCATCAATAATTGGCTATTTCAACAACTATTTTGTTCTTTGCATACCGTAGAGACCCGTAAACCGGTAATGAGCCCGATGATTTAGAACTTTGGTTCATTACTCACTCTAAGAATGGGAAATGGACAGACCAAGCATCTATGGATATCTATGTGAGTTCTTAATGAATTTGTACATAACTTACTAGCTAGTCAATGCAAATAGAGAATGCCCGCAATTGCATCTTCAACTAACTCCTTGATCCGGCCTTGTAAATGTTAGAAGAAAGCAAAAAGCACAATTGGTGAGAAGGTATCAAATTCTGAGAATAACTTCATTTCCCAAAATGAGAAGAGCGAGCTTTTCCAGGCGGCATACAAGGAAATCACAGATTGTAAGTCAAGGAAGTTGCATGGTAATGGGTACCTTGCAACAAAACCAACAAGAAAGCAGCTTGAGAATGAGCAACGCGAGGAGCAAATGAGTAAGGAGGCACTACAAAGCATCGGGAACACCTCAAGCTCATGGCATCATTAGGGCTGCTAACAAAACAAATGGAAGAATGGGAAGAAGACAGGGGAACGTGAAAGGAGAGAACACGAAAACACATGCCTTGAAGAAATTATGAAGGCGAGGGAGGCCGATAAAGAAACCTTTAGGCAAGAGATTCAATCAATGTTACCGCAGGTACTATTCAATGATCATTTTTAGGTCAATCTAATAAATAGAACGTTGCCTTCACCACTTGTCTCTTTAATATTTACTACGATGTTAATTCTTTTTTTTTTTGCTCCTAGTTCAATGTTAGCTGCTTTTGATATGCTTGACATTTTTTTTCCAACTATTTACTCGCTCGACAAAGAGTTTATATAGGGTAAATTTTTTTCTACACCCTAGGTGTAGTTACACCCATATGTTTATCTCAAGATTTGTGGTATATATGACTGAACGGTGCATGTGGATGAAGTATATGATCATACTAGACCATGTATGGTGGTATATATGTTAAGTATGCATTCATACGTTGAGTATATGGATATACTTTTTTTTATATACAGCAGCAAAAAGGGGAGAAATTATCTATCGATTTTTAGATTTTCTTTTACTTGTATTGTTATAAACCAGTTTCTTATTTTTTTATAATACAATCTATCAGCTAGTCTTGCCCTTTTCTCTTAATGAAAATGACACGTGAAGTCATGTTCGAGAAAATTAATACATTCTATTCTTTTTTAATAGGTGATCTTAATCTTGTTTTGGTGAATGGATTTCTTTCCTTAGGTTCTATATCTAACTGTCTCAGATCATTTTTATAGGTTGGCCTAGCTAAAAAAATCTGTCGAGTCAAACAACAATGTCACCGCAATTGAAAATGTGGCGACGGCAACGACTACGACTACTCGTACATATTGTGCCAACCCCTCAAGATTCGGTCTCCCGAGGTCTGTTAATTGACAACTTTTAGTGCTATTTGATACCGCAAAAAACGGCGCCTAATTTTATCATTCCACCTTATTCGTTCCCGGGACAATGTTGAACACAACCCGCACAAATCTCAACAAGGTGAAAAAGGGACAAACCTCAACAAGGAGAAAAAGAGGACAAACCTCAACAAAGTCAAGAAGCGAACAAATCTGAACAAGCAACGGCGGCAGCTTCCAAGCGTATCTCTAAGAAGTGGTGCTAAAAGCAAGCAATGAAGCAAATACTCCAACACCGACTTACATTAATTCATCTACTCTGCGCAGACCCAAGCAAATGCAAATAAGGCAAAACGAGTTGCCAACGCCCAAAACAATAAAGGAGGTGAAATTTTAAAATCTCCACTACCTGATGTGAATGTTTCTGTTTCAGCTGTCAAAATGTTTATACTTGTGTTCATTATATGCTGTCATTCTGATAATTTTATGATGAGCAATGAAACTTTGGCTTAGTGCATGCTTTGTTGCCCCCTTTTGATAATGTCAGTTTACTTAATGCTAAAACAAATGTCTTTCATTCTTTCCAGGAAGGGGTGGCACTAATGGAGCGAAACAAACTGTGAAGGGATCGTCTTGAAGTCACCCTTTGCTGATCAAGTGATGGGATCGTTTAGGGTTCGTTCCAACAATGCAGTGCTGGAAGCTTATGTGTTTTTAAGTACTATGTATCAAGTTCGTGTGTGGTGGTTTGTTGAAACACTTGAGTGTTGGATTTTTATACTGAATGGCTAATTCAGTATATATACATTTTATTGCACCCAAAAATGCATTATTATTATTGATCCTGTATTATATTGTTAAATTATTGGTGGTCCAAATAAATGAGCGTGGCAGAATAGACATGTGGCAATAGCTACAAAATTATGGTAGCAACAACATTTGTGGGAAAAGATATTTTATCCTATCGCAACCCATTTTTTTCGATGTCATAAAGGTCGAAGCAATAGAGGTGGCCACATGTAACAACCATTCAAACTGTGTGGTTTTGGTAGTAATATAATGGCCAACCTATAACAACCAATCCTAGCTGGTGGCAATTGTGGTGGTTATTTTATAGCACCCACAAAACCTTTGGTGGCAATATTAGTAAACAACTATAGTGTCCAAATACAATTCGTAGTAATAAAGGGAACACATATAGCACCCAAGCAAACTTTGGTGCAATATCGGTCAACAAGTATAGCATCCAAACACAATTCGTAGTAATAAACAGAACACATATAGCACTCAAAAAAACTTTTGGTGGCAATATTGGTCATCAAGTATAACATCCAAATTAATTTCATAGCAATAGAAAGGAACACATATAGCACCCAAAAAACCTTTGGTGGCAATATTGGTCATCAAGTATAGCATCCAAATTAATTTAGTAGCAATAGAAAGGAACACATATAGCACCCAAAAACCTTTGGTGGCAATATGGATCGACAGGTATAGCATCCAAACACAGTTCGTAGTAATAGAGGGGAACACATATAGCACCCAAAGCAAGTTTGTGGCAAAAGAGTGTAGCAACCACAGCTAGAGTGTAGCAATACAATCCTTTGCAACGCCTCTTTTTAGAATTGCAATGCTCGGTGTTAGATGCCATTGAGACCTCTAGCATCACCTCGGAATGTTGCAATAGGATACAATAGCACCAACTAGAGCGTGGCAATATAGTCTTGTTTCAACACCTCATTGGGTTGCAATACAAAAAAATTGCAACACCCAAATGGCCATCGTGGTTGAAGGTTAATACCACGGACTTTTGCGCATCTCAAGTTTACTAAATCGCTTTGGTTGCAATTTCAGCTATTGCACCCAAAAGGGCATATTACAACACAATTTGTGTGTTGCTATTGACCGAAAACTACGTAGTGACGCCTGGCTGGAAGCAACCAGTATGGCGACCAACGCGCAAGCGATTAGCCGCGCCACCTACCTCAAAGAACGGCGAACCACCTGCATCACCTGCTCAACCACTTGATCTTGCTCCAATTCTTGAAGCTGATGATGAATATGATGAAGATCAAGAAGAACATGCGTATGGGCGTTGATCACCCACGACTACAACAAAACGGTTCAACGGGATCACCCTGTGGACAACATCCTTGGGAGCCTTCAAAAGGGAGTAACTACTCGATCACATTTAGCTTCTTTCTGTCGTCACTACTCATCTGTTTCATATTTGGAACCGCGAGAAAGTAAATGATGCTCTCAAGGATCCGTATTGGGTGTTGGCCATGCAAGAAGAGCTCAACAACTTTGAAAGAAATCAAGTGTGGGACTTAGTGGAAAGACCCAAGACTAACATCATTGGCACCAAGTGGGTCTTCCACAACAAGCAAGATGAAGATGGGTTGGTGACAAGAAACAAGGCAAGATTGGTCGCTCAAGGCTTCACTCAAGTAGAGGGCTTGGACTTTGATGAGACCTATGCACCGATGGCAAGACTAGAAGCAATTCGCATTCTTCTAGCCTTTGCTGCCCATCATGACTTCAAGCTGTTCCAAATGGATGTCAAGAGTGCATTCCTCAATGGTCCTTTACAAGAGGAGGTGTATGTTGAGCAGCCACCCGGTTTTGAAGATCCCAAGTTTCCCAACCACGTCTACAAACTCTGAAAGGCGCTCTATGGGCTTAAGCAAGCACCTAGAGCATGGTATGAATGCCTCAAGGAATTCTTGCTCAAACAAGGCTTTGAAATAGGCAAAGCTGATCCTACTCTCTTCACACATAAAGTTAACAATGATATATTTGTATGCCAAATATATGTCGATGACATAATATTTGGTAGCACTAACAACATGTATGTTGAGCAATTTAGTAGGATAATGACCAAGAGATTTGAGATTTCCATGATAGGTGAGCTAAAAGTACTTCCTCGGTTTTCAAGTCAAGCAAATGGAGGAAGGGACATTCATTTGCCAAACAAAGTACACCCATGACATGCTAAAGAAGTTTGATATGGCCAAGGCAAAGCCAATCAAAACTCCAATGCCAAGCAATGGACATCTTGATCTTGATGAGGAGGGTCCAGCCGTGGACATGAAGGTATATCGCTCCATGATTGGATCCTTGCTTTACCTTTGTGCATCTAGGCCAGACATAATGCTTAGTGTGTGTATGTGTGCTCGTTTTCAAGCCAATCCAAAGGAATGTCACAATGTGGCTGTTAAGAGAATCTTGAGATACTTAGTCCTCACTCCTAACCTTGGCTTGTGGTATCCCAAGGGTTCCAAGTTCAACCTACTTGGCTATTCAAATTCGACTATGTCGGTTGCAAAGTAGATCGAAAAAAAGCACTTCGGGGACATGTCAATTCCTTGGACGCTCCTTAGTGTCTTGGAGCTCTAAGAAGCAAAATTGTGTAGCCCATTCCACCGCCGAGGCGAAAGTATGTTGCAGCCGGTGCATGCTGTGCTCAACTACTTTGGATGAAGGAGACCTTAAAGGATTACGGATGTCATTTCACAAAGATACCTCTTCTTTGTGACAACGAGAGTGCCATCAAACTCGCAAACAACCCTGTAGCACACTCTAGAACAAAACACATAGACATCCGTCATCACTTCTTGAGAGACCACGAACTCAAAGGAGATATCGCAATTCGCCATGTGAGCACCGAAAAAGCAACTAGCCGATATCTTTACTAAGCCTCTCGATGAGTCAAGGTTTTGTGCTTTATAGTGAGCTAAACATTCTCAATTCTCGTAACTTGGTTTGAATTCCAGCACACATGCAAATTTGTTTGAGACACTAGATCGACATAGGAAAAGTTTGTGAAAATCTTTCATATAGTGTTTCAAAAAGGATTTCAAATTCTAGTCCGAAATTCAATGCCATAGTTTTGTATTGATTATCTGTCTCGCAATGAATCTTGGTGTCTCGTGGTCAAATTTGAGAGAGAATGAGTCATAGTGGCAATATGTATGCGGGGACGGCCAGGCCGGGAGCGGCAATGCCATGTGCCCTAGCTTGGCGGGTAGGGCGTAGGCACGGCGATTACCGCACCTATGCAAGGCGAGTGCCGCGCCTAAGCGTTTCCAAACCTGTTCTGTGCGAACCGGTACCCGTGCCAAATCTTTTTTCTTTCCTTTTTCTACCCCCGCCCGACTGGTCCTCTCTTTCTCTCCTCCGCCCGACTCCTCCCTTTGCGCCCGCTCTGCCTCGCAGCGAAGGACGACGCCGCCGCCGCCTACGATGCAATGCGCCGTCCCCGGTTGCCGCGAGCCCAGCGGTCTGCACCACACGCCCGTCGCCGGCCCTCCCTCGTCGTCCGGCCAGCTCGCTCCATTCTCCTCGAGCAGCTTCTCTTCTTCTCTCTTCAATCCACGAGGTCACAAAGAAGGTAACCTAACCCTAGTTCATGAAGTTCTTGCCCGATCTATGCAATGTGTAGCAATTTCTCATGGATTTGTGTTGCTTAGTGATGTATGAACTCTAGGAAAGTGATTTGGTAGGTTGGAATCGATGGATTTCGTGTTTCCATGACTTAGGTGATTTAGGGGGAGGGCGCGGCAATGCCCCCCCAAATAGAACTTAATCGTTCTTAGCTGCTTCCAACAGCAAATATCCCTCAAATCACCTACTTGATTGAACCGGGAAATCGATTGACTCCAAATATCAAAGAAATTTTTACTCTAGTTCATACTAATCTTTCAATCCATGGGCAATATACACTTCAACTATGAATTTGTCTCTGAAATTGTGATAATGAAGTAGCATGTGCTGAATAGATGTATTAGGAAGATTATTAAACTGAATTTTGATGGTTTTGAGCAAGGGGGAGCGGCAGTGCCGCGTGCATCACACGGCAGTGACGTGCCTCTCTGCTGGGTAAAGGTGCCACGCCTGCCCAGTCTCTCACACTGGACACCTTGCTCAAATCATCAATCTTCAATTTTGTAAACTTTCTCCTACATATGATTGGCCATTTTACATCCTATCAGCTGCAGTTTCTTATCAAATTCTATCTTTTGCATAGATGGATCCTGGTGGTGATCCCCATGGCAAGAGGAAGATGAGGGTCAAGGTGGTGGAGAAGAGAGGCCGTGGGCGTAAAAGAATCAACAGGGCGGCGAAAGCGCAGCAGGCGAATTGACTCACCGCCACGCCCCACTTTCAATGGGTCGTTAATCACACGTGTTTGCGCTAGGATCATGCCACAAACACGCCTATTAGTAACAGATGATGGTAAACAAAATTAATAGTAAACCGAGCTATAGAAATATAGGATGGAAAGGGGCTTACAATGGGCGACGAAGGGTCACCAAGTCGTTACACAATATCGAGTTGGCCAACCGAGAAGCAAAGGATTAACTATGACATTGCCCCGCATCTCCACGTGCGCAGAACTTGTGTGCATGGATGGAATCGGGGCTTCAACGCCCTTCTCCTAAGCGAACACCTTAGAACTCCTACGATACGCTGGTCTTCTACCTTGTCGCCGATCTTACCTTCACATGTGCCGATATCCAGAAAATAGAGGGGTGAGTACAAACGTATTTCAAAGAAGTCCCAAACTGGGGTTGTAATTATTAAGGGTTTGGGCCCTATAGAGTCTCTAAAACTGCTCTCGCTAGTTCCCGAGGTTATCTCATATCATCACCTTCACATCATCACAAACGTTAGTTATAAGCTAATCATAGATATTCAAGCCTAGCATTTGCCCATTCCAAGGGTGTGGCTATTCGAATAGATTTAAATAACTCTGCAGAGGTTGTACAATTTCCCCACACGATAGGCACGGATCTTACACCGTGACGTCATAGGTTCGCATTGTGCCTAACGAGATCCGTACCCGCTTGGGTGCTACCCTAGGTATATTGGTATAATCTTCACCACGACTTCTCGTGGGTTGGAAAGGATGACGATCATCCTAGATGTAGCTTCAATACACACTACGTCCGACGTAGCTTCAATACACACTACGCCCGACGTGGCTTCAATACACACCACGCCCATGTGGCTTCAATACACACCACATAATCATAACCATAAATCTGCACACCTAGCACCGCGCCATCAGCGCCCAAACACTTACGTGGAAGATCACTCAAAGATCCACGCCAACCGACCATGGGGCCACTCTCCCCATGTCCGCTCCCAATAGGTCGTTTTGCCCGCTCCGCCACCTTGGCTCCCAATTATACCTCAACCCAACGGGTGTGAATCAAGCCGTCCCATTTATCGGCGTGTGGGGCTGTACGTAAATATCGCACTAGGTAGAAGGTCTATGAACCGGTCCTTAGGGAGGTGAGTATCTCTCCTCTAGAATCCCTCACGGCAATTCCCGTAGTAACCCATCTCACAATGAATTACTATCACCCACCTCTTTTGTTGGTTAGGGTTCATTAGGCGATCTTAGGTTATACTTGATTACAACGTATGAGCGTAGATAACGTGGATGATTATTTCATCCGGCTTAGCTCCATAGCTACGTTATCGCTCATACCACTATATACTAATCAGATTATCCACGGTGATGCATCTTGTCTAACATCATCAACATCATTATCGCCATATTAAGGCCATGATTAGGGGGTAAGGACTTGCCTGGGAGGTTCTTATGAATCGGCACGGCGGCCGAACGTCTCTAGCTTTCTTCGGACGGATACTCCTAATCGGGTTGACGAGAACCACCTACGCATACGTTGATAACCTATCTTAAACTAGAGTAACCAAAACAAGCATAGAATATTATGGTGGCAATGGGTTAGATGCATAGAGCTAGATTTTTAGATGAATTATGGAAGTCGCTTTCACGCGAAACGGAGTTAGTATGCATGAGATATGGATTTTATAATATTAATCCCTAATTAAATCATTAGGGTAATATTATAATATAATTTTATCATGTAATAAAATTGGAACTAATTACATGATAAAATTCTATAAATCAAATAATGAATTTACAAATTTTCTAGGAATTTTTCTCGACACTTTGAAATGTGACTTATAACATTCTCGTACATAGACCGGTGTACCTAGTAATTTACATAGTGTACACGGGAGGGGCTCTATACACGGGGTGCCACGTGGGTCCACGCGACGCCACGGTGGCTGCCCACATCAGCGCCCGCGTGTGTCACAAAGTAGGGCTCCGTGGCACGTGACGGCGCCGGGCGGGTGGAACGGAATGGCGACGTGGTGCCTTCCCTGGTTGGCTCCCCCGACGGGCGTCCACGGCTGGACGACGCCGCCGCGACGGCCCCGTCCCTCGAGCCCGGCGGCGGTGCCCGCCGGAGCCTCGCCGGAATGGCGTTGTCCTTGCTTGAAGCTCGCCGCAGAGGGTCCATTCGACTCCTCGATGTCTCGGGCCTGGCGGGGTAGATGGTGGCGCCGGGGCGGAGCTTCTTCCATAGTGGCGGCGGAGATGGCAGAGCCGGATGGCGGCGGCGCTGGGCGAGGCTTCCCTGCACTACGTGACGAATTTACGAGGGGAAAATGAAAGGGGAGGGGCTAGAAGACTTTACCGCCCACCAATTTCACCCGGTGACGCCCAATCGACGGGCGGCCCAAAGTCTTCCTCGGGCGGCGGCGGAGTTCCGGTTTGGGGAAAAACTCCGGGGATGCGGGAAGGAAGGGAAGGAGGGGGAAGTAGAGCGAGCATCGCGTGTTCCACGTTGTTGCGAGCTCGGAGTTGATTAGTGCGGCCGATTGAGCCCTCGGCGGCGCTATTTATAGCCGCGCCATGGAACGCCGTCGGCGAGATATTTTCTCCGCACTCGCGATCTTTTTCCGACCGCGACCGCAAGGGCACATTCCTCCAAACCGAGTCCGCCGAAGTCGCTGGCTGCCCCCGCGTGGCGCGTGCTCGCCGAGCTCACCGCCATCCGGGTCTTGTCGTTTCTGAGCCCGCCGCTAGCGGTAGAACTGGCCCAAGGCCGCGTGCCGCCAGAGGGCGTTGACGCCGGGCCGCCGTGGCGGGTGGGTACGTCCCGACAGTGGCCGAGATGGTTAGTGGAGTCGCTGCGGGTTTCATCCTCGCCGTCCATCCCGGCGGGCTGGCCATTTCTCCTCCGGGCTCGCCGTGGCGGCAGAGATTCCCGGCCATCGTGGTGACGCCGTGCACTTTGACCGCCTCCTTGGTGCATGCGGGTACGGCAATAACTCGACGTGACGGCTCAAGGCGCCGCTATGCTCGCCGCCCTGCTTCCTCGACACGGTGAAGCGGTGGCAAGGCAGCGGGCGCTGGCGCGGTCACCGCCTCCGGAGGAAGACGGAGCCGACGCCCGGCCCCACGTGTCGTAGAGTGTGAGGAGAAGGGGACGGGTCGAGGCGTCCCATGGCTTTACCGGGGCGGGCTCGCCGCGTGAGTGAGAGGGAGAGTGGAAGAGAAGAGGATCTCGGGCCGGGCCGGGGAGAAGGAAGGGAAGAAGGAGGGCCGGTTGGGCCGGGCCGAAAGGGAAGGAGAGAGAAATGGAACCGAGCCCAAAGAGGTGCTTCCTAATTCCTTTCTCTTTTTCCCCTTTTCTTAGTTCCCTTTATTCTTTCTCTTCCTCTCTTATGTGTGTGTCACATATATATTTGTGTTATATTTATTTATACAAGTACATGTATATTCTCTTGACTTTTATTCCTTGAGAATATTTGATGGTACTCATATAAAGGTACACATATACATGTGCTCCCACCTTGTCTCCCAATTTTATTATTTCATGTGCACAATATATTTTCTAAATATTCTTACAAGCACATTTATGTTCCCATGACCTCTATGGTCGAGAATAATTATTTGTTGTGCTCATAACAATATTCTCATATCTATATTTTAGTACACACGTGTCTCTCAGATTTATTATTCCCGAGAGAATTTGTAAACCATTTCTCATGCGATGTTATACTTCCATAATTAAAATCTAGAACTTACCTTGCATCCCCTGGTCACCATAAAGCTCAACAAACATCAAGCGTGGTTTCCTATTTCTAAATGGTGAGGGTTTTAAATGCGTTTTTTAAAAACAGGGTTTTACGGTTTAGCGGAAAAAATAAATCAAGTTTTAGTTGTAATTCAAAAGTTCAAATTTTTAATGAATTTTAAAATGATGCAAAAACACGGGTGTTACACTCACCGAGGAGCAAAGAAGCGGCGGCAGATGGGATACACCATTGTCCCGTAAGACAATCTAGGGACTCCGCACCACATCTCGGTGTTTGATGACGCTTATATGATGCCGGTGGAGGGTGTCTTTAAAAAGATGGCTCCCAACAACATTCAAATATATACCTGTGGTGAGTTACCTCAGAAAGCAGAGAGAGGTGGCAGATGCTAGAGAGTATAATGTTTACACAGATGAGAGGACATATGGTATTGATGAGAGGTTTTGGGTGGCCTTTCACTCAAACTTCTATCTCACAGTCCTCTTCCACTCCACCAAGAGCAAGATCACCACAGTGCATTATATTGACTTTGAGAGAATGGTCGAGAAGGAAGAGTCGACTTTTGATGAAGCCATTGAAGCTTGCAACAAATTTGAGCTGACAGACATCATGGCCTTCAGGCATGATTGGAATGAGGAGATCTTGAGTCAGTTCCATGCTACCTATCATTGGGACAAGCAAGCTGACACAATTCACTGGATGACAGATAAGAAGCACTACAGGCTTGACTTTGTCACCTTCTGTCAGATTCTTGGCTTTGGAGAGGAGCACAGGACGTACACTGACATTCATGAGATTGAGCCCATTGAGTACAGGGTGATTAGAGACTGTTGGGCAAAGCCGAGTGCAGCTGATGGCAAGAGGAAAGTACTTAAAGATTTCTCCTATGTGATGAATAACCTCTGTAGGTGCACCATTGATCCCAAGGATGGGGCAGCCTCAGGTATGAATGGGTATGCTAGGAACCTCTTAGCCCACTTCAGGAATGATGAGACATTCAATGTTGGGAGGTTCATTTGGAGGCAGCTAGCTAATGCCATGGATGATGCTAGGAGGAATCTACCATATGCTCCCTACCTCATGTTCATCATTGAGAGGGTCAATGGACACATCTACCCCAAGGACTGCTTCCACACACACTTACAACATAGAGAAGACCCATGGTTTGGATGGTGGGAAGACCAAGGCGAGAGCGATCTTTGGTGGCACTTCACCGGCAGAGAGGACTTGCGAGAGCCCTCTAGCTCTAGGCCCAGGAGGCACAGTGGCAGTAAATCCAAGGTGAAGAAGTGGATTAAGGCTATCTTTGGGCATTGCGCATATTCAGCTCAGCAGACTTATGAGATGCGCAAGGAGGTGAGGCAGCCTTCAAGAGTGTCGAGAGAAGCAAGGACTCCCGTTCCTCCTTCTATTCCTAGGCCACCACAAAGTACAACCTCCCGTGAGCTTTCGGGCACTAGCGGCTCGCACCCAGGACTTGTCGGACACTGCTTGGCTCCTTCTCTCGGCCAGATCCCGGCCAGGGGCGCTCTACTCGTCACCGTACTTTCGATCCAGAGTGCAGTTATCTCGGAGGAGGAGGACGAGGACATTGCTTCTAGTCGTCGGGGATGATTCTAGTGAGGAGTGACTCTACTTCTTTTCTTCTCTTTTCTATGATCTTTTTGGTTCTTGACGCCAAAGGGCGAGAAAATTAGAAGAAAGTAGAGGGGTCAAACTTTTTCAACCTTTTGACGCCATGCTTCGAGAATTGCAAACTGCAGCCAGATGGAGCTTCAGTTTTAGATCCTTTGAGAGCAATTTGTTAGGTGTGAGTTTGAGAAAGAAACTCTACTTTATGTAATAATGCCACCTATGACTTGTTATTTCTCGGATTTGATCTTTGGATGCTTAAACTCTATTATTTTATCTAACGCAAGTTTTTATTTTCATATATCTTGTCATATGTGTTGTGGTTGAGTCTATATCAATGCATGCAAATTTGCATCGATAGGCATGGCGGTGCCACACCACGGCGCGGCAGTGCCGCGCACATCGATGCGCATGCACCCCTGAATGTGCTCCGATATGTCTCTCTCATCATATGCATCACGGCTATATATTTGTGACACTTTGTTGAGCACCCCACAAAGAACCATGGATGTAGGGGAGGCCCTACACACCGTCTAAAATGTGTGATTTGACTTTCATGTCAATTTGAGAATTCAAATCTCACTCACACATTTAGGGGAGGCGTCACCACACCTAAATATGTGAAATTGACCTCTTATGTCAACAATGAGATTTCAAAACTCACTCACATATTTAGGGGGAGGCTCCTACATCCTTGGTTCTCGAAAATCTCAGTTTGACTTTACACCTTATGTAAGCTCTAATTTGGTTGTCATCAATCACCAAAAGGGGGAGATTGTAAGTGAAATCAAGCTCTAAGTGGGTTTTGGCGTTGATGACCACCGAATTAGGGAACTAATGAGATTTATGAAGATGACATGCAGAAAATAAAATAAGGAGTTGGTGTATAGGTCCAAAGGCATTCCATGTGCTAGATGGTGGTGTTTCCGGATCAAAGCGTTTAAATTATTTCATATTTTGAATCTTGAGTTTAGGAAATGTCGTACTATCAAGAGGGATCCTAGGACTCTCGACTACCAGGGACCAAGTGCTCTAAACTCCAATCCAGCCACAAAACACAACTCCAAGCCCGATCAACCAGCATTTCAACTTGTTTCACCCTTTGCTGTCAGGCTGGCGTGGCAGTGCCGCGCAGTTGGTGCGGCAGTGCCGCGTGTCAAGTGCGGCAGTGCCACACTTAATTCCGACCATTGGGTCCGTGTGGTATAAATACCCATTCTACCCCTCCCACAACGGTCACCTGGTTCACTTCTTCTTCCACCTCGAGCAGACAGCCAGGAACTCACCTTTTGCTCTCTCTGTCTCACCTCCATTGAAGCACCTTGAGCTCCCCACTCAATCTCTCACTTCCCACCAGGGATTTTTGAGAGAAAAGGCAGCAAACTTTGATTGGAGACCGGATCTACTACTTCCCCCACTCAAAAGAGCATTTGGTTCACGCGTTTGGCCGAACCCTAGGGTTCTTTACTCTTGGAGCTTGCTCCTAGACGGCTAGGCGTCGCCCTTGAGCTTGCCAACTCGTGTGGCAGCCTTGGGAGGTTTGTAACCTCAAACAAACATCAATACATTACCCCACATCTCTAGGGTTAGCTTCCTAGACTTGTGAACGAGGGAAAAAGCAAGCCGGTGGGCAAGCTAAGCTTTGTGTGGCAACCTCAACAACGTGGGCGTAACCCGGCACGTGTGGCGGCCGGCGAACCACGGGATAAATCCTTGTGTCACTTGTGTTCTTTACATTCTTGCATTTATACTATTGTGAGCTAGGGTTTCATCCCGATCTATTTTGTTGCCGGGTTTTACGTCATATTTGGCTAGTTCTCTATGAAGTATTTGTGTGCGGGAACAAGTGTGAATCACGAGCACCATGGTCACGGCTCTCGATTCACCTCGAGGTCACTTCGTGAAGTGACTCGCGGCGATGCCGCTTGGGCGCGCTGCACTGCCGCCTGGCCACCCCGACAGGCTTCGATTCTCTGTCTCTGTTCGTCGAGTTACCCGCTGCGATCTCTGACTTTTACGTAGCGGTGCCGCGCATCTCTGACTTGGCGGTGTTAGAAAGTTTTGGCAGTCGATTTTTTGGGCGTCGGCCTATTCACCCCCCTTCTAGGCTTCCATCGGATCCTACAGTCTTCCCGGGACTATAAATACAAGAGAGATCTACTTGGTTGAATCTTAATCGAAAAATAAAGGGGTAACTCCCAACACTTCGCCTCACGCTCTCTCGCTCTTGCCCTAACTCCAACCGCCGCCGGCGGCCACAAAGAAGAACACACGCTACGCCGCTAGGGCGCCGACCCGCCGCCGCCTCCTCCTCGCCATCGATCATCATCGCCGCGGAATCGCATCGCGGCCGTGACAATATAACTTTGAGAAATTGATGCGGTTATTAAATTAGTGTGTTCAAAATCTTTATCTATACCTATATCTATACCTACTAATAAAGCAGTTATTATCCGGCAGTTTTGTTTAAGAGTCCCTCTCTTTCTCGGTATTCATGGCATCTATACCTACTAATACTAATAAAGAGAGAAAACTTCTGGTTCATCTCTTTTTTCTGCCTGCACATGAATCCGTGCAAATATGAGTCCGTGCAAAATACGAAGAAGCCGGTGTTAGTATGTATATATAGAATATAGAATAAAAGAAAAGAAAACACCCCTCCCCCAGTTCCGCCAATCGCATCACGGGATACGGGAGGCCCATGCGGCAGGAAAGTCTAGTATGTACTACGAACACGATGTTTTCTTGCCGGTTTGCTTAATCTTCGAGGCGCACGGTGAGGAGATGGCGACTCGAGTGAAGCAGTGCAAATGTGCCATCGGGCTTGCTGGTCATTGCGAAGTTGCAGAACTAGCATCGATTCGTCGAGGTCAAGGACAATGGGACTGAGACTTCAGAGCGAAGAAGCGTCGTTGAGATGCAAACAACTTCATACAAGATATCACGACAAGCTTCATAAGAGAGGCTAGATCTTGTAGCCCTTAAAGTTATTTGATGGTAATAATATATTTTTGTCCATCGCTCATTGCAACACACGGGCATTTTGCTAGTATATTAATAATAGAGGCAAAATTTCTGCCATAAATTTTTTCGGTCACTTTTTTCTTCCGCTCGGCTCTTCCTTCTACCAGGAAGGTGGCAAGTGCCAAACCAGCTGCTTCTGCCATGATCACTGATGAAGAAGTGAGCATAGCAATGCAAGGAGGAGTTGTATGATGTCATAAACTGTCATGTGCCAAAATGGGCCTCACGGCCAAGGCCCAGGGCGCACGCGCGACGCGCCTGGCTGGCGGTCGCCGCCTGCCCGCGGACCGTCGTCATCCTTCGCTTCGTCGTAAAGTAATAATTATTTAGGGAAAGAAATAAATTACTTGTCAAGAGGTATTCCGATCTATAAGGAAACCTCCTACATATTTTTAGCATGCAAGTCTCACTCGCACTATAAATACAAGGGGCTTGTAATCGGTTGGAACTTAATCGAAAAAAATTAAAGGGATAACACCCAACAGCTCCTGTCTCCCAGCTCTCTCTCTCTCTCAACCCTAGCACGCCCAGCGTCACCGACCCAGCGCCGCCGCATGCTGCCGCCGCCACAGCCCCGGCTGCTTGCGCCAGCGCGCAGCAGCGCTACCGCCACGAACGCCGCCCCAACCGACTGGTGATACTTACGCCATCATCGCCACCTATACCTCGCCGTTCATCGCCTGTCTCACGCCACCACGCTGCCGATCGTCGTCATCACCACCATCACGCCACCCCCAAGCTGACTGCCGACGCCCAACGCTGCCGACGCCCACGTGTCACGCCAGAATCAATCCGGTTTGTGACACAGACTGAAGTCTTGAAGGGTTAGGTGGATCCATGGATCCAATCTCGTTGTGCAGAACCGTGGATTTGAACGCTGCCCACTCGCTTTGAGCGGCGCAACGGTTATTACCAGCTGGGCTGCGACCGTTTATTGATTAGAGGCTACTAGCTACCATATTCAATAAGGCCAAGCATAGAAGAATACCACCTAATTAAGAAATTCTTGGTAAGCACAATCATGTCCTAGTCCTAGACGACAACTAATTTAGGTATGATGGGAGTATACATAAAACGTAGTGACAAATAAAAGAGTAATTGACCAAGGTAAGATAAGTTGTAACCTGGAGGGACAGATTGTTAGAATAAACATTGCATGAGCTTCCTAATAGGGGGCATTACAAAACATATTAGAAAAAGCCAAGAAAACATGATTTGCTGCCAACCGAGGGCATTTATTAAAAAAAATTAGGATAGCGGTTTAGAACAAGCATTGCATAAGCGACAAACTGAATAGACAAATTATCGTATAACCTACTATTAAAAATTAGGATAGCTATTTAGAACAAGCATTGCATTAGTCTTCCTACATATTTGGACACGTCATTTTCTTCCAAAATTTAAAATAAGTATAGTTTAATTATTACCTCCTATGAAGTAATAAAACAATTAGATCGACGGGTCAATGTTATTTTGGTGTACCACGGTAAAACCCAATGAAATATATTAATACTACATATATTTTAAACCTGTAGCCCGTGTACCACTAAATGCAAATTTTATTGCTCCCAAGAGTATCTCTTCACTCAGTTGTCTTACAAAAATGGTTATACTGTCCAGAACCCAGCTTCTGCTCTCTCTCTCTCTCAACCGAAAGTTAAGCTTCAGCTTAGCAAGTGCTTTGACAACAGGAAGGAGGACAACAGAACCTTTTATTATAAAGTAGCTACAGGCAATGAAGGTCTTCATAGACATGAACATACCTTGGAGGCTTGGACACCACAGAGCCAGCACACTGCCCAGAGTGCTACAGGAGGTGTTAAAATCAACTTCTACGCCGAAGAGCAACGGAGAGTTAGGGGCGGTTACGAAAACCATCTCTACAGTGCATCCTCAACCGCCCCTATAGAAGACTATTGTTGTAGTGGAACAGGATTTCTTCAACCAGCTAGGTCGACAAGAAATGGTGTAAATCAGTCAAGAAATTAGAGAGGAAAGATGTGCAAATCTGAAACCATTGAACTCATCCAAGTAAATCAGCGTACCGTGAATTTGAAGGATGAAGAAAGCAAAACGCTGGCTGAAAAGCGAAAATACAGAGCAGTCCCGGGTTGCTACTATCGATAGAGAGGAGAGGACACTGGAATTCTCCTGTCTCTTCCTCCCTCCACTTTTAAGGTACCCAATGCAGAGGACACTGCAATTCTCTCGGATATGTCACTGACGGAGCACATGTGGCATCAGATGCAACACGTACTACTCTGCTCCACCAGTGAGTGGGGGCCGACGACTCGGAGACTTTGAATAGGCAGCAATAGCAACAGTGGATTAGTCCATCGTTACATTGGGGGGAATCAATAATGAGTTGATGACTAGGCGATGAAGCTGCAAGGTACAGTCTCACTTAAAAAAACTTGATATTGGGTTTAGCCATCCGACTTTTGCGATTGGTCAGGAAGGACAATTAAACTTTGTAAAATTTTGTAGAAATATTTTTTCTAAATTATTCAAAGATTCTCCATGAATAAATATGAGTTAAAAAAACTAAAATTTGGTTACTATAATAGATTCATACAGATTTTTCATTTTTTTCAAAAAATCATGCTTCCTTTTTTCTTACAACTATTTGAATCTTATATGGTCTTCCAAAATTTGAAATTGTGCCAAATATGAAACGGAATCACTGCCCAACCAGCCATACAAATTTCCACAAATGTTTACATTGCAGCAATGTCTTAATTGATTAACCATCAAGATATACACGGTATATTCAAAATGAAAATCTAATTCAAACTCTAATTGAACATTAACAATATGTAATACAGTATGTAGTTTAACTTTTTAGTGTCACTGTTCTTCGCTGGGACATCACGACAATGAGGTGTGTAGACTCATTGGACCATCCGCGTGTGACTTGTCATACTTCCGAACCGACGTCTGCAACTTGGCCGACCACAAATCATCGCCATCTTAGTACTCCCACGCATCATCGCCGTCTTAGACAAATACATACCTCGGAGATTTCCACACTGACCAAAGTGCTGCACGAGGTGTCAAAATGAACTTCCACGCCGAAGGGATTTCTACAACCAGCTAGGTCGATAAGAAATGGTGTAAATCAGTCAAGAAATTAGAGAAGAAAGATGTGCAAATCTGAAACCATTGAACTCACCCATGTAAATCTGGGTACCGCGAATTGGAAGGATGAAGAAAGCCAAGCGCAGGCTGAAAAGTGAAAATACAGAGCAGTCCGGTGTTCCAATTGAAGCATCCTCTCTCTTCCTCCCTCCACTTTTTGGTACTACCCGAGTCGACCAGACCAAACCTCTTGTAATGTAGAGGACAATGCAGAGTTATTTCGGCAACTCCATTACGGCCTATTTGGATTGAAGGAAATTCAAAGGAAAAGTGGAGGAATTGGAAACGGAGGAAAGGAAATCATTTTCAGCGTTTGGAACGGAGGAATGATGCATACCATTCCAGAGGAAAGGATTCCTATCGTGTACAAAACGCAGGAAAAAAAGAATCCACTCGAAGCCAATCGCTCGCTCATCCACAGTCGCGTGCGCTCAGTTGCCCACGCTACTGCAGTCTGCAGCCCCTCCAGCTCGAACCTGCTACGCCACTCGTAACTACTTGAGAAAAGAGAAAGGCCGCAAACGGCCAGGAGCCAAAAGACGATAGTACTAGTAGTCACGGTCAGGAAAGAGGCAACTTTTTTTATAGATATAGATGAATTAATAAACATATTAACTTGCTAAATTACTAGTGAAAACTGAAAAACACCATTTTTTAGCAAATTCTGAGAAGCACCTAAATCACGGTAGTATGCATCAATGGATAATCAGTGCGTATGGAGAATTGATGATCTAGATATATTCCTGCAATCCAAACAGCTGAAAGTATTTTTTCCTGCGTTTTGAAATCCTGTAGTTTTTCACTTTTCGCTCTGTCCTGTTCCTGCGTTTTTTTCCTTTTCTCTCTGCTTTTTACATTCCGTGTTCCAAACAGGCCCTTATTGTCCTCTCAGACATGTCACTGACGGAGCACATGCCGACATCAGATATTTAGATGGACAACGTGCTCTGCTCCGTCCTTGAGTAAGGGCCGACGACTTGACTCGGCTGCCGCCCGGGTCAAGGTCTTCGCGGACCCTACACCGTTGATGGCAGCCGGCCTTTTTGGTCCTGTGCACAGTCTGGACGGACTCTGGCGGCTCCGACGGCACGCGTGGCGACTATAATCTTGTAGAGACAGCAATACAAATTTCTTTTTCAAAAAAATAGGCAAAAATAAATAAATGGAGGCCGGGGCAGCAACAGTGGATTAGTCCTTGGTTACGTTGTTGGGTATCAACAATGACCGCAATACAAATTCCTTTTCCTAAAAAAAAAAAAAAAAAAAAAAAAAAAAAAAAATAAATGGAGGCCGGGGCAGCAACACTGGATTAGTCCTTGTGTCATGACCCAAGAAATAGGCCCAGCAGGACAGGCCCGCGAGGCACGAGGGGCGCAAGCCGCGCGCCACCGGGCGGCCTAGGCGGCGCCGCCGCCCTCCCGCCTCCCTTCCGCTGATTTTTCGGCAATTAATTTAGCAATAAAGGAGGAAATTATCTAGGATTATTTTAGGCTTTTTGGTGTGCAAGGAATATTCCATCTATAAGTAAGGCCCTTATTAGGAAAATAGATAGGATATGCTTGTAAAAAGGTATTCCAATCTATAAGGAAACAGAGGTTGCTTGCAATACAAGTCCCAATAGCCGGGCTATAAAAGTAAGGGTCTCATAATCTTTCGAGGCAACAATTAAATAAAGAAAATTTATCCCAATCTCCCTTCTCTCTCTCCCACGCGACGCTGCGTGCCCTCCTCACGCTTACCGCCACCGCCGCCGCCCGCCCACGCCAGCCGCCGCCGCCGCCTCCACCGCCCGACGCCGCCACCTCCACCGCCCGACGGCCGACAATCAGGTGTCAATTCCGCCCAAGAAGTTACGTGGGCACTCCTTCATCGGCCCGGTAGCCAGACGTGATGCCCGCATGGTTGGCGGTCGTCGGGGGTGAACGCCAATCACCTTGGGTGGCGCCCAAGCTATTGCTCCCGGTTTAAGCTTGATAGTTCGGCGGTGCCATGTAGGTTGTTGTTGGTCGGTGTAGCAAGGTGAGGATGAATGAGAGCCGCCAGAGTAGTGATGAGGCCGACGAGGTAGGGGAACGATGTGGGTGGCATGTACCTCTTGTCGTCGTCCTTGATCGAGGGAGCCAGCTGATTTGGCCCTCGAGTCGTCCCGGATGTCATAGCCGAGTTGCCGCTGGTGATGTCATTGTCAATGTCATCATATCCTTTTTGCTTGATGCCGAGTTTTGCGATGAACGTGGCGGAGGGGCGTTGAGGATACGAAAGCGGGGCGGATCGCCGTGGTCCTTCGTCTTGGGTGCCCGCCGCCGTAGGGCTTCCCTCGGTAGGTTGTAGAGGCCATTGGCAAACTTGGAAGCATGGACGTAGTCGCATCGGGTCCTCATGTAGTCCTGTTGGCACTCGTTGTCGAAGAGGTAGCTGTAGACGGGCAGATTGAAGCCGCAAGGGAGACACCGCGTGGAAGTGTCCCAGTCCTCCTGTGGCTTGGCATGCCGATGAACCGTAGAAGTACCGCTATTACCAGTGGGGTAGCGGCATACCTCATATCCTTGTCCCGGCCGATGTTCTATTGACGTGCCATCGATGGGGCGCCGGCTTTGGAGCCGGTGCTAGTGTCATCGAAGTCGACTCATCGGGAGTAGGGTTGTTGCTTTGCACTTGCCGGTGTCGGCCGTGATGAGATCCACGGTTCGCTTGTTGACGTTCTCCGCCATGGTGGAAGTCCGAGGGACGCCCGGTGGGTGTAGCGGTGTTGTTGTCGCGGTCGGGTTGTCGGGCGAGTGGATGAGTGCGCCGACGCCGGGGTCGCCATCGGTGTTGGGCGCCCCCGAGAGCATCGGTGCCGCTTCGTGGGCGCCCATGATAGCGCCGTCGTTGTTGGTGATGTCGCCGATGCCGAGGGTGTCATGCGTAGCAACGCCGATGGAGATGACGTGGTCATCGGTGATGTTGTTGGCGCTCACGAGGGCATTGTTGTTCCCTCCTATGGCCGTGCCCGTAGGGGTGGCATTGTTGTCGCCGATGGTGCGTGTCAAGAACGCCTTGGTTGGCGATGACGATGTCGAAAGTGTCGCCGTTGTAGCATGGGTGGTAGAGTTGTCCGCTTGCTTCGTCCCTACATGGCGGAGAGGCTTCGAGGGACGGGGCAGCCAGATCGCCTCGCAAGAAGTGCAGATAATGAGCCAATAGCCATAGTAGTACAAGATCGATGAGGGATGAGAGGAGGAATAGGAAAGTATTGATCTCACTCAAGGATGCCTGTGGATTGGAACCGTCAGCTTTACTGCATTGTTGCTCTATGTTATGATTTCTGCTTGAGTTTAGTATGAATTTAAATTATATAGGTACACCTGGTGTACTCTCAGCACTTGTAGTAGATATGGATATTTTTATGTATATGTGACAAATATATGGATGTGATTCAGTGAGGAATGGATATGCATGTACCAACTGGTTGCTAATGCTTACTACTATGCACATGTTTTATACATCTATTCTATTAGTTATCACTAAAAATAAGAATATTGATTACACATAGAAACAGGTACATTTTGGAACATGCATGGTTTGTTTTTTTGTGCCTTACTGATATTCAGAGGATTCTATATACATCAAGAGAGGGCGATAGTTTGGGACCCTATAGAAATGAGTACATTGAGCAGAAAACCATAAACAGATAAAGATGGTTCACTATAAGAAACTCACAGGGTCTCGACAAATTCACATTTAATTGTTTGTTCTATTTGATCACTTTGCATTATTTTCTGTTGTGTCGTAACAAATAAAGATGGTTGGCTTTGGGTTCCAAAGGTGTTGAAAATGTGTATTGACTATTTGGAAACTTTGTTTCAAAAAGGGAGTTTGATTCCTTAGGGTAGTTGTATATTTTGAAAAGTTAAATAACATTTTTGAAATTAAGTTTCAAATGGTTTAGAAATAATTTATTGTTGTGATTATAAAATGAAGCCAAAATGCCTTAAATGGTTATTTCAATACAAGGTTAAAATATCTCAAAACAGCTTCAAAATTGTTTTAAAATGATTTATCAAAATATAGTTCAAAAGGTTTGATAAGAAAGTTCAAACATACATTAAAAAAAATGTTTGAAAAGTAAGAAAAATAATGTTTCATAGGAAGATCAAAATATATATTTTTAATCAAGTTTTAAGGTTTTGAGGGTTTGCATTTAAATAGTATAAAATAGGTTTCTAAATTAGATAAACCTTAAAATGCTGTCTTGGGCCGAATTCAAATCAAAACCAGCTAACTTTTTCTTAATCTTTTATTTTTTTTTTCGACCTGACCTAGTCTCTCGTGCCCAAATCGACCAGCCCAACTCGCTAGGCTGGTCAGGTCACTGGTGGCCCAGAAACCAATCAGCTAGCCTGCGTTTCTCCCTCCCTGTCTCACTGGCCCAGGGACCCCACTTGTCATCCCTTTTTTTCCATCTTGCCCAACAACCTGACATTACGAGGGAGCTCGAGCTTTCCCAAGACCATTTAACAGCCCCACCACAATCCCCATCTACCCTCTGCAATCCGTACATATTTTGCAACAGTGCAAATTGCAAAAACATGTCAAAACTAGTTAGAGCCCCGCTTTTGCGCGGTATAGGTTGAGAGTGAAATGAGGAAATTTTTGGGGAAAATTCTATGGAGAAAGGAGGAAAAGATTGAGAGAGAAATGAGGAAATTTGGAGGGGAAATTAGGGGAAAATAGAGAGAAGAAAGAAGAGTAAACAGTCATTTGGGAGGAAGATAAGTATTAAAAATCTCCAAAAAGACGGCCATACTCTGCTCAATTGAAATGCAATGAGTATTAGACATTGAATGTGTATGTACATATGGTATGACTTGTATTGCTGTAAGGAGCACAGCCTAGAATGGGTGTGAGTGATGATCTGTCTTTGTTTTGTTTGGATGATGAAGACACAATGGATAACACTATTTGGCTTACTAAGCTTGTTGATTTTGATATTGACATCGAGAAATCTCTAAGTAATAGAACATCTGACAGCCGTAACTGGTTTCCCAAACCCAACATCCATTAACAGCCAAAAAAAAAAAAAAAATGCAGTCTTTTGAGTTATTGTACACACACAGGCTCGGTGTTATTCCTACTCATGTTGTGCACATGTTTATACAGCAGCAGCAGCAAACTGGACATCTTGACATTATAAAAACAAACAAAATATATTATGGTGGAAAGCAAACGGAGAGGCCAGCCAATGCACGTAACCTGGGTTATTCCTCCGCCCTTGCCGTCTTCGTCGTCCTGTTGACAAAAAAACTAAATCATGACAACTATGGAAAAATAGCAGCATAGAAAAGCGATTTTTCTCTTATAATCATTTAACACACTAAGCATGTAACATAAGTAAGCATGAATTAAAAAAACTGAGGCTGCATGTGCAAATTGCAGGTCAGTCAAGTGACAATCAGACTATAAGCACTCATGGCTGTTATTGACCAAAAGCATAGCAATATCATATAGCACGCATATTCTTTGGTGCAATTCATCAAGGGAACAAAGGGATGTGGTCAATTCCATATAAATAACTCCCACAGGTGGGTCATATGAGGAATATTGAACATGTAAAATCATGGAAGAATGTGAATTTACAGATTAGGGGAACATACTTCTATGTAGACATTTTTTTATCTCACACAAAGAGGATTGTAGAAACATTGATCAGGGCATCATTCTCTATCTTTTTTTTTTTTTTCCCTAGCGTGGTTATGTTGGTTTACTGATGGTTTCTCCTTGTTCAGACACCTGCATTTTAGGAAAGTATACGGTGCAGAGAGTTAGTTGCAATACTTTATGAATAAGTACATGTATTATTGTAGAAAGATATGTAGAGGGCAATGCACCGCACACCCTAAACGGGGGTGGCCTTTGATATATATAGCCGGATGGCTTGGAGTACAAGTAGAGTTTGACTACAATACAAGTCAGCTTTACATATCTATACATATCTATATATAGCAGGCTATACTTAGCTATGCATATCTCTAATACCCGCCCTCGCCTAAGCGGGAGAGTCTTGGACGCAAAGACTGGACCGAAGTCGATGAAGAGCTGTACAGGCAAGCCTTTGGTCATGATGTCCGCAAACCGGTGTGATGACGGGACATGGAGGACGCGACCTGTCCTAGAGCAACCTTTGTCGCGATGAAGTGAATGTCAATCTCAATATGCTTCGTGCGTCGATGGTGAACAGATTCCCGGTCATGTAAACTACTTGGGCCGACGTTATCGCAAAGAAACAATCGTGGGTCGAAGCAAGTGGAGTGTGAAGTTCCCGGCGAATCGACGGCCAACCAAAGACTCTCCTACAAAGATGTGCCACAGCCCCGTATTCCGCCTCGACTAGAGCGAGAGACGTGGTCCGCCGCTTGGAAGACCAAGACACCAAGTTGTCACCAAGATAGACACAATATCCCAGGTCGATCGCCGAGTCCGACAGACCAGCCCGGGCCGCAGATTCGAGTAGGCGGTGAGGGAGTTCACCGGACTTCTGCCGGAGATGGAGACCCGGGAAAGAGTGCCCTTGACGTAGCGTAGAATCCTCTTAAGCAAAGCGAGATGAGGCTCCAGCGGATCATGCATGAAGAGGCATATCTGGCCGAACGGCATAAGCGAGATCGGGCCGAGTCGGTGTCAAATCTTGGAGAGCACCGGCGAGACTGCGGTAGTGTGTTGGGTCGGAAATAGGAGATCCATCGGTGGCGTAAAGCTTCATGCGGGCATCGGCCCAGGGGTGGTAGAGAATGACACTCGGACATACCAAAGACGCCAGAAGATCGGGCAAAGATAATCGGGCGTTGGGACGAAAGAGACCTCCGGTGACCGAAAGTAACAAATCCCAAGAAAATGATGAAGAGTGCCCAAATCGGTCATGGCAAACTCGAGTGCACCGCTCGGTGATACGGTGAAGAAGAGTTGGCGATGAAGCGGTCGGGACAATATCATCAACATATAGTAGCAAGTAAGCAACATCGAGCCATTCTTGTAGACGAAGAGAGAAGTATCGCATTAATCGCCGCCACAAATCCCAAAGTCCGAAGAAATGAGGCAAACCGCCGGGTGCCATGCACGAGGTGCTTGCTTGAGGCCATATAGTGATTTCAAGAAGACAAACATGATCCGTGCGATCGGATCAACAAAACCCGGAGGCCGCCGGCAAGAAACAATCTCATTGAGATGGCCATGAAGAAACGCATTCTTGACATCCAATTGATGAATAGGCCAAGCACGAGAAGCCGCAATACCGAGAATGACCCGAATCGTGGCGGGTTTAACAACCGGGACCGAAGGTTTCATAATAGTCAACACCATATCGCCGAGGGAACCCACGAACAACCCAAATGAGCTTTGTGGCGAGCAAGAGAACCATCCGAATGGTGCTTATGCTTGAAGATCCATTTACCTGAGACCACATTGGCATTGGGAGGTCGAGGAACGAGATGCCAAGTGTTATTGTCAATCGAGCCTTGTACTCATCCACCATTGCGCACGCCAATTAGGGTCGGCAAGAGCACTTGCGATAGTTACCAAGAAGTGGCGAGGCCGTCGTGGCGGAGAAACCGGGCGCGAGGTGGTGGAGGAAGATGTCCGGTCTGCCGGCCCTAGTGACGGGGGCGTTGTGGAGGCGGCCGGCGGCGGGGGACGGTGAGGTTCTGGCGTAGACGACGGGTTCTGTGGCTACGGCGGCAAAGGAGCGACCCGCGGCTCAACTGAGGTGCGGCCCGGTCGTGGTCGTCGGCGTAGGGGGTGTGGACCGGCGGCGTGACGGCAGACCGAATGGCGGCGGGAATGCCCGGCATGTCGAGGCGGTCGAGGCGGGAGGCCGTCGGCAAGAAGCGGCACCAAGGCTGCCCAGGGTGGAAGTACCGGACCGACACCGGAGGGTGGTGCGGCAAGGCGGCAGCGACTCCCGGCGGGCACCAGCGCCAACAGCGTGGAAGCACCAGCGCCCGAAGCACGGGGCCAAGCCATAAGATGGCCGGGTCCTCCTCCAAGATGTCATCGACACCGGACGCTTGAAGGGGGCGGCTGTGATGATGCCGGGCGAAGATGGCGGTGGAGGAGCCGGACGACGATCCCGTAAGAGAAAATCAAGTGACTCGGAGGCGACTTTGCAACCGCGAACGGAAAGTAAGTCTCATCAAAAACCACGTGGCGGAACACGATCACTTTGCGAGTGGAGAGATCGGTGACACCGTAACCTTTTTGGGAGGAAGGATAACCGATGAAGACACAAGTGATGAGCGAGGAGCTAGTTTATGGGGTGTCGTGGCACTAAGGTTTGATAGCGAGACAACCAAAAATTCAAAGTGAGGAATAATCCGGCATTTTATGGTGGAGGAGTGTGAAGGGAATACCGTCATGAATGGAAGAGGATGGTCACCTGTTTAGGAGATAAACAAAGAAGGGACGAGCCTCTACCCAATATTGAGGTGGCATAGCGGCATGAATCGGGAGTGTGCGAACAGCGTTGTTGAGTGTCTTGAAGCATCCGCCGGCTTTGCCATTTTGTGCCGACGATAGGGGCGGAGGTACGGCGTAATACCGCGACTACCGAAGAAGGTGGAAGTGGCATTGTTAATGAACTCGCACCATTATCCGCCTGAAAGCACTTGATAGGCAAACCGAACCGGGTGTTAGCATAAGAGACAAAAGTTAACAAGATGAGCATGCACTTCTAATTTATGTCGAAGAGGAAACGACCAGCAAATAATGACTCGTAGTCATCCACAATCACAAGATAATACTTAAAGCCGGACACACTAAGAATTGGGGATGTCTAGACATCACAATGAACAAGTTCGAAAGGCGTTGTAGAGCATGATGAAGAACGGTAAAGGTAAACGAGCATGTTTGCCAAGTTGACATGCATGGCAAACAAAGCGATCTACTTTATTACATGAAATAGCTGAAATCTTATTGAGATGAGCTATGGCGGCCAAAAGTGTGGGATGACCAAGACGTGAATGCCACAAGGACGACGATGATGTAGCGACATGACAGCGGCCGGTGGGCGGGAAGAAGGAAGAGTGTAGAGCTCCCCACCACTATTGCAAATAAGAATCACGGTCCCCCCGGTCTCAGAGGTCCTTAACAAAAACCATAGGCATCAAACTCAATTGAACAGCTTATTGTCGCGAGTAAATTGACGAACGTATAACAAGTTATGAACAAGGTGTGGAGCGACAAGAACATTGTTGAGGTTAAAAAGATGATCGACTATAGGTAAATAGGAAGTGCCACGACTAGAAACTGAATTGAAGCTCCATTGCCGATCGTAATGAAAGACGGCGAATGAGGAAGACGGGGAAAGGAGTATACCGTCGTTGGCGGACATGTGAGAAGTGGCGCCGGTGTCGAACCCAGGGTCGCCACCGCTGCCTCGAAGTTGTTGCATCCGGTTTAGAGAGGTGATCGAGCGCCCGATCCCAGCCCGTGTGGCATGGACGGAGGCGCAAACGCCGTGTCTTTGGGGGGCGAGGGTGCAAGTGGAGAACGCCATTGGGGCCGAGGGCTGCCATCGGGCCTTTGGAGGTCGCCATCGAGCTCCGCCGCGGAGGCATGCCGGCCCACGGGTTCATGCGTAACCACGGTCCGCCAGGTGGAACGCCGACGCCCGCCCCGGCGTGGTCTGTGACGGGCGCTGATTGTCGCTGAAGCGGCCACCACCGCCATTGCCTTCCCTTGCCCTTGCCACCACCGCCACCATGGTTGAAGGTGTTAGGGGCGGACCGGGAACGGCGGAGGGCGAGGTGCGTGAACCGGGAGCGGGGGTGGAGGAGTCGACGACGGAGAGCGCGGTGTCGGAGACCTTGGAGTCGGAGGCGGCGGATCTCCTTGAGCCGCAAGGTGTTGTCTTGGCCGAGGCAAACGACGGCGAGAACGCCGAGTTGGTGATGATGTCCGCCCGAGGTTGCAAATCGCGGGTTGAGGCCGCGAAGAAGGTTGAGCACAAGCCGGGGCTCGAGACGGGGACCGACGCCGCGGAGAGCGCCGGCCGCTCGCTTCATCTTCGGGCGTGGGCGTCGATGGAGAGGTCTCCCCGACCATGGTGTGGAAGTCTGCCCGAGGACGACCGCGCTGGTAGCCCGGTTGGCTGGAACAGCAGTAGCGATGGCGACGTAGAGATCGCGGCGCCGCCCGCCGGGCTCCATGGCGAGGTCCGTAACGCCATCATCAACGCAGCCGTAGATCCAACTCCGACACAAGCATCCGGTTGGGACCAAAGCGACCGTAGGCAGCGGCGGGATGGTGCCATCGATGTGCCCTAACACATCGAACTTGCCACATATGGCGGTGAAGAAGGCGCACCACTTGGTGAAGTTGGGCGGCTTCGGATCGAGGATGATTGGAACATGCGGCTTCACGTTGACGGTGGGCGTAGGAGAAGAGAACAGGGGCTAGGGCATCCCACGTGGACGGCAAGGTGCCGGCACCGGTGAGGCCGGAGGTCGCGAGAAGTTGTAGACGAATATGTGGCCATCGGAATAGAGGAGTTGCGACCGGGGTGGAGGCGCGGTGATGGTGCGGTGGCGAACAAAAAGCCGGGGCAACCTGATCGGGCGGAGGAGGGGCTACGGGAAAAGAGAGGCAGCGGAAGAGGCCTAGGAAAAAGCAGATACCATGTAGAAAGATATGTAGAGAGCAATGCACCGCACACCCTAAACGGGGGGGGGTGGCCTTTGATATATATAGCCGGATGGCTTGGAGTACAAGTAGGAGTACAAGTAGAGTTTGACTACAATACAAGTCAGCTTTACATATCTATACATATCTATATATAGCAGGCTATACTTAGCTATGCATATCTCTAATAATTATGCTAAGGACAAAATATTTCTTACTTTATTTGATTTAGTATTTATGCATGTGGTAAGTATCAGAAAAGGTAGAAATCAATGTTTATCAACGTACATGGCAAGATTTGTTAAATAACAAAGATATAACATAGATAAAATTGAAGGAAATAGACCTAAAATGGTACCTAAAACGATAACAAACACGTTAGGGAGTAACCTGAGTACATGAATTGCATATGTCATCAAAAATTTCAGTGTAAACAACATTATGGGTCCTGCTTTCATATCCTGCAGGGTTGTTTTCAATGAAGACCCGGAGGCCTTTTGGAGATGTAACTCTTGAGAAGGCAACGTATAGTTGTCCATGATTGAACACAGGACTTGGAAGATAGACACCTACTTTACTCAGTGTTTGCCCTTGGCTCTTGTTGATTGTCATGGCATAGGAAACACGAACCGAAACTGGCGTCGCTTTATTTTGAATGGCCATTTTGGGTCATCTGAAATGACCACTATTCTTGGGATGTATGCAAGTACTCCTTTTGCTTTTCCTGTGATGATTTGTGCTTCAATTATACGATGAGTAAGCTGGGTAACTATAAGTCTTGTTCCGTTACATAAGCCTTCTGTTGGATCTAAATTTTGAAGAAGTATTATAGGAATACCGGTCTTGAGTTGTAGATGGTGATCTGGTAATCCACTCATGCGTATTGTGTTGAGAAATTCTGTAGGATATAAAGACTGCAAAGTGCAGTAATCAGTTGATGATTCGTCAATGGTGTCACAGCTGTAGTATGACATTTCTTCAGTAGCAATTTGTGTCATAATCTGCACATTTATGGCATCAGCTAATTCATTGGTTGGTGCTAAAATTGCTCTCTCGCATAGGTAGTCTGGTAATTGAGATATGTGGGGCATCATTCCATATACAAAGGATATCAAACCTTTCAAACTTCTTTCTTCAGGTGGTAACAATATGTAATCTGGTATTTTCACCCAGCTTGTATCTTCCTGTTCTGCAAGGATGCTGTCTACAGCTGTACCATCACCAATAGATAGAAGCCATTCGGCAAATTGTTGAAGTTCAATTTTGTCTTGTGGTGAAAGTGATGGAGCTCGAAGTCTCATGTTTTCTGTTAACGGTAGTAGAATGCATGAGCGCCATAAATAGGGAGCGAGTGATTGATGCATCTAGAACTTGTTTTTTCTTGCCATTGGGAATGATAGGGAGAGTTTGCCTAAAATCTCCACCAAGAACCACTGTTATGTCACCAAATTGCTTATTAGCAGAATTGTTGTCATTTGAGGACATTACATCTCGTAGCGTACGATCAAGTGCTTCAAAGCAGTGCCTGTGATTGACTGGTGCTTCATCCCATATAATAAGTGAAGTCTGCAGTAGCAGTTCTGCTAGCTTTGTATCTTTGTCTACTGGACATGAAGACTTGTCATCAAGGCGCAATGGTAGTCTAAATCGTGAGTGAGGTGTGCGACCACCAGGCAGTAATAGTGCAGCTATCCCAGATGATGCCACTGCTAGAGCTATTTTCCCTTGGCTTCTAATACTGTTGAGTAGGGTATTCCATAGATATGTCTTTCCAGTTCCACCATATCCGTAAACAAAGAAGGTATGACCACAATTATTTGTGACTGAATGTTGTATGGTGGCATAAATATTTTTTTGGTTGAGGTTCAACTGTCCAATTTGTTGTTCTGCCATTTGTGCTGTAGCAATAGAGGCATAAGAGAGTTCTTCTAGTATTAGTCTGTTTCCAAGAAATGATGAGGTGCTACGTTCTGGGCTGGGTAAGTGGAATTTGGCTAATTTAGAGCCAGCATTCCTTAACATGTTGTCTATTTCAAGCAGTACATAGGATCTGATTTGATTATGGAGGAGCTCTTCTGGTAGTTCTGGTGTTAGTCGGCAGATGCGGTATCTCATGTCTTCTCCCATCTTCTGCGCAAATTCTTCAAACAATTCTCGGGGGTTTCTGACCTCGCAAAAGAGGAGCATAGTCACAAACAACTGCCGGAGCTGGTGCGGTAGTGCCCAATGGGCTGCATCAGTCATAGCTTGGAACCATTCACGATCATCACCAAGTAGACCTAAAGCTTCGCATGCAGCTCGGAATGTAGGATATTGTTGGCCAGCAATATTTCTTAAATCAGAATAGGATTGTGCCCCTTTGACTATGTGTAGGAGCATGCGCAAATAGAAGGCCTCACCATCCTTTGGGTTGACATTGGTTATCGTCCAATCTTTGGGCGGTTGTTGTGACGTTGCTGCCAATATTTGCCATCAGCATGCCATGTCCAATGTTCAGGAAACTCTATATATGTAAATTGCCTTGCTTCTGGAATTGTTCTGTTAGCTTCGAACCAAGCTGTTAGTTTGGTCACTGTGTTGCGTGGATTGTTGACTACCTCCTCAAGATTATCATCTTCAGCATATATGATGCGATTTTCAAGTGGAAGGTGAACATGCAATCGTTCAATAGATGGATCTGTGTAGTGGATATCAAACTGTAGTAGTCGCCAAGCTGCTTCATTGGGTGTTATGCATCTGCAATCCAAATATTGTTTTATTTCATTTATTGGGGCTGCATTTTGATCTTGGTTGTCTTGGATGGCGATTTTTGCACGATCCGACCTTTGTTGGTGTACTTGAATAAGTATTTCTCCATTCCATCACGATTTACACTTTCAACATTTATGTGTGCATCATATTTGACACATAGGTCAACATTATGAGGTACGACAAATCTATTGTCGACATGAACACCATTCTTTTTCACTGTTCTTTTGTTGTTTGGTCTTGCATAGATGACATGACCATTTGATGATACAGTTGTTGTGCTTAAAAAATCTTTGGGATAGAATTTGCTGCATTTGCCATCAGCCATGCAAGGAGAGGTTGGACAAATAGCGCCACATGGACCATGTATCATGAATTGTGACACAGCCTCATAACCAATTTTATCAAGCAATGGATCAGGCAGTTGTGCTGATATGAAAGAGTCAATTTTTTTCTGGAGTACGGGGGCCGTCAGTGTTGAGCCATATTATGATGTGGACATGTGGTAAACCCCTTTTTGGAATTCTATTGTGTAGACAGCTGAAGGAGAAACAACGACATTCAATGAGGGATTTTGGTTCATAATGTAAGAAAGGGTAATAAGTTGTGCATTAATGTTCTGATCATACCTCCGTGTACAGGGCCAAAGAATGAATGCTTTGTTATATCATCCATGAGTAGGCGAAGTTTCATTTGGAATACCCTGTCAACCAAGTCAGCTCGATCAGATGGATGTTGGTGTTGTATATGTGATAGAGCCTCCGTTATTTCAGGCCAAGAAGCGTTGCATGTGAAGGTGATGAAGAGGTCCGGGCATCCAAATCGACGACAAAGAGCCACACAATCTTGATAATTTTGGTAGTACCATCGTGGTCCTCCAACAAAAGAACCTGGTAAATAAACACGATGGCGTAGTAGAAGCCTCTGTAACACCAGTACTAACTTTTTTCATTAGAGATTTATAACTTGCTGTTCTATATTTGGCCTGGAAAGTTTTGCTTCTCTAGTGGCTTAGTCAGGTCTCTTCGATACAGCAATATGCGTCAACGATATATGCCTGCGTAAGTTTCTTGCCACGTAAAGGTGTATTGAAGTCATTGGCTCTGTCATGCAATCTATATGTATAATATTCCAACATGGTGATTTTTTTTCCTTTTAATTGCTGCTGACTGCTGACATTGAAGGTACTCCAAATTTTCATGGAAACCATCCTCACCATAGGGAATAATATTGGGAATTGCATTGCCATGAACTTACAGTGTGTTTCGTTGATCTTCTGTAGGTTAGATGCATGGTCTTGCACAATCAAGTCTCGCCTCTTTCAGATGTTCCAAGGTCATCGATCACCAGGCCAACAACCTCAGCTGCAGTAGGAGCGCTGTAGACACTGCTACGTTGTCTTGGTGCACTGAATAGCTTGACAGAGAAATTATCATCAGTCTTATTCTGAAGTCTTTCTCGTGCAGTTCGAAAAGTTGGACAACCGGGTTGTGGGAGTTGAACATATCGACTAAAGACGCAACAATAGCTTCATTTGCTTTAAAATTATCATCCTCATGTGAACAGACAGCCATCCTGTTCCTCACTTCATTTTCAGTATCAAAAATATAAAGTTGGCAATATTCTGGCCTTCTACCATCCGGTGGCATCAGAGAACCTATCCGGTGGCAAAGCTGGCCGCTTATTTTGAAGACATAAGGCCCTCGACCATCATTTATAGATTTTATAACATTGACTCCCATGGATGTCATGGTAAACATAGCATTGTAACATCTAATTCCATCAAAGAAGTGGCTGGACAATCTATTGTCCTGTGAAGTCAGAAGGCTATGCAAGGGTTCTGGAGGTGGGTTGTATGGAGGAAGTAAAATTCTCCCACCTTTACAACACTTGTTATATATTGGCCTTTCTTGAGTGCCACGGCCACGGATACGCTCCTCATTCCAAAATAGAGCACCACAATGCAAGCACACATTGTTTGGTCCTCCAATGTGGAAAGCAGAGGAAACCGTGCCTATATTTGGCATAGCATTTGAAGAAGTAAGTATTTCAGTTTCAGTAAAATGGAAGAACCACATTTTTTAGAAGCAGCTATTTAGTCGGTATACTGTTTTTGCGCAGTTTATTTATGTTGCAAGAACAAATTAGTTGGAAGAAGAGTCTTACGTTTGTGTGCTCCAAGGCTGGGGTTCACCACTGTAGGCCAGACATTGCCTAGCTGGGAGGCCATAATCCAAACACAACCTGATTCTGTGGAAGATCCCATGCATTCAGTAAGGGGCCTGCCATATTTTTTGCTAGAAAACAAACATAAATGCATGCTTTCTACACAAAGTCGAGTTTCCCAGTTGCTCAAAATGAATTCTTTACGCATCATGTAACGATAGTGGATGCATATCTGCTATCCGAAATCTGAAGCTCTTGCACTATGTCAATGTAAGTAAAGAAGAACGGCTTCTAAACTTGATATGGTCACAAATCAATAATGAGATGAGAAGGCAAGAGTAAATAGGCTTAAATTATCGGCCAACCAAAATACTTGCAATGCCTTTTTCGAACAGGATGCAAAACATAAATAATTTTAGAAAGCTATATAATTGCTGCTGACATGTAAGCAAATATAACTGGATTTACATCTGCATTATGATTCGGTGGGGAAGAAGGCAAAGGGAAAATTTAAAGGTAAAACGCAGAGCAAACCTTCTGTTGAGGGCATTAGGCCAGAGGTGGAGAGACTATCAGGTCGCCAAACAAATTTGATATCAGATTAGGCCATAGTTAATGCTTTTGACGGAAAAATCAGAGAAGCGCCGGGCTGCTTCACCAAACTCCTGTTTTCTGTTCAATCTGCGCTAGCTTTAGGGAAGTGGAGTGGGTGGGGAGGAGTGCGATGTCAGGAAACTTACTGAAGCTGAGGAGGAGTCGGTCCCTGTAGAGGGAATCGGTGGCGCCGGCCCGGCAGCGCCGTCGTGTGCGCCCCGACGCGTCATGGTTGTCGATGTTGGGGCGGGGGCTGACGGTGGCGGGGTACCCGGCAGCGCTGCTGTGTGCGCCGACGCGCCGTGGTGGCCGATGCTGGTGCGGGGGCTGACGGCGGCGAGGTGGCCGATGGCGGTGCGGGGGTTCAGGGCGGCGACGTGATTTCTGAGGCCAGGTGACTTCGACGGCGAGGGTTTGCGGAGGGTGGTGGCGGCGACGGCGAGGAGGTGGGAAGGGCTGTCGTGGTGGTGGTGTGGGGGGGACGCGGGGACGGGGACGGGTTACGGAGGCGGTAGTTGCGGCGGCGATGGAAGTGCAGGTGTCGGGTAGTTTCGAGATTTTGTGGTGTTGGTGCGCTGGAGTGGATGGTTGGATACGTTGGCTGAAGCATCGGACGGTCGTGGGTGGTTTACTGTTAATGTACAGGATGTTTGTGAGGTAAAACTACTGTTAATGTACAGTGGAGGTCACCGGAAACAAAGTAAAAAAAACTCTTTAGATGGTAGAACGACGAACTGATACAATGGTTTATAATTATGCCCACAGCACATATGTAACCCTCAGACGTCATCACGCATATCTTATCACTCACACATCTCGCATCAATGGAAAATAAGAATGTGAAATGTCACTACATACCTGACAAAAGAAAATACCTCAGAACAGAGCTCAAGGAGAAATGCTTAGAAGCTAACAAAAATGATAACAAATACAAACACATCAAAAAGAAAAATCTGCACATGTTTCATATACTCTAAGCTTGTCGATGGACTTGGAAAAACTGTTCGGATTCTGGGAATGTTTCTGTAATAATCCTTTCAAGCAGGCTGTCCGGAAGCAAAGCAGGACGTTTCTGCATCAGGGAAGTAACCACCTCTTGTATGTCCATGTCATCTAGAGAGCCTGCGTTTACTCAAGGGGCAAAGCGGGAGTTTGCGTGGCAGGGGTCGGTGACAAAGTCAGGCTCGGTTCCGACATGAACAAGGAAAGGGGCGACACTGTAGCTCAGGGACCCGCACGTCAGCTGCAGTGAGCGAGGCAGAGAAAGGATGCAGCGTTGCTGCTGTCTCACCTCGAGTTGGGCCGTCCCGATAGCAAAAAAACAAGGCCTGGCCTCGATTCCAGCAAAGAAAAACAAGGAGGAAGGAGATAGGCCGACTGGCCTTCGGGCTGAAATGAAAGGAAAATAGAGGAGGGGAAAAGAAATTCCTTTTCTTTTTCTAAACTCTTTTCAACTTGCTTTTGTAAAAGGGTTTTGAAATCAATTTCAATTCCACTCAAAAACCAGTCATCACAATAATAAACATGCAGCGTCATGGGTGCAAAAGCATGTATCTAGCCCCAAAGTTTTCTTTTAAATTCATAAAATTATTTATTTCTAAATTCAATGCTTCACAAAATTGCATAATAAAAATCAGTTAACTATTTTGGAAATCATTCAAAATTTAGGGTGTTACATTGTCTTTCTAGCATCCTTCCTTGTAGCATCCACCCCACGTTGTAGATGGCTAAACTGCAATTGCCCTAGTCACAAAATTAGAAACCCGACTGTTACCTCCTCGTCGCCGGCGGCGATGGGGAGCTGGACAGGAGGGAAGCCGAGAAGGAAGAGAAGCCAATTCGAGTCTGCCTATTAGACGATGGCAGGATTGTAAATACCATATAGAATAGCATGTTCAATACAGGCTGGGCCTTGGTTCACTCTGAACCAGCCACCTGCCAACATATCTAAAATTCTAAATCCTTCTCTCGAAAAGTCAAACAACAATGTGGTGCCGCTCAGTGTGATATTTTTCAGCCCTGCCACTCCTGCACTCTGTTCTGTGAAGTGCAGGCACACTGGGCCTGCAGCTGATTCTTGCTGCGACACACAATCTGACTTTTCAGAAACTCCACATATAAGCCAATTTAATTAATCCTGACTAATTTCACAAAGACAAAAAATAAGTAAACGAAAAATAAACAACAACAGGCAACGCAGCTTATAATAGTAACATGTTAGAAAGAGAACGACAGTGAACACCGGCGAGGCGAACACGAGCGGCGCCGAGTGCGAGTTAGCGACAACGAGCAGTTAGAGATGATGAGAATTTTGGTGCCGCCAGCTTTTTCTGATGCACTTTAATGAATACATGTACTGAGATTACAATGCAAAGCTCTCGGTCATGCGCAGTAAGTTGTGTGGTTGGCGCAGCCATCCCTACGCCCACAACATCGCTAATGACGGAGAGCCCAGGTCCGTGGCGAGCTATTCTCGGCCAGGCCTTCTTCGCGCGCAAGGCAACCACAAACCGGTGCTCATGCGCGCATGCACAATGGAAAAACATGTGAACTAAAAGTAGCAAGGATTAACTAACAAATACACACTAAGAGTTTATACGCAGATTATATAGTAGTAATGCACACTAAGAGTTCAACTTCTCAAACTGCTAACAGAGTTGATAGATTATTAAAACTCAAGCAGACAACAAAAGGACCAATGTAAGGATATCGGTAGAAAGAAACCCACAAACATTTTTATTGGAATGCATTTCGAGTGGCCACCTGATTGGGAACATTATCAGATCAGGACGGGCGCTGCTGAAGGACCTTGAGGACAGGTTTATTTCTACCTTGGCGCAGGTCAAGTTGGCCCTGCAAGTTTTGTTTGAGTGTGTCACTGCAGGAGCCCTTCAGCCACACTTCCTTGAGGAATCGAATTGCGTGCAGCCCAGAAAGTTGCAAAGAGGATCCAGTAGAGCACTCAACCCTCAGGAAGTTCGTCCCTACTATGTTTCCAATAGTTGCCTGTAAGTTGGTGGTGCAAACAATTTCGAGGATGATAACTCGTAACCGAACGATGTTGCACACATCATTAATGCCTATACGGAGCTCACCATGTTGAATTGGCTTGATACAGAGACGTCCCATGGGCATAATACGATGTATTAGATGATACAGGATGACCTGCATGTCATCTTGTTCTTGTAAGGTCACCTCAAGGTCCAAAACCCCGACGTTAGCAAACTCCTTGATCCAGCTGTCTGGTAGTATGCGTACATGCCCAAGAAGCTTAAGGGCTTCATCCAGGCTCTTTGGTGGCCGAGCGATAGTTTCTTTGGTACCCAGGGACGAAGCGAGCAGTGCCCCCCCTACGGTATGGCCCACTGGATCCGACTCGTGGCCCCTACGGTATCAAACAAATGTATTGTCAAAATATATTCCAGTTGTATCGAATGGACTTAGTTTACAGATTTATTATCAATAAATGGAGTCAAAGCTAGAGTAGTTTGTGTCAAGAACATCATACAGTTTAGAATCAAATCCCGTTGTGAAAAATATATATATAAGGAAGGAAAGTATATTCAATATATGTTGCATGCCTACAACCAGCTATCAAGATTCAGAGGTCAGCGATACTAGCTAGCCAGAAGATCAAACACACATATGTATTGTTCCAAGCAAAAAGTTAACATGCATATGTATTGTTCCAGTGATGAAGGCCATACACTGAATGGAAAGATTGGCAGGGGAGGAGAGACGGGCTTCGAGCGAGCGAAGTGCTCACCTGCAAGCTTTCACGAAGATGATAGCTGAGCGCTGCACTCAATCTGAGTGAGGCGACGGATTTGTTCTCTCATTCACATCAGTTACGGTGGTTAGGATTCAAGGACGCGTCGATGGATAAGTAGAAGGAAACAGGGCGAATTCAATTCAGATCTTCAAGTAGCCCTTTTTTTTTTAGTCCAGCATAGAAAGATGCAGCATCGATATTATGTTACTCCGATCCGTGGTACACAGAGAGGAAAAAAAAAGCAAAGAGCTCAACCCACGCTTTAAAGTGAGTTGTACAACAAAGTAAAAGTAAATGATGGCTATTGAAAGCCTTTTCCCATAACCCTGCTGATTCAGTCAGTTACGCTAGCTACTATCAACTTTGAAAGGCTTTGCGACAAGGCAAGAGTGGTGGTCCAGTTGGAGTCCTGGGTTATCGAGAATGCTCATAGTCCAGTTGTTAGCTCTGATATCGTTTTGATGGCTGGCGGTTTCTTTGCTACTATACTGTTGTTTTCTGCTGAGAAGGGCTTTTCCCAGTATGTAAAACGTACTTTAAATTGCTTTCTTAAAAGCAGAGTTATCTCTCCTTTCCAAAAATAAACTAAGTAAAAGTAAAAGATTGGTCTCAGCTCTCAACTATACGAAGCCCAACTTCAGCATTCTTTTCTCCAAAGACCAATGCTTCTATGTATACTTTACCAAATAGCTCTGATCTCGTTTTGATGTTCATAGTCCGTCATCGCTACAGAGGTCGACGAGCTTGGCTAGCTGTGTTTGAGCCACATATGGTGACGACGCTTGTTGACGGTCGTCAGCTAGGGGAGAAACCGACCGTTCACCCTACGGCAGCTCATCCAGCAGTGACATGCTATGTTGCGTCTGTCGGTGAGCATGCATGGAAGAGATTAGAACGGTGGGTGCACGGAAGGGATGACCGGGTGAGGACACTCTGCTTTTTGTCGATTAAAAAAAAACTGATGCATGGGCCTAAAATAAATTGAAATACAAATATGAACACAATCTTGTACGCCTCTACGAAAGATCTCCAAACTTTATAGTACTTCAATGACATACTATGGCTTATTGACTAATTTAAAGTTTATTGGATTTGTTCCGAGAGAAAGCATAATTACAAAGTGCTTTAGATGCTTGCCAGGCTATGTACCGAAATAAAGCATCCCAGAATCCTAGAGGATTTTTTTTTTTTTTTTTTTGAAGATTCACCTGAGGGTCGAGGCAGTGAGAGACCAGACAAGAGGCACATGCTCATGCATCGATCCACCCTCCAGCTGCGGTCACGTAACGCTAACCATAAAAAATAAGAGGCCCATCCAAACCTCATGCTCGTGCACCTTTGATTCAGCTGCGACTCGTACGTATACCACCACTAACGCACAACGGATCTTGAGCAATTTCGCAAACTAGCTATTTTTTGTGTATTGGCTAGGTAGTGTATGCGGTCAATGAAAAAAAAATCGGAAGAATGTGTCAAGCAAAAAGTTTTTACAATTCATGTAGCAATTTGGGTAAGTACCTCAAGTAATAAGTATAAAAATTGCTCCAAACTTAGAGTATACATACAAGTACTTAACAATATGATAAGTTACAAATTCAACAATTAATTCCGATACTTGCTTATTATAATAATAATCCTAATAGTTCAAAATATTAGGACTACTACAAGGATAGTCGAAGAGACGAGGATGACTCATCGAGCCACGTCAAGGATGTCTCATGCATCCAGAATGCCTTTGAACTAGCCGACTCGCTCATGGATGTTGGTATGGATATATGTGCATGGAACGTGGAGGATAATCCAACATGTGTGGGTGGAGATATTGTGCTTCTCGACCGGTGGCTTCACTGCATGCCAAAACCTTGGGAAGGGCGGGGAGTACCTCTCTCATGTCTGGTTGCTTCTATCCTATATGGGGATGGAGACTGTAACACCCGGCCCAATTTGGAGGTGGCCCAGTAGGGGCCTATGAGTGCAGAGTGCAGATGTTTAGTACCACTTTGCTGGTTAAGCAAGGGTGGAGCCAACTTATAAGGCTTTGCCTTCCAGCCATATCATTTTCGGGTTAACCCTTTTTTACACGGCGAGGGACGAAAAGTGTAAGCAGGGTGCTATGTGTACGCCGCGCACGCCGTACGCCGACCATGGCGGAGCAGCTTTTGAGGGCGGGGTGTCACACAGACCATGGCAATGATGGCGGAGCAGCTTTGGAGGGTGGGGTGTCACACAGACCATGGCAATGATGGGGAGTATCAATGTCGATTGTTCCACACTGCTTCAACCGACAGTTTGAACAAACACTACCGATTCAAGGCTCAAATCGGCAGTGTTTACTAAAAGCGAACACTATTGGTTGGAGGTCCAAACCAGAAGCGTTGAGAGCAACAACATTGTCGATTTGTAGCTCAACCTGATAGTGTAGTTTTGCTCAACACTGTCGGTTGAAAACAACAACAATGTTTTGTTTGTGGTGGTACCCGATAATGTTGTTTTAAACACTCCCGTTTTTGTCTCAACCCAGTAGTGTTGATGAAGGTAACACTATCAATCTTTAAATCAAACCGACAATGATGGCTTGATCAACAATGTTGGGTTGTATGTCAATCTGGTAGTGCAATCTGGTCCATCATTGTTGGTTTTGTGTTAACCGCCAATGGTTTGTTTTGCATTTTGTCATTTTAAAAATTTATTTTAATTTATATTTTTCATGGAATCTGGTTTCGCTCCTAAACCGTAAAACGCAACGTAGACGATAGGTCCATCAACAAAACATTAAAAAAATGTTATGGCTCCATTCACCTGAGCTGCCATTGGAGTTCTGGCAGCTCTTCCCTCCCTCGTCTCCATCTCCATTGGGCTTAGAAGAGAAAGAGCTCACAGGATGCAGGCCGAATATACAATGGGGATAGTGGCTGAGCAGTTAGGGGTCTGACGACGGTGGAGGCAGGCAGGCTAGGTCTTGAGACTGGGGCATCGTGCTGGTGCTTGCTGGGAGTATACCGTTGCAGCGGTGGGAACAGGGGCGAGGAGGAAAAGGAGGTGGTCACTGCAGCACGGTAGGGTCTCGCAGGAGACGGCCGCAGAGCTCCGACAAGACCCTACCACGCTGTGGCAGGAGGGTGGAGGATGAGGAGGTGGGCCAAGACAAACCCAAGCATGCAATCAAGCACGCATACGAGAAATACTGAAATAGTACAAGGTTGGTGCAGTATGCATGCTATAGGCCTGGCAGCAGCATGCTGGGGTATGTGGCGTATTCGCAATGATATCTGTTTTGACCAAAAGAGGATCAAATCTCCAACTGAAATTGTTTGTGTGATATGTTCATTCCTCACATACTGGGCAGGTTTGTTCATGGACGACATGAAGGAACAGGTGATACAAGGTGCGGAGGAGATAAAGGCGGGAGCGCTGTACTTTCATGGACAAGACATGAAGAACTGTCAAGGTGAACACCAGTTGGTGCCATTCACAGGATGAAATGGCAGGCGTCAAGTTCAGAAACGTCGAAGAGAACAATGGCAAAGCTGCTATTTTGTTTCTTCAGTTGTCCTTTTGCCTGTGTTGTCATACAGAGTTGTGATGCGTTCTTGTTTCCTTTGTTTCTTTGGTTGTTTAAGCACTGTGGAGTATGGGTAGTCAGGTCTGGGTATTCGAGCATTTGGGCCCTGGGTGCTCATATGATCGAATATAGTTTAGCTTTATTTTCCTGCACTGGATAAATGTCCGTGCGTTGCCTTTGCAAAAACATTATACCATAATAACAATGTATTAGTATTTATTGTACTGTTAACTAAAAAGGTATTGCAATAATAATGTTTGGAACATCAATGTTACATAGTATCAAAATAATATCAGAATAATTCATATTTGAATGTGTTACAATCGAAGAAACTATGCTTACAACCAAATTAAGTAAGTAACCTATATGACATCCTATTTCCATGTCTTGAGAGTGCTCCCCGCAATTGGTTCGCACAAAAAAGAGTCCTCCGCAATTGTTGCAATTGTTCAAAGAATGGTCTTGATGATACGGTGCATTGTGTTGCCTTTGAGGCATGGAGAGTCACAACCATGCTCAGCAAATTGAAATAAATCGCATAAACCTTCAATTGAATAAATCATGCCTCGCCTCGCTTAGGTACATTGCATAGCCTCTTCAGCTAATAATCGATAATGATATGCTTACATGATATTGCCAAGCTTTCTAATGTAGCCCGATGAAGCCGCCTCCGCCTCAGAGGCATGTTTCGCGATCATGCCCACCTCGACGAAGTTGTCCATCGTAAGGGCTATCATCCCCGCCGTCTTGCTCGACGACGATAAAGGAACAAAATAATCGCTGGTACTATGAAAAAAAAAACTACGTAAAACGAGGAAGCTCTTATAAATTCATCACGCTTTTCAAAGACTCTACGGTCATCCAAAAAAAAACGTAAGGAAACATTTTACAACATGAAAAATCAACAAACCGTCTCCATAAGAGCACCCAATAAATGTGCATGGATCCCCCGGTGATTTCAAATATCTATATCTCTCGTATATTTATTATGAAAATATATTTCACAACTAATCTAAATGTACTTATTTTGTCTCATAAATGTTTGTTCTTTTCCAAATAATTTTAGTCAAAGTTTGCCACGGGGGATGTGATAATTGCATGTTTTGTGGACGAAAGAGAGTACATCTTTCATACAAATGTATTTTTATTTCTACAATAGAATTTTTCCCATCCTTTCTTTTTAGAACGATCATATTTATTTTAAGTTTTTTTCTTCTAAAATACGGTTGGAGTTCTTATCATGCACCGCTTGCATGCAGTCATGCAAATCTAGTGGGATAAAAATAGTAGTTTCCTTTTTCTTAGCATGCAACTCATGGGTTATCCTAGCCAAGCATGTGGGTTAGCGCCCGGCAGGAAGCGGAGGGGGACGCACGCCGCCCGCCGTAGAGAGTCTGTGTTTCATTGTTTTTAGTAGTAAGGATTAGCTGAACGAACTGTGCTGAACAAATGTGTAATTTCGTTACTTTTGAGTAATGAAATTCAGTTTTTTACTGTGGTGGAAAAAAAAAGTACACGGTCGGCGCGTGGTTCCGATCCGAACGACCGGACCATAGCAGCCCTGTGAAGAAAGCCCAATTACATCGTACCAGTTTCAGCCCATTTCGACCAGGCCGGGATGGTCTAGTACATCTTCTCGATGGGCGGAGACCTCTTGAGTCCGCCGCCGCTACCTGGCTGCCACCTCCTCCAGCTGGCGGCCAGAGAAGGCGACTCCCATCCTGGCAAGCGGCCGTGGTGGCCTGGTGGCGGTGATCCTGCGCTGGAGGCGTGCCAAGTGCTTAGAGCAAGATCCTGCGCGCAGAGCAAGGGCGTAGGACAGAGCCATGTTCCTCAACAACTGCAGCGTCAAGGTAGAGCCTTACTCTGCTACTTGCTGCTGTAATACAAATCCAGTCTAGACAACATTTCCTATTCCTATTGCATTTCAATTTGATTAAAGAAAATTGCCTAAATTGGTGCCCGCGGGTGACATTGGGGATTTCGATTTGTTCCAAAAAAAAAAAAAAAACATTGGGGATTTCGGGGAACTGTAGATTTAGGAATGATAATACATAATAGTAGCGAGGCTTCCTGTTAATTCACTAGAAAACTTACTCTGAGGTGTAGCATAGTAATAATCCTACAGAAGTTGGATTTTTGTGTTCATCCACGGGTTCGCAAAATGAAACTTCTGTAGTCAGTAGTGACTGTTGTTGGTTGACTCTAGGTCCACCCTTCTCTGTTTAATGACATAGATTTCCATTAAATAAGAGATTGTTCATTAGCTACTAGTCACTTTATTCGCCAAATGGCAACTATGCAGCCGCCCATTGACTGGACTGAGGCTTAAGAATTCTGACTGATTAATTTTTTTGGTATGCAGTACTCTTTTTTTTTTTCTGAATGAGTGGCATAGCCATTGCCATGTATTTTCCCTCCGTTCCAAATTACAATTCATTTTGACTTGTTGTGTTCATCCATTTTTCTATGTATTCAATCATACAGTATGTAGAGCAAAATGGATGAAACAAACAAAAACAAAGAGACTTATAATTTAGAACCGAGGGAGTATATTACTAGATTTAGAAGAAAAGAATTGACCTGATTTTGAAGCTGAGACCGGACCAAAAACTCTAACAAGACCGACCTCTAGAGGAGCAATCCATACTAAGAAAACATCTGACCAGTTTGAAACAGCATAAAAAAAATATGGCCAAAAGAAAACAAAAAAATTATACAATTACTCTATACTCTATTGTTGAAGGCTGTGCACAGGCAGTTTTTATTCAGAAAAAGTTACTTTTCTTTTGGAAAAGTAACTTTTGAATATATGTCAATTTAATTAATGCTGACTAATTTTGCATATGCCATCAAACGACTCACGGGACAAAGACAAAACTAAGTAAAGGAAAAATAAACAGAAACAGGTAATGCAGCTTATAATAGTAATATGACATAAAGAGAACGGAAGTGAACACTGTCGAGGTGAACACGAGCGGCGCCGAGTGCGATTCAGCAAGAACGAGCAATTAGAGATGAGGAATTTTGGTGCCGCAAAAGCGCAGCTTTTTCTGATGCACTTTACTGAATACATGTAGGAGATTACAATGCAAAGCTCTCGGTCATGCACAGTAAGTTGTGTGGTTGATGCAGCCATCCCTACGCCCACAACATCGCTAATGACGGAGAGCCCAGGTCCGTGGCGAGCTATTCTCGGCCTGGCCTTCTTCACGCGCAAGGCAACCACACACCGGTGCTCAAGCGCGCATACACAATGCAAAAACATGTGAACTAAAAGTAGCAAGCCATAACTAACAAATACACTCTAAGAGCTTTTACGCGGATTATAGTAGTAATACACACTAAGAGTTCAACTTCTCAAACTGCTAACAGAGTAGATAGATTATTAAAACTCAAGCAGAGCAACAAACTGACCAATGTAAGGATATCTGTAGAAAGAAACCCACAATATTTTTATTGGAATATATTGAGTGGCCACCTGATTGGGAACATTATCATATCAGGACGAGCGTCGCTGAAAGACCTTGAGGACAGGTTTATCTTTATCTCGGCGCTGGTCAAGTTGGTCCTGCAAGTCTTGTTTGAGTGTGTCGCTGCACGAGCCCTTAAGCCACACTTCCCTGAGGAATCGAAACGCTTGCAGCCCAGAAAGTTGCAAAGAGGACCCAGTAGAGCACTCAACCCTCAGCACATCAACAACTCCTATATGTCCAATAGTTGCCTGTAAGTTGGTGGTGCAAACAATTTCGAGGACCCAAAGCCCTTTCGGTACGATCTTGCTCTCATCATTAGTGCCTATACAGAGCTCACCATGTTGAATTGGCTTGATACAGAGACGTGTCATGGGCCTATTGGTACGTTGTATTAAATGATCCAGGATGACCTGCATGTCATCTTGATCTTGTATGGTTACCTCAAGGTCCAAATTCCTGACGTCAGCAAACTCCTTGATCCAGCTGCCTCGTAGTATGCGTACATGCCCAAGCAGCCTAATGCTGTCATTCATGGTCTTTGGTGGCCGAGCGATAGTTTCATCCAGAGATGGGAACAGACCATCCCTATTCTTATCCAGCCACGCTGTCAATTGGCCCAGATGGTTGAGGTCCTTGATTGCATCAAAGAACTGCTTGATGTTTTCCGGGTTTATGCCACACACACTAATCCTCCACAGTAGTGTAAGCTTATGTAGCTCCTTTATAATGACTGAATTTTTTCCAGGTCCAACATTAGCAACCCCAAAAGTATGCAAGGCTGTCAGCTTCCCAATCCTTGCTGGAACCTCAACACCGTGATTAGTATAGTCAAGTCTGCTCTGATTCCGACAACCCAGTTTTGACAACCAGCTAGGTACCAAAGCATGAGTCCTGCTCCTTGGTACTGCTGCAGCCGTAGAAGAGTCTTCTGCTGGTGCTGTTGGTGCTACTGCAACTGTTGGAGACAATGGAGGTGTTTCAATTAATGTAGTGTCTTCTGAATCCGATGCTGTTGCTTGTAGAGTTGATGCATCTTCTACAGGCGCCGATGGCGCTGCTGCATAAGTTGTTGCTACTTCTGCTGGAGACAGTGGAGGTGTTTCAATCATTGTAGTATCTTCTGAATCTGATGCTGTTGCTGGTAGAGTTGATGCATCTTCTACAGGCGCCGATGGCGCTGCTGCATAAGGTGTTGCTACTTCCGCTGGAGACAGTGGAGGTGTTTCAAATATTGTAGTGTCTTCTGAATCTGATGCTGTTGCTGGTAGAGTTGATGCATCTTCTACAGGCGCCGATGGCGCTGCTGGATAAGGTGTTGCTACTTCCGCTGGAGACAGTGGAGGTGTTTCAAATATTGTAGTGTCTTCTGAATCTGATGCTGTTGCTGGTAGAGTTGATGCATCTTCTACAGGCGCCGATGGCGCTGCTGCATAAGGTGTTGCTACTTCCGCTGGAGACAGTGGAGGTGTTTCAAATATTGTAGTGTCTTCTGAATCTGATGCTGTTGCTGGTAGAGTTGATGCATCTTCTACAGGCGCCGATGGCGCTGCTGCATAAGGTGTTGCTACTTCTGCTGGAGACAGTGGAGGTGTTTCAAATATTGTAGTGTCTTCTGAATCTGATGTTGTTTCAGATGGAGTTGATGCGTCTTCTGCAGGTGCCGATGGAGCTGCTGCAAATGTCATTGCTACTTCTGCTGGAGACAGTGGAGGTGTTTCGAATATTGTAGTGTCTTCTGAATCCGATGTTGTTTCAGATGGAGTTGATGCATCTTCTGCAGGCACCGATGGAGCGGCTACAAATGTTGTGCCATCTTCTACTGTTACCGAGGTACTAATAATTTCTCCTGGTGTCCCTTTTTGGTATGGGACCATGATACCACCTTCATCCCATGGTGCATTATGAATGGTGCCAGCGCGAACATACTGGAGCTTCTGTAACTTCAAGATAGCTTCTGGAAGTGTGGCTACAGGGGTATGTCTGATATCAAGAGTTTGAAGCTGCCTGAGGCGGCCAATGGACTTGGGCAGACGGGTGATCTTTCTGCACCCCGTAGGGACAGGAACTTGAGCCGAGGAAACACCTTCACAATGTTCTTAAGGTCATCATCTGTCACACCTTCTGCATCCTCCAGATCCAGGACCCGAATATATCTCATCTCTATCTCCTTGGGGTCAAACATCCATGGCCTGCACTCACCAAAAACAGTAAATGACCGTAGCCGTGAGAAATCAGTGCTCCTGAACACAATGATGTCCCTTTTCCAATTGTCCCTAATAGTGAGGTGCTGTGCCCCGGCACGTTGTGGCGGCATTCTGCATGACCCTTCTAGTGCAAAAACAAAGTTATCTTCCATAGGTCGAGAGTTGATGTATTCATGTAGGAAACCGTTTACTTGGTACTTGACCGGCTGGCTTGATGCTTGTATCTGGAATATGCTGAATTCCTTAAGCTCAGATGACAGCCTGTATGTATTCTCTTGTAAGGTACGACCGGATGTGTCATTGATGTAACCCTCTGCTAGCCACCGCATATCCAAACGCCTCGATCTAATGTTATGGCCTATAGGAAAAACTGGTAGATAGAATATACAAGGCTTCAGGTAGTCCCTGCAAGTTTCCAAGTAATGCTGCATCCAAGAAAACAGTCCCCTTAAACCAGGCAGTCCTTCCAAAATGTGCATAAAGTTATCATTTATATGCTTCAACTTCGAGCAGGTCTGCTTATCAAAGGACATGTCGTAGTGTTCGGCGACAGCATCTATTACTTTCGGAAGCCCACCACACTTGGCCATGATAGTTTTTGTAAGTTCTGAGACTTCCATGTAGGAAGGCTGGAGATCATCCTTGTCTATATTTTTCTTGCGAATCTACAATCCAAAAATGAATGAGAGTTGAAGTATGTGCATCATTTGGAAAGGATGTTACTAAGACTGAAACAAAGGAGCGTACATAAAAATGCCTCCCACCCCTCCCGACCGGGCCACGATCCGACCGTTGGTGATGGCGACGGCGCCCGCGCGCCACCGTCGGCGACCTTCCCTGCCACCTTTTCCCCCTTCCCAGCCGGATCTGGGCTCCCCCAGCGAGCTGATCTACCCGTCCATGGCAGGCGAGGTCAAGCGCCGCCCTTCGCGATCGCCTGCGCTGCCCCGGCGCCCCCACTGTCGGCCCCGCACGCCGGGCGGTTCTCGGCTCCCGGGGATGCCTCCCATGCACGGGAGGGCGCGGGCGCGCGGCCTGCGGGCGCCCGGGCATGCTCGAGGCAGCCGATGTGGCCCCGCCACCGCCCGTGTCGAACGCGTTGGCCCGCCCTGGGAGCTGAGAGCCACCGCCCGTCCGGGAGTCCTTGTTGCCGGCCTCGATCCGGTGCGGCCCCTCCTCCTCGCCGTTGTGAACGGCGCCGGCCACCCCGTCTCACGTCCGGGTCGTCCACGGCGGCGTGTGCGGCGGGCGCCGGCGGCCTCCTCTACCTCCACCTCCTGCTCGCCGTCGTGGGGGCGGTCGCTAGCCCCGCGTGGCAGCGGGCGGGAGCAGTGGCCGACCACCGACTGCCGCCCGCCCTTGGCTCAGAGACCAGGTCGTTGTTGGCCCTCTTCCGAAGCCGAATGTCGTGCACCCGTCGCCCTGCGGGCCCGGGCTCCCTCGTCGACCTCGCCACGGGACACGGCGTCGCCCATCCCGACGACCGGCCGGCCCGGAAGTCTTGAGGCGGAACCATGGCCGTCCCTCAGCGTGAGGCCTCTCTCCATCCCCGCGCGCTCCCATCGCGGATATCGAGGAAGGGAGAATTGTGGATGGCGACTCGCCTGTGCAGACGGTCGCAATCGCGCGCGCCGCCCGATGGGGCGGCAGTGTGCGATGATGGTGATGCTCTGCTGCCCTCGTGCCTTAAATCGGCGAGGACTGCTCCGGCGGACTCTTGCGGCCCGTGGCGCTGCATTCAGCGCCAGCGGCGGACGCCATTGCTCCGCTCACCTCGTCGGGCTTGGCTGAGCTGCGGCTCATGGCTGGAGCGCTCCGGCTCCGATGGTTGCGGCAAGTCACTTTCCCGAGCGGACCCCTTCCTCCCCCTCCGCCCGGAAGATCAAGGTATTGTGTTGGATGGATAATTTCTCCATTTGCTCGGACGACAAGGTAGATGTCGTCGCCGGTCGGAGGCCCCTTTGCCGTCTGGCGCGCCTTGCCTTCCACTCTTCACGGGCTTCCTAGGGTCGGACGGTGTCGCTCCTCGATACCCTCCCCCAACCCCGGGCCTTTAGGCAGCGCCGTGTAAATGTCTCCGACGAGGATGGCGTCGGGACAAGCCTGGCGCCCGACCGGCGTCGTCGTCGGGCGCTGCCGCCCTCATCGACCGCGAAGGTCGGGTGCGGATATCGGCGTGGCCATCGCTGCCATGCCCACCGTCGCCGAGCCTCTTGCGGCGTCTCCGGCCACCGGGTGCGATGCGCTGCGGCTCGGCCCACGACCCGATCGCAGCGTGTCTCAGCAAACCGTCGCCTCGCATGGCGGCGTGAGCCAACCCCGCCGCGCCGCCAGTGCGCCACCTTCCGCCCGGTCGATGATGATGGCCTCATGCTTTCGTGCGCGAGGCATAAGCGTCGCCGCCACCACGCCTCAACTCGCCCTCTTCGCCCGGCATGAGGTCCTCCCTCGGCGGCGGTACGAGCAGCACGCGCCATCGCCCGCCCGCCGGCCCGGGCGGCCGCCGGTGCTAGTCGGCGATGCTTCAGCGCCTCTCCAACGAGCATGTGCATGCACTCGCGCACCTTCCGTCATGCTGCCTGCCGCCGCCGTGAGGGCATCGGGCGTGTCGCTGCCGCTGAAGGTGCCGAGGTCGGGGCCAAGCGCAACTACCGCGACCTCGCCCGGCCACATGCCGTCCGTCGTCGTCGCTCGCCTTGGGCTCCACCTCCCGGAGCCCTCCGCCGGCTTTGGACCGGCGTAACGGCCGCGAACCGAAGTCACCGCCACCGCCCGCGGAAGGAGCCGACCCCGGCACCAGCGCGATGCGGTGGGCCCGGCCGGTGGCTTCTTGTGACTGCCTCGCTCCGCGCCGGCCCGGTTGAGGCTGCGGTGCCTCGTCCTCGATTGGGTGGACCCGATTATCTTTGAGCTCGCGGCCTCCCTCGTCGTGCGCCCGGTACCTCCACCGGAGGGCGAGGCCGTGGCGGGCCCGTGCCCTACGTTGGCGCTACATCCGTGGAGTGCACCCCGTCGGCTATCTCTCGAGGGCTGTGGGCCGGCGGTGGGCGGCAGTCGACGCCAAGTTCGCCGTTCCACTAGTCACCGTCGTGTTGGGCGCTTCCCCGGCAAAGACGCAGCCTCGCCGCCCCGAGTTCGAGCACATCAAGCCCGAGGTCGGGTTGACCTCCGATACTGACCGGTGGTCCTCAAGTTGGTGGCGATGAAGATGGGGACCTTTGCACACTCTTGAGCCCGGTGCCCATGCCGTCGGTTGCGAGAGTTCGTAGCCGCTTTCACGGCCGCTTGAGCCCTCCATTCTCTCTCCGCGCTGGTCCTAAGGAAAACACGCCCACGCTAGGATGCCTTAGAGCTAATGCCGAAACGCAGTGCACGGCTAGCCGCAAAGAAAGTGGCTCCGTGCTCCATAGGCCGAAGAACCAAGCAAGGAGAGTAATCTTGAAGAAGATGGGGATTGAGGTTGAGGCCGTGCATGAGGATGCGGTCTCCTTTGATGAGCTGCATGCCGCTTTAACGGCCCCCTCACGAGGCGAACATGGAGGCCTTCCTTCCGGGGGAAAGAAGCGGCGCATTGGCGCGACCGATCGGCCGAGTGTGCTTGCGGTCTGGTCGCGACATTGGGTTATCATGTAATCAACGTAGGGTGCATCCGAGAGTTAGGTTGCTTGTATTGTGTTGTCCTCTTTTTCTTCTTCTTTTTTTCTCTTTCGTAGCCTGATGTCCGCTCGGCGTTGAGGCTTTGTTTGTATTTGTATTTGATTTTCCTCCTCTTAATGAAACACGGGTGAATGGCCCGATCGCGAAAAAAAGTTGCCAAACTAATCGATTTAGCAAGTTAGTAAAAGAAACAACAACCTAAAGTTTTGCAGCAGTTTTTGACGTCTGATTTATTTTTGGATCGGCTTGGAGCTAATCCGTGCATACTTCGTATATGCATGTTTGAGTGCTCTAGCGGGCACCAGCGACCATCACCTGCAAGGGGTGTGTGCAAGGATGTTGATCCTTTGGTTGGAAAGTGACATGAGTCAAAGGTACGAAGTAAACATGTGTGAGTGCTAATCCTTTCTCTCAGATCCACCCTCTACGAATCATGGAGATGGCATTAAACTATGATGCTACCCTACGAGTAAGCATTCTCCTAGCTAGGTGAATTGCTGCCATGAGAATGGAAGGGCAATGAAGCAGGGCAATGGCGGACCCGAAGTAGAAGATTTTTTTTTTTTTTTGGAAAGCATGCATTGTGCACGTGCTTCATTAAGGAAAATTAGAGTTTATGTTACATCCATCATACTCTTTGGTGAGATGCTATCAAGTATGTTGGTCACACACTAACACAAATCGCCGGCTTGAACGGCGCAGCAGAGAAGGTTGTACTAAGTCTAGGAAACAAATTTGCGACTACTAAAGAAGGGAGGGGGCTACTGGATGGCGCTTAGAAGTGGCGCAAGGACACAGAATCCAGCCGCACACCACTCGTCAGCCTGGATCATGATCCGCGACACCAGGGTTACAGGCATGGAGGAAACGTTGTCGAAGGTGTGCCGGTTGCGTTCCTTCCACACCTCCCAAGTGACTAGCACAATGAAGTAGCAGGGTGTTGTACCACCCTGAAGTGTTGCCTACATAGGGCCTAGAACCGTCATTCTTCTGTTCTGTCCCATGGTCAAGGCCTATGATGGCTGAGGGGCTCCGTCCCCCTTATGGAGGTGTCGTGTGCCATCGTTACCCAGCCGTCTCTTACAATAGGAAGGATTCTAGCGACGTGGCACCGAGGAATCATCGCGCCTTCTTCCCAATAGGGTTGGAATCCCAAATTATGTTCCTAGATGGTGAGGCTGTCCGATGTGGTACCACTTAGGAGGGGTTAGCCAAGAGGCTAGCCTCTTTTAGCTTGGGCTGCCACTCTCTGTCCTCGAGCCCACGGTACAGGGAGCTCGGGCTCCCTTATGGTCTTTGTCACCAAATAGACGGCCCTATTTTGTGATTTTTTGTTGCCTCCCCGAGTTGTGTTCAGAGTTTTTGGTACAAACATTTAGTATAAGATGTGAAAAACCAAAACCTAGTACAGACACAAGTGAGTGTTAGTTGTAGTGGTAGAGAAGATTATACGAGAAGGGAAGGTCGTGGGTTCGAAACCCCCAAAAAATGTGGCAACTTGTTAATTATTGAGCGAAAACATTTGTACTATAAAAGTATTCAGAAAACTGCTGGTGCACTGGCTGTAATAGTTATTATTGAGGGCCATTATTGGTTTTGGGATCGAACAAACAGGGCCTTAATGTGGCTTGACACCAAAGGCTCGGACATTTAGCCGAGTGGTTCCTTGTTCTTTCGGGTGGGCCTAGGCCCCACTGCGCCAGGCCATGGTTAAATTTTTTGATACATTTGGGATAATTATTAGACTGCCCTTGTTTTAATGTCAATTGCTTATTTACCCTTATTTTTTTTAACTTTGTATGCTTGACCCTATTTTTAGTCTTCCAATTGTATGGTTGTCTGTTTTCCCTTGAGGGGCAACCATGCAACTGGAAACAGGATCAAACATATAAAAGTAAAAAAACGAGGGCAAACAAGAAATTGGATCTCAAAACATGGGCAGTCTTGCAAATGACCCTAAAAATTTTGATACAAGTTTTGTTTTGTGTGAGTGAAATTGGTTTGCAAGCTAGGGCCCCAGAGTTTACACTTTACGGACTGCTTAAACACCCCGACATAATGTAGCTAGATAAAATGGATACTAATTGGGGACAAAAATAGGACTGTGTTGTGTGTTCCGTGATCAGTTAAAAGAGCAACTGCCTGGGCAAGCAATGAATGCTGAGTACGTACACTTACCTTTTCATTGAATAGATTAATAGCTTCGTCAGGTGGCAGACCTTGGACGCTGACCACTTGTTTGTCGTTCTGGTTTACGCAATGCATAGCTACACTTTTTTCAGTTGTAATGACAATGGTCTTGCTATTAGATTCAAGCTGTGACAAACCCAATTTGTCATCTATGGTGTTCCATTCATCCGTGGACCGGATGCCATCAAGAACAAGCAGCCATCCCTCGGTACGGAACTGCAGTAACAAGCGACACTCTTCAATAGGGTCTCGGCCACCTTCAAGGATATCAATCAACCAATCTTCCTTGCCTCTACCAATAATATTATAATCCGAAAGGAAAGTCCGAAGCAGACGTAGAGAGAGCTCTGCCAGACTGAAGGGATCTGGCACGAACACCCAGCAGTAGTAATCGAAGTTGAACTCGTTCTCGGGGTCAAGCATTTTTTTGGTGTAAGACCAATTGACCAGTGTTGATTTCCCAACACCAGCGATCCCCCACACTGATGCCACAGGAGGACATCCTTCTGCTATACAACCATTGATCTGTCTGTCGAAGCGCGACCGTCTTTCAGTAAGATGAGGATCAGAGATGCTTCTCATCCAAGTAATAGCCCTTTCACGTCCAGTACTAAATATGGGGCGTTGTGCCTGCAAGAGATAAAGGAGAGTATTCGGTCAAAAAGATAAAGGAGAGTGAGTCCCTGCTTATAGCATGTTCAATATGTATACCATCAAATTCACATATATATATGCCAGCATTGGATTGCAATAATTTTATTTCAAACTGGCTAGTGTCAACAAATTAACCATGCATCTGACATACACATACCATGCCCACGTGGACTTCTTCACTGACATGGACCAATAGATCTTCTTTACCATCTACGCAGTGCCGTGCCACAGTTTCATCATCCGTAACGACGACCACACAACAATTATTAGCAGGCCCATCGTCGGGTAAGATGGCTCCCGATTTCACCAGGTCATCCCATTCTTTCTTGGACCGCAGGCCATCGATGACCACAAGCCAGTTTTCGAATCCACGAAGAAAATTACGGCTCCTTTCAATCAACTCTTGGTCCTTAGCTTTGCATAACACATACTCAATACACTACCACCAAAAATATTGAACAATTCCTGTAAACCACCATCATAGAATCCATATCCATAAAAATCCAAAGCCAGTAGGATGCGGCTTGAGAACTCCACCGGGCAGAACGGACGACGGTCGTCTACCACAGGAACCCATCAAAAACACCCGAACCTAACTCCGTCCAATATTTCCGGATTCTCCTGTACGCTGAGGTACGTCTTTTTTACAACACTCGATTTCCTCGGACCATCACCGTACACGGAGATCACACCACCACACTTTATTTTCCCAATAAGCATGTCCACAGCACTGTCACTCCGTCCTGTGACCTGCATCAGGTAAGAAACATACTATGCATAAGTTCTCAAATTGAAATGCCTGCGGGCATGGTTTTTGTTTCTCGGGTAGGGCTTTTATTATTAGTTCCTTGCCTTGGTTTGTTATAGTCACTACTACAAAAGGGAACTAAGAGGCGCTGGGATTTGCATTAGGGGCGGCTCGGGCTTATAACTTGAGCCGCCCCTAATGTATCTTAAAAATCCTGGGTAGAAGCAAACCGCCCCTCTTTTGGCACATTAGGGGCGGCTCATGTTACTGACCGCCCTTAATGTTACGACATTAGGGGCGGTTATATATCAACCAACCCTAATGTAATCACGAAATCGGGGCGGTTATATATCTGACCACCCCTAATGTATTTTGGTCAAATTTGGTCAAACGAAACACTAAATGAGCTCAAATCGAAAAACTTTGAATACAAAACGTTGTATATATAGAGTGTAGATCTTGAGGAGCTACACAAAAAGTCGGTGTTCGAGACTTTTGGAAATGAGGACATCTAGGGCTCCAAAAAGACGTCTTTAGTTCGAATTGAAAAAGTCAAACTTGGTCAAACGAGGTCAAACGAAGCACTAAATGACCTGAAATCTAAAAATTTTTGAATACAAACGTGTTAGAGCTCATCAAGATCAACATTAGTTATATAGGTCATTTTAGCTTTTAAGAAAGTGTTAGTAAACGCTAGTCACAAAATCTAGAATCACACTTTTTATGAAACCTTAACAGTAGCCGTGTCCGGTGTGAAGAACGTCTATCAAAACTTTGTCGATCGCAAAATGACCTACATACGCATTGTAGATCTCGGCGGGTGAGTCGAATTGGTATTCATGACTTTTAAATTCCCCGAGCCATTTTGGGCCCTAAAAAATCGAAAACTCTCAAAAACTTTTGAAATTCAAAATTTGAGCGGTTCAAAATCTTTTGAATCGGAAAAGTTGTATATATAGAGTGTAGATCTTGAGGAGATACACAAAGTCGGTGTTCATGACCTTTCAAAATGAGAACATCTAGGGCTCCAAAAAGGGGGTCTTTAGTTTGAATTGGAAAAGTCAAACTTGGTCAAACGAGGTCAAACGAAGCACTAAATGACCTGAAATCGAAAAAACTTTGAATACAAACGTGTTAGAGCTCATCGAGATCAACATTAGTTATATGGGTCATTTTGGCTTTTAAGAAAGTGTTAGTAAACACTAGTCACAAAAAATTTAGAACCACACTTGTAGTTTATGAAACCTTAAGAGAGATGTGTCCCCGTGTGAAGAACGTCTATCAAAACTTTGTCGATCGCAAAAATGACCTACATACGCATTGTAGATCTCGATGAGGTGAGTCGAATTGGTATTCATGACTTTTAAATTCTGAGCCATTTTGGACCCTAAAAAATGAAAACTCTCAAAAAAAACTATTGAAATTCAAAATTTGAGCGGTTCAAACTCTTTTGAATCGGAAAAAGTTGTATATATAGAGTATAGATCTTGACGAGATACACAAAATCGGTGTTCGTGACTTTTCAAAATGAGAACATCTAGGGCTCCAAAAAGTAGTGGCACGGCGTCTTAAGTTTGAAATTTGAAAGTTTGACTATGTCAAATTTGGTCAAATCAAAGTATTTTTAAGATAACAAAAAATTTCAATTATAATTTATTAATTTCTAACCCTCTTTTTATTTTTTTATTTTTGAGATAAGATATGTATTTATTTGTAATATAATAGTTTGAATAATATTGTAATTTCTGATTTTTTTTTTTTAAAAAGCTAACTATAGAGGGCGGCTTCCTCACCGGCCGCCCCTAATCTTGTTAACCCTAACACATATAACCCAGGAGGCGGCGCCGGCCAATGAGATTTGGCTAAGTCTCGGGGCGCGCATCCTCTTTCTTTCGGCCGTCGGCTGCCAAAAAAATCGCCGCCGCCTCCTCGTCCCCTTCCCCTCGCCACCGCGCCACCTCCCGACCGGATCCGGCAAGGCCGTCTCCCCGGCCTCCCGCCACCGGCCGGATCGAAGGGCGGGCCGCCGACGCCCGGCGAACCGCGCCCCCGTCCTGGAGTCTCTGCCCCTACCCCGCCCGCCTACGCACGGCGCCGCCGCCTCTCGTCTCAGCGCGGGCCGCCTCTCCCTCGCCCTCTCCATCTTCCCGACGAGATCCGGCCGGGCTAGGAAACCTAGCCGCCGGCGAGATGCGGTCGGGCCCTCGTCTCCGCGGAGTGCGGGTTTTGTGCTGTCTTCCTGGCGCCGAGGGAGCTCGCCGGCTTGTGCTCCCCCTTTCTTTGGTGGTGCCTGCGCTCGCCTCCGGTGGTGCTTTCTTCCGGTGCCTTGATCCCCCTCCTCCGCCCTCTCACCCGCCCCGCTGTGAGTTGCCCGTCGTCGTGTCTTCTTCTTTGGTGAGCCGCTCGCCGCCCGGTGCTCGCCCATTGCCGGTGCTGCTGCCCTTGTCTGTGCGCCTTGGAGGTTTGAAATTCATGTTGCCTATGATGCCTATGATGCTATTGTCGATGAAATTCATGTCGAATTCATTGTTGCCTATGAAATTTTGGTGAAATTTAGCTGCCTATGATGCCATGCCACTGCCATATGATACTTGGATTTTGGATGAGCACATGTTATGCCACGCCTATGATGCCATGCCACCGCCATATGAATTTGAGATGAATTTGAGATGTCATGCTAGTTTAAGATGAATACTTCATGTTAATTTGAGATGCCATGCCACTGCCACTTACATGTCATGCTAGTTTGAGATGAACTTGAGATATATATTTGAGATGAATACTTACATGTCATGCCACTGCCACTTGCAATCTGCTATCTACTTTGTGCCTAAGTCATTGCTCTAGATATATATTTGAGATGAATACTTATCAAAGTTTTTGGGAAAATTTTGAGTATTGTTGTGTCTGCCATATCTACTACTTGCTGCTGCCATGGGCTATGGTATTGAACCTGTGTCATCTCCTTTTATTTGAATATAATTAACCTGCTGCCATACTGCTGCCAACTTTTTTGCCACTTGCCATGCAAACCTGATGCCACTTGCCATGCAAATCAGATGAATTTGAGGTGTCATGCTAGTTTAAGATGAATACTTCATGTTAATTTGAGATGCCATGCCACTTACATGTCATGTTAATTTGAGAAGCCATGCCACTGCCACTGGCATGTCATGCTAGTTTGAGATGAACTTGAGATATATATTTGAGATGAATACTTACATGTCATGCCACTGCCACTTGCAATCTGCTATCTACTTTGTGCCTAAGTCATTGCTCTAGATATATATTTGAGATGAATACTTATCAAAGTTTTTGGGAAAAATTTTTAGTATTGTTGTTGCTGCAATATCTACTACTTGCTGCTGCCATGGGCTATGGTATTGAACCTGTGTCATCTTCTTTTATTTGAATATAATTAACCTGCTGCCATACTGCTGCCAACATTTTTTTGCCACTTGCCATGCAAATCTGATTGCCACTTGCAATCTGCTATCTATGCAATGATGAAAAATTTTTTTTTGAGCTGAGGCAAAGTGGGCATATGCAATGATGTGCAATGATAAAAATTTTTATTGGGCTGAGGCGGCTATGATGATTTTGAGACCCCTCTGTGACCTTCTAAACTAGGATGGCTTCTAAAAGCAACCAGTTAAGATTGGATGAGATGACAAGGGGACAAATCTGAGCCAAATTTGTACCAAATGTTTTTTCATTGAGAGTTATATGCTCACTGTTTTCTATATATATGCTACAGCAGCTAAGCTGAAGCTCTCTCTTTTTTATAGCTTCCTCTAATGCCAATTCTTTTCCTTCTATTAGATTAGACTAAATCATAAAATGTCCCCCGCCAAGAGACACTACAGACCAAAAAGCTCTAAGCACAAAGGAAACCTTAGAACAGGAAGAACCAGCTCACATGAGTCAGGAGGAGTTCATCAATGAGGTAGACAAGGATATAGCAGCGATGCGTACCATTGATCCATTCAAGGAGGGAGAAATGGACAAAGAAGGAGATGACGAGGACGACTCGATGACTCGACTCGGCGACGATGATGACGATGATGATGATGGTGACGGATCACGTAATTTAAGTCCCGAGGATCCTTTCCCACGAGAACCCGCATAGGCCAATTGCGGACGAGCTGGACAAGGACTTCGACCCGTAAGATGAGGTTGAGACAAAGTCTTAGTAATTAGTATTTGAAATTTTTTTGATCATGTTACAACCATTAACCGCAAATCTCCCGTGTCCGTGTGCATAGGTCCCTCGCTGAATCTCCTCCAAAAAGACAAATCGTCGTCCGGGCGACGCTTGGTCGAAGAAGATGGAGTGGAGGAACAAAGAGTAGAGGCGCCACGCCCGCGTAGGTGAACAATACCGCCTACGCTCCGTAACCCCGTGCCACGACCACAACCGTGTCAAAGAGGAAATGCGGGATAAGGAAACCAAACCAAGATATCGACAAGGACATGGTCTATATTATAACGTGAGGTCGATGACGCTAGGGAGACATCCTTAAGCCAGAGAAGATGAGGGCAAAATTCCATAATGTGATGGGCACCCTTGTAAGAGATGAGTTGAACCAAGCTATCCCATCCTGGAAAAAAATACCGAAAGCGGACAAGACGGGCCTATGGAAGAAGCTGCTAGTCAATTTCAACTTTCCAGATGGTACTGAGGGGGCCGTGAAACATAGTGCCTTTAGGACAATGGGGAGTCATTCCGGCGTTGGAGAGGTGAATTAAACACCCAATATATCCAAAAGGGGAAAACTCCGTTTCACAAGTATGGAAAAATAACACAGAGTCAATGGGATGATCTTGTGTCTCAGAAGACTTCACCAGAAGCATTGGCCGTCAGTGCTCATAACAGAGAGCTAGCGAAGATGAACATTCACCCTACTCACTTAGGTTCTGGTGGCTACTTTAAAGGCGTAACCCATTTTCCTAAGAGGGACGAAGAGGCGTATGTACGGCGGAGTAAATTTGAAGAATTTGAAGATACGCTGAAGGAATTGGATACATGCAAGGAGTACTGCATCGTCTGGTTCTTCCCTTTAGTTTAGTAACCCAGCTACCGAAGAAGTAGTATCAAAGATACTTGAGTATGGTCAAGAAAAGGCGAAGGGCCCATTCATCTCTTACGAGAGAGAGGATGAGCTTACCCTTGCCTTGGGAAACCCCCGAGCACACCGGCCGCACCGGGGGTTTAGGGAAAAGAAACGACATGGAAACAAGGCTTCAAAGAGGATAGACACATCTACAAGAAACATGGTAAAGCCCGAGTCTTTGGATCTTGAAAGCACAAAGTGAAGGCTATGGTAGTGAAGGTGCTCGAGGAAAAGGGTTGCCCGTGGCCCCCGCCCGCTCAACCTGAGGTAATAGGGAGCCCTCCGAGAAATACCTAGCAGCCAAGGTTCCACTACAGGCACAACCCCCGTCGGTGGCATACGGGAACCAACTAGTTGCAACTTGGTGGTTCTCGTTGGAAGGGCAAACATAATGAAGGTTGTCAGAACGGTGTGGCACATCCCCCTCGGGGCGGTGGCACGGCAAGCCTATCTTGCCGGACTACACTAGGGTCAAGGTGCATACCGCGGGAGCCCAATTACATGGATTATATATTTGAACACCCAACTCCCGAGGGACTGAATCGAACTTCGGTCAAGTGATTCGGCAGTTCATCCCGCGTGGCACAAACGAGACATGTATTGACAGGTTTCGCCTCCCCCCACCAAGTTATTCGCCACTTCCACGACATCGAGGGTGTTGCGGAGGAGGGGGAGTATATAATGTCACCAACTTGTGATAAAGATATGCCACACTCCCCTCCGCCTGAGGCCGTACAAAACCCTGAGATGCCACACTCTTCTCTGCCTGAGGCCGTACAACCTACTGTGCCTCCTACAAAGCAGGTGCCTTTGGAAGAAACTTGTGTTGAAGAGCATCCAATAGATGATCTATGGGACGAGTTGGTGTATAAAAAAAAGCCTCCCGAGAAAAAGTAAGGCCCGCTTTACCCGATGAATGACGTCACATTGGTGTCCAAGTGGTTCGCCCATGACCGCTTCAAGCCCGAGAACCGAAGTCAAACAAGTACCACGACATGGTTCTACTTCTAAACCAATCACCGGTAAACACTATTCGGCAAGGAAGTATCCAAAGATAGAAGAAATCAGATGGACAAAGAAATGCCCGAAAAAATATGAGAGAGGCAAGCTCTTCTTACCAAAACCATATCATGCAAGATATGCCACATGGAATGAAAAAGTTCCACGATTGGTACTTGCACGCTCTGTTTAACGGATATAACAGAGATACCATGTGCCTACCCGAACGGTATATTCGGAGGACCTGGTGCCGATATTGCCATAGAGCTCAACGACATCCATACATTGTATCGCCTAGGTTCTATGGACATCAATCTAGTTCACACCCCACGCCTCAGTAAGTCCTTCGCCTGGGTTCTATGGACATCAATCTAGTTCACACCTACCGTGTTCCTATATATATGGTCACTCATTTCTTGTATTGGTAATTGTGTAGGTCAAAGAAGAGGTAGGGAAAAATGGTGACCCTTACAAAGATGACGATCTCTTGGATCTCGTTGGTGGCCTTTGTGACTTTATATTAGATCAAATTATACATCATAAAGGTAGCTTCATCGACCGGACCGCCGAGTTGCAAAAAAATCCAAAGTATCAACATCTTCGAGAGTGGGAAAGGCTAGGCCTAGGGCATTGAATCAACTTATGATCAAAATATGTGAACTTTATGTGAATTGTATGATGGGAATAATTGTGAACTTTATGTGAATTGTATTTCGACATCTTCGTATGTTATGTGAATTGTACATTGAAGTATGTGAGTTTTGCATGATGCATATATGTTTATTTGAAGTATAGAGACATTATGTCAATTATTAATTGAAACTGTGAATTATATATTTATATTTTTTTTTGTGAAATTCAACTCTAGGGGCGGGTTTAGATTAAACCGCCCCTACAGTTAGAGATATTAGGGGCGGTTTACGATTGTAAGTGCAATCAAGCTCTATGTGGGTTTTGGCGTTGATGACCACCGAATTAGGGGACTAATGGGATTTCACGAAGATGACATGCGGGGATTAAAACGTGGAGTTGATGTACGGGTCCAAAGGCACCAAATAAGCTAGATGGTGGTGTTTCCGGATCAAGGTGTTTAAATTATTTCATATTTTGAATCTTGAGTTTAGGAAATGCCGTACTATTAAGAGGGATCCTAGGATTCTCGGGTACTGTGGACCAAGTGCTCTAAACATCAAAACCGGACACAACACTCAACTCCAAACCCGACCAGCCGGCTTTTCTACACGATTCACTCTTTATTTGTCGGGTTGGCGCCAAGAAGGTGCAGCGCCGGCGCCTGGGCTGCCGCGTCCACGCGGCGTGCCACACTTAAATCCTACCGTTGGGTCCGTGGGGTATAAATACCCATTCTACCCCTCCCACAACGGTAACTGGCTCACTTCATCTTCTTCCTCGCGACAGAACAGCCAGCTCTCACCTCTTGCTCTCTCTCTCACCTCCATTGAAGTTGCTCAAGCTCCCCACTCAATCTCTCACTTCCCACCAGGGATTTTCGAGGGAAAAGGCAGCAAACTTCGATTGGAGACCGGATCTACTACTTCTCCCACTCAAAAGAGCATTTGGTTCACGTTTGGCGGAACCCTAGGGTTCTTTACTCTTGGAGCTTGCTCCTAGACGGCTAGGCGTCGCCCTTGAGCTTGCCCCTTCGTGTGGCAGCCTTGGGAGGTTTGTAACCTCACTCTACAGCAATACATTACCCCACATCTCTAGGGTTAACTCCTAGACTTGTGAACGAGGGAAAAAAGCAAGCCGGTGGGCAAGCTAAGCCTTGTGTGGCAACCTCAACAACGTGGACGTAGCCCGGCTGTGTGGCGCGGTGAACCACGGGTCAAATCCTTGTCTCACTTGTTCTCCCTTTACTTTGTCGCATATTTGTCTTGTGAGAAAGGGCTTCGACCCGATCTACTTGGTTGCTAGGTTTCTGCCACCTTGGCTGGCTTTCTGTGGTATATTTGTGTGCGGAACAAGTGGGAACCTTGAGTACCAAACTCCGACTTGTGGATTTACTTTTGGGAGTGCTCGTTCGTGATACGCCGGCGGTGCCGCTTCGATCACGCGGCAGTTGCCGCGCTACTGGCGGCCGAGAAGTGTCTCTCTGTCTCTGTCTCTCTGTCTCATGGTGGTCGGTTCACGCTGCGGCGGTGCGACTTGGCGCGCGATTAAAGCCGCCTCTTGTGTACCGGCCAGTCACGTAGTTTTAACAGGTCAATTTTGGGGTTAAGCCTATTCACCCCCCTCTAGGCTTTCATCGGATCCTACAAGTGGTATCGAGCTAGGATACTTCGATACGCTTCACCGCGTGAAGTATGGAGGCACGGAGGGGATCGAACAAAGGAGGCAAGTCCACCGTCCCCCGTGGAGGAGGTGGAGGCCAGCAGGCGAGCTTTCTCTCGGTGCGGCCCGGTGAGAGCACCATCAAGGGTGATGCCACCGATGCCGAGAGAAAGACCGCAAGAATAGCAAGGCGAAAAACGCTAGAAGGCAAGAGCGAGAAAAGAAAAAGACTAGAAGAGCAAGCTAGTGTCAAGCTTGCCGAGAAGCTTCAAAGAAAAAGATCAAAGAAAGATGATTCGTGAGGCAAGAGCTGCTAGGAGGGCAGCAAGGGAGAAGAAAAGGCAAGAAGAGGAAGCGGAGTCAAGTGAGCTATCAAGTAGCTCAAGATGGAGATGATGATATCTCCTACAACAAGAACAAGAAGAAGGGAAAGAAGAAGGATGAGTGCGGCGTCAACAACAACAAGTTCGCCGCCATATCCTTTAACTACTCTTCTTATTTGACTAACCGCGATAAGAAGTCCTTCATCAATGTGCCCGCGGGGAAAGTTGCCCCGTTTCGATGGGACCAACTATGCCAAGTGGAAGCACTTGATGAGAGCCTATCTTAGCGCTCTTCACCCCGGTCTTTGGGAGGTTGTGTGCGTGGATTTCAGCCACCGTGAATCCCAAAAGGAGCCAACAAATGAAGAGCTAGCAGCTGCCCACATCAATGGTCAAGCCACAAGCATCCTTCTAAGTGCTCTAGAAGGCAATGAGTACAATAGGGTGATGAATGTCAATGAAGCAAAGAAGATTTGGGACACTCTAGTACTTGCACATGAAGGTGTTGACAAAGTGAGAAAGGCCAAGATTGACTTGTTGAAGGCCAAGCTCAACCGATTTGTGATCCTTGATGGAGAAGGAGCACAAGAGATGTTTGATCGGTTGATGGTGCTAGTTGGCAAGATTAGAGGGTTTGGAGATGAGGATCTAGATGACCACACCGTTGTCAAAATCATGCTTGAGGCATACACACCTAGAAATGACATAGTGGTCACCTTGATTCGTGACAAGAAGAGGTTTGAGCACTTCACACCAAATGATGTGCTTGGTAGGCTGCTCACATATGACATGCAAAGAGAGGAGGCAAATGAAAGAAGAAAGCTTGGAGAGTTGCAAGCAAAGCTTGAGGGGTCAAGATCAAGGAAGTGGCTCTCAAAGCAACCAAGACAAGCAAGCCAAGCTTCTCCAACAAGGTTAAGGGCATCAAGCAAGCATCAACAAGTCTAGACAAAGAAATGAAGAAGATGCAAGAAAATATTGATGCAACCTCTTCCTCAAGTGATGATGAAGATGATGGGGCTGATTACAAGAAGATTGATGACATGGCCCTATTCATGAAGAAGTATGGGAAGGGGATGAAAGCAAATGGCTACAAGATGGTGCAACGAAGATTCCCAAACAAGAAAAAGAGAACATGCTTCAATTGTGGCAAAGACCGAGCATTTTGTTGCCGATTGTCCTTATGAGAACAAGAACAACAAATACAAGAAGGACAATGGCAAGGACAAGAAGCAAGACTACAAGAGAAAGGGAAGAAGCATGGGTGAAGCTCACATCGGCCATGAGTGGGACTCAACAAAAGAGACAAGTGAAGAGGAAGTCCATGTTGCAACATTTGCTATGCAAGAGACCTCTACACCCAAGCTCTTCAACAACATGACCGATGATGAGGATGAGGACAATGACTCCACTCATGTTTGTCTTATGGCCAAGCATGAGAAGGTAAAATCCAAACCCAAACCTTCTCCTTCTCTTAGTGATGACTCTAGTGATCTTAGTGAAAGCTCTAGTGAAGATGAATCTAGTGATGATGAAGAATATGTTAGACTCACTAAAAACCTAGATCCCAAAAACTAGAGGCTTTCTTGCTCAACTAATGGCGGATCTAGAGAGTACCCAAGCGGAGTTAGCGACTAGAGATAGTCAACTTGATAGACTTGAGAAGCTCTATGTTGATAACAAGGATGCTCTTGTAGCTGAGAGAAGTGAGGTAGCTTCCTTGCAAAAGAGCTTAACTAATGAGCAAGGAAATCATGCTCTTACTAAGAAGGCTATGGTCACCCTAAATGGGAAATATTATGACTTGCAAGACAAGCACAAAAAGCTTGAAAATGAACATAGCATTCTTAGTGAGAGCAACTCACATCTCCTAGCCACAAAGGATACCTCTACTCCCTCCACTAGTCAAGGTTGTGGAAAATGCTATAATGTTGATATGAATGCTTATGCCACTAACCTTGCCAACATGAAAGCAATGGAGAAAGAGATCACTAGGCTCACTGCTATGGTAAGAAAAGAAGGTGAAACCAGCAAGGCAATAGTGAGCAACAAGGTTGAGGCTCCAAAGAAGCCTAACTACATTGATGGGAGAAATCCAAGAATCAAGGATGGACTTGGACACAAGCATGGAAACAAAACCAATGGTCGAAAGATGATCAATGGTGTTGAATGTGTCAAGTTCTTGAGAAAAGGCACAGTAGGGTACAGAGAGACCCGCACAGCAGCGCGGGACACAAGCCAACCCGAGCTGCCTTGGCGCCACACGCGGCGGTGCCGCGAGGACGGCGGCGGTGCCGCCCCCAAAGAAAAGGGAAGGTCACCTACACGCCTCGGCTCAGAATAGACCCAAGAAGATGGTCCAAAAGCCCGTGAAGAAGGTTCGAGAAGTCGAAAAATCTTGTGCAGGCTGTTCCTAAGGGCCACTCCTATCAATCAAAGGCAAAAGCAAGCAAGTTAGACTCAAATCCTTGCTTTGAAGTGAAGGCAAACAAACAAGGGGGTGTTTTGCAAAGTACTTGGGCAAAGTGAAAAGAAACTTTATTGCAACACCTCTATATGGGTTCCCAAAGTTCTTGTGACTAAGGTAAAAGGTCCCAAGAATCTTAGGGGACCTAAACTTGTGAACTAAACTTGTTTTGCGGGCATACTCCTCCGGTGGGTCAAGTTGGGTGTTTGACAAATGGCTGTACAAATCATATGACCGGAGAAAGGGTATGTTCTCATCATATTCTCAAACCAATGACGATAGGAACAACATAAGGTTTGGAAATGATGATGTGAGAAGTGTGATCGGTCTTGGTAACGTTGCTATCACAACCGAGCATAATATTTCGGATGTTTTGCATGTTGATTCGTTGGGATACAATTTGTTGTCGGTCTCACAATTGTGTGAGAAAGGCTACAATTGTCTCTTTACGGATGTTGGTGTGGAAGTCTTTCACGGGGAAGGATTCCTCTGTTGTCTTTTACAGCAAACTCAAGAATAAGCTTTACTTAGTTGATTTCAACAAAAGTGAGGCTAAGCTTGATACTGCCTAATGGCAAAATCTAGCATGGGCTGGTTATGGCATCGCCGTCTAGCACATGTTGGCATGAGGAACTTGCCCCAAACTGCGAGAGAACAACCACATCATTGGACTAACAAATGTTGATTTTGATAAAGACAGGATATGTGGACCTTGCCAAGCCGGGAAGCAAGTAGGTGCACCTCACCCACCAAAGAGCGTGATGACCACTACTCAACCATTGGAGTTGATACACATGGATCTCTTTGGACCGGTGGCCTACCTTAGCATCGGGGTAACAAATATGGACTTGTTATTGTTGATGATTACTCCCGCTTCACTTGGGTTTTTTTTGTCTTTGATAAGTGTCGGTACAAGAGAAGGTGAAAACCTTCATCAAGAGGGCACAAAGAGAATTTGATCTACCTGTCAAAGAGAATAAGAAGTGACAATGGGACCGAATTCAAGAACACCCAAGTAGAAGAGTATCTTGATGAAGAGGGCATCAAGCATGAGTTTTCAGCTGCATATACCCCTCAACAAAATGGTGTAGTAGAGAGGAAGAACCGCACACTCATAGAGATGGCAAGGACAATGCTTGATGAGTACAAGACTTCGGACATCTTTTGGTGTGAAGCCATCAACACCGCTTGTCATGCCATCAACCGCCTCTACTTACACAAGAAACTCAAGAAGACTTCATATGAGCTCTTAACCGGTAACAAGCCTAAGGTGTCATACTTTAGGGTGTTTGGGTGCAAGTGTTTCATTCTCAACAAAAGGCCCCGAACCTCTAAGTTTGCACCTAAAGTTGATGAAGGTTTTCTTCTTGGTTATGGATCAAATGAGCATGCCTATCGTGTTTTCAATCAAACCACCGGGAGGGTTGAAATCACTATAGATGTGACATTTGATGAATCTAATGGCTCTCAAGTAGAGCAAGTTGATCAAAGTGTTGTAGGAAAGGAGGATCCACCTTGTGAGGCAATCAAGCAATTGGCTATCGGTGACATAAGGCCTCAAGAAGATCAAGCTAATGGAGAGGAGGATCCACCGGTTGTTCTTTGCACAAGATTCCGCGTACTTTCGATGACCAAGTGCAGCGCCGGCTGCGGAAGTGTCCAAATAGCGGCGGTGCCGCACCATCGGCGGCGCAAGCCGCCGCCACCTACCTCGGCAAATGATTCACACCAAGATCACCTGTTCAACCACTTGATCTTGCTCCAATTCTTGAAGGCGATGATGAATATGATGAAGATCAAGAAGAAAATGCGTATAAGGCGTTGATCACCCACGACTACGACAAACAATTCAACGGGATCATCCCGTTGACAACATCCTTGGGAGTCTTCGAAGGGGAGTTACTACTCGATCTCATCTAGCTGCTTTACGCCAACATTTCTCGTTTGTTTCATCTTTGGAACCGCGAAAGTAGATGATGCTCTCAAGGATCCGGATTGGGTGTTGGCCATGCAAGAAGAGCTCAACAACTTCAAAAGAAATGAAGTATGGGAGTTGGTGGAAAGACCCAAGACTAACATCATTGGCACCAAGTGGGTCTTCCGTAACAAGCAAGATGAAGATGGGTTGGTGACAAGAAACAAGGCAAGATTGGTTGCTCAAGGCTTCACTCAAGTAGAGGGCTTGGACTTTGATGAGATCGTATGCACCGGTGGCAAGACTAGAAGCAATTCGCATTCTTCTAGCCTTCGCTGCCCATCATGACTTCAAGCTGTACCAAATGGATGTCAAGAGTGCATTCCTCAATGGCCCACTACAAGAGGAGGTGTATGTTGAGCAACCACCCTCGGTTTTGAAGACCCCAAGTTTCCCAACTACGTCTACAAGCTTCATAAGGCGCTCTATGGGCTTAAGCAAGCACCTAGAGCATGGTATGAATGCCTTAAGGAATTCTTGCTCAAACAAGGCTTTGAAATAGGCAAAGCCGATCCTACTCTCTTCACTCATAAAGTTAGCAATGATATCTTTGTATGCCAAATATATATCGATGACATAATATTTGGTAGCACTAACAATATGTATGTTGAGCAATTTAGTAGGACAATGACCAAGAGATTTGAGATGTCCATGATGGGTGAGCTAAAGTACATCCTCAGGTTTCAAGTCAAGCAAATGGAGGAAGGGACATTCATTTGCCAAACCAAGTACACCCACGACATGCTAAGGAAGTTTGATATGGCTAAGGCAAAGCCAACCAAAACTCCAATGCCAAGCAATGGACATCTTGATCTTGATGAGGAGGGTCCAGCCGTGGACATGAAGGTATATCGCTCCATGATTGGATCTTTGCTTTACCTTTGTGCATCTAGGCCGGACATAATGCTTAGTGTGTGTATGTGTGCTCGTTTTCAAGCCAATCCAAAGGAATGTCACAACGTGGCTGTTAAGAGAATCTTGAGATACTTAGTACTCACTCCTAACCTTGGCTTGTGGTATCCCAAGGGTTCCAAGTTCAATCTACTTGGCTATTCAGATTCTGACTATGCCGGTTGCAAAGTAGATCGAAAAAGCACTTTAGGGACATGTCAATTCCTTGGACGGTCCTTAGTGTCTTGGAGCTCTAAGAAGCAAAATTGTGTAGCCCTTTCCACCGCCGAGGCCGAGTATGTTGCAGCCGGTGCATCTTTGTGCTCAACTACTTTGGATGAAGCAAACCTTAAAAGATTATGGATGTCATTTCACAAAGATACCTCTTCTTTGTGACAACGAGAGTGCCATCAAACTCGCAAAATAACCCGGTAGCACACTCTAGAACAAAACACATAGACATCCGTCATCACTTCTTGAGAGACCACGAACTCAAAGGAGATATCGCAATTCGCCATGTGAGCACCGAAAAGCAACTAGCCGATATCTTCACCAAGCCTCTCGATGAGTCAAGGTTTTGTGCTTTGCGTAGTGAGCTAAACATTCTCGATTCTCGTAACTTGGTTTGAATTCCAGCACACATGCAATCTGTTTGAGACACTAGTTCGACATAGGAAAAGTTTGTGAAAACTTTCATATTGTGTTTCAAAAGGATTTCAAATTCTAATCCGAAATTCAATGCCATTGTTCTGTATTGATGTTACGTCCCCGGCGGTGAATTTTGGTGTCTTTGTGATCAACTCGAGGAGAAATAGGTTAAAAAGTGGCAATATATTTGCGGGACAGCGGTCGGAGCGGCGGTGCCGCGTGCCCTCGCGCTGCGATGCCGTGTGGGCACGGCGGTGCCGCGTCCCTTGCTGGCAGCGGTGCGCGCCTAGGGGTTACGGACTCGTTACGTCGAACCTTTTTGGGCCAAATTTTCTTCTTTCCTTTTCTACCCCTGGCCCAACCGGTTTTCCTTCTCCTCTACGGCTCGGCGCGCCGCGCGCCCCTCTCTTTCTCTCTCTCGCGCGTGAGGCCGAAGCGTCGTCGTCGTCCTCCTGCCGCCACGACTGCCGCCGCCCGCCGGGCTGCCGCCGCCCTCTTCCTCGTCCCGCCGCCCCCTGCTCCCTCTCCTCCGAAAGCGGCTTCTCTTCTTTCCTCTCCAATCAACGAGGTAAACTTAACCCTAGTTCATGAGAACTTGCCCGATCTATGCAATGTGTGGAAATTTTTCATGGATATGTGTTGATTAGTGATGTATGAACTCTAGGAGAGTGGTTTGGTTGAATGGAATTGATGGATTTCGTGTTTTGATTACTTGGGTGATTTAGGGGAGGGAGGCGGCAATGCCGTCCCCCAAATAGAACTTTGACCGGTTCTTAAGCTGATTCAATCGGTAAAAAATCCCTCAAATCATCCACTTAAACAAAGTGGGAAATTCATTAAATCCATATATCAAAAGAAGTTTTCACTTTAGTTCATACTAAATGTCAATCCATGGTATTTTTTGCACTTTTGCTCGAATTTGTATCTCGAAATTGGGATAGCTAAGTGACTGTGCTAAATAGATGCATTAGAAAGTTTATTAAAATGAATTTAGATGATATTTGAGCAAGGGAGCGGGCGGTGCAGCGTGCATGACACGGCGAAGGCCATGCATGCGCCGGGTATCGCCGCATGCATCTTGCCGTGCCTGCCTCTGCAGCGGCGGTGCCGCGCGACCCGAGCGACCCCTGACAAACTTGCTCAAAATCATCAAAAAGTCATTTTTCTAACCTTTCTACTACATAGATTTGGTCATTCCACTTCCTATTCTTGACGGTTTTCGATCAAACTCTAAATCTTGCATAGATGGACCCTGGTGGTGATCCCCATGGAAAGAGGAAGTAGAGGGTCAAGGTGATTGACAGAAGGGGCAGAGGAAGGAAGAACCTGAACAGGGCAGGTGGCAGTGGAGCAGCTGAGCTTACTGAGGAGCAGCAGCAGCAGTATGGGTACACCATCGTGCCCCCAGGTGAACAAGGCACTCGAGCACCTTCTGCTTTGTATGACAAATGCCAGCCTACATGCAGCCAGTGGAGGGTGTCTTTGAGATGGCAGCTCCTGTCAATGATCCACCCATTCCAGTGGTGAGCTACTTCAAGAAACAGAGGGAGGTGGCTGATGCTAGAGCCTACAATGTTTACAGTGATGAGCAGACTGAGGGCATAGATGAGAGGTTTTGGGCAGCTTTTCATTCAAACTTTTACTTAACTGTCCTCTTCCACTCCACCAAGAGCAAGATCACCACAATGCACTATATTGATTTTGAGAGGATGGCAGATAAGGAGGAGGATGCCTTCAATGAGGCAATTGAGGCTTGTGAGAGGTTTGAGTAGCCAGGACATCATGTCCTTCAAGCATGATTGGAATGAAGAGATCCTCCCGTCGGTTCCATGCTACCTATCACGGGACGACGGTCGAGACACCATTCACTGGATGACTGACAGGAGGCACTACAGGGTTGACTTTGTCACTTTACGATACTTGGCTTTGGGGCTGATCACAGGCAGTACACAGACATTCATGAGATTGACCCCATTGAAGCCAAGGCCATCAAGGATTGCTGGGCTGATCCAAAGCTACTTGGAAAAAGGAAGGGGTTGAAGGACTTCTTCTATGTGATGAACAACCTCTGCAGATGCACCATTGATCCTAAGGATGGGGCAGCCTCTGATGTGAATGGCTATGCTAGGAACCTGCTTGCTCATTTCAGGAATGATGAGACTTTCAATGTGGGAAAGTTCATTTGGAGGCAGCTAGCTAATGCCATGAATGATGCTAGGAGGAATCTGCCATATGCTCCTTACCTCATGTTCATGATTGAGAGGGTCTCAGGGAACATCTATCCCAAGGACTGCTTCCACACAGTCTACAATATAGAGAAGACCCATGGCTTGGATGGTGGGAAGACCAGGTGGCGAGCTGCACCCCCTCGGCCAGGAGGCACCTCGGGCCGGTAGAGAGGACTTGGAGGAGCCCTCTAGCTCTAGGCCCGGGGAGGCACAAATGAGTCTCGATCCAAGGTGAAGAAGTGGATCAAGGCCATCTTTGGGCATTGCTCTTATGCATCTCGAAGGACTTATGAGTTGTGCAGGGAGGTGAGACAGGCGTTCAAGAGTGTTAGGGAGAAGCAAGGACTCCCGTTCCTCCTTCTATCCCTAGACCACCTCGATTTACCTCCCGAGTTGTCGGCTACCGGCCGGCTCGGATCGGGACCTTTCAGACCTGCTTGGTTCCTTTGCACAGCAGATCCCAGCTCACCGCTCTACTCGTCGCTCCACGCAGGCCGGTCTTTGCTATCTCCTCAAGAGGGCGAGGACACCGTTTCCGACCCACGAGGACACTAGTGAGGAGTGACTCCGCTTTGTTTCTTCTCTTTTCTATGATCTTTTTGGTGCTTGACGCCAAAGGGGAGAAAAATTAGAAGAAATGAGAGGGGTCAAACTTTTTCGACGCCCGGGAGTTGGTTCGAGGATGATGCAGCAGCTGATCTTCAGAGTTTAGATCCTTTGAGAGTAGCTTGTTAGGTGTGAGTTTGAGAGAAACTCTATTTTATGTAATAATGCCACCTATGACTTGTTATTCCTCAGATTTGGTTGTTGGTTGTTTAAACTCTGTTTTAATTATCCTGCTGCATGTTTAGAGTATATATCTTGTCATATATGCTTTGTGGTTGATGTTAAATGCGTGCATGTCAGGCGATAGGCGTGGCGGTGCCGCACCACTGGCGCGGCGATTGCAGCGCGCACATCGATCTGCGTAAAGACAACCTTTTTGTGCTCGATCGGTTTACGTTGTCATACGCATCACGGTTGTATTTTTATGACACCACTGTTGAGCACCCCACACAAAACCATGGATGTAGGGGAGGCCTTGCACACTTTCTAAACGTGTGACGTGACTTTTATGTCAAAATGAGAATTCAAATCTCGCTCACACATTTAGGGGAGGCCTCACTACACCTAAATATGTGAAATTGACCTTTATGTCAATATTGGGAATTCAAAACTCACTCACATATTTAGGGGAGGTTCCTACATCCTTGGTCTTAAATAATCTAAGTTTGACTTTACATCTTATGTAAGGTCTAATTTGGTTGTCATCAATCACCAAAAAGGGGAGATTGTAAGTGCAATCAAGCTCTATGTGGGTTTTGGCGTTGATGACCACCGAATTAGGGGACTAATGGGATTTACGAAGATGACATGCAGGGATTAAAACGTGGAGTTGATGTACAGGTCCAAAGGCACCAAATAAGCTAGATGGTGGTGTTTCCGGATCAAGGTGTTTAAATTATTTCATATTTTGAATCTTGAGTTTAGGAAATGCCGTACTATTAAGAGGGATCCTAGGATTCTCGGGTACCTGTGGACCAAGTGCTCTAAACATCAAAACCAGACACAACACTCAACTCCAAACCTGACCAGCCAGCTTTTCTACACAGATTCACTCTTTATTTGTCGGGTTGGCGCGCGGCGGTGCCGTGATAAGAAATGTGTCGCATCTTGGCAAAGGTTAAGCCACACTTAAATCCTACCGTTGGGTCCGTGGGGTATAAATGCCCATTCTACCCCTCCCACAACGGTAACCTGGCTCACTTCATCTTCTTCCTCGCGACAGAACAGCCAGCTCTCACCTCTTGCTCTCTCTCACCTCCATTGAAGTTGCTCAAGCTCCCCACTCAATCTCTCACTTCCCACCAGGGATTTTCGAGGGAAAAGGCAGCAAACTTCAATTGGAGACCGGATCTACTACTTCTCCCACTCAAAAGAGCATTTGGTTCACGTTTGGCCGGAACCCTAGGGTTCTTTACTCTTGGAGCTTGCTCCTAGACGGCTAGGCGTCGCCCTTGAGCTTGCCCCCTTCGTGTGGCAGCCTTGGGAGGTTTGTAACCTCACTCTACAGCAATACATTACCCCACATCTCTAGGGTTAACTCCCTAGACTTATGAATGAGGGAAAAAGCAAGCCGGTGGGCAAGCTAAGCCTTGTGTGGCAACCTCAACAACGTGGACGTAGCCCGGCTGTGTGTGGCGCGGTGAACCACGGGGTCAAATCCTTGTCTCACTTGTTCTCCCTTTACTTTGTCGCATATTTGTCTTGTGAGAAAGGGCTTCGACCCGATCTACTTGGTTCTTTGGGTTTCTCGCCAGCCTTGGCTAGCTTTACGTGGTATATTTGTGTGCGGGGAACAAGTGGGAACCTTGAGTACCAAACTCCAGCTCGTGGATTTACTTTTGGGAGTGCTCGGTTCGTGATCAGCGATGCCGCCGCGGTCACGTGGCGATTGCCGCGCTGCTGGCCCGAGAAGTGTCTCTCTGTCTCTCTCTGCATGCATTGGTCGGTTTCACGCGGCGGTGCAGCGACTTGCCGCGGTGCCGCGCCTTGTGTGTCTTGGCCGCCTCTGAAGTTTTAACGGATCAATTTTGGGGTTAAGCCTATTCACCCCCTCTAGGCTTCCATCGGATCCTACAATGATGAGTAGAACTGCACTGCTATGTCCACATTAGGGGCGGCTCAAGCGAGGAGCCACCCCTAATGTCTCCACATTAGGGCGGTGGGACAACCGCCCCTAATGTCGATGAACATTAGGGCGCTTGTTTAGGGACGGCCGAGAAAACCGCCCTAATGAGCATCACCCAGCCGTCCCTATAGTTGAAGACTGTAGTAGTGAGTGACAAGAAGAATATCTTTGATTTATCTTCTTCTTTTTTTTGTAGCGTGTATGCTGAGAATTAAAGTTGAGGCTCCGTCGGGAGCCTCCAATCAATAATAGTATGCAAGATGGTCGTTGTTTTTTTTTTCAGAATAACAATTGTGTAAAACAACATAACATAACCCACGAACTTATATTTAAATTACTCAACTATTCCAATTAAAACATGATTTGAGGTAAACCAAAATTTGCATTAAATTATTTACCAACCTACTACTATGATTACCGCTTCTTTTAATGTTATGAAATCTAAAACACCTCTTTAAATCTACACCTAAATTTTTCGACATCTTTTATTTTATATATATAAAGGTTACACACTTCTATTATTGTTAATATATTAAAAGTTTAATAAAATCAAATATACATACTATGCCAAAATGCATCTGTTATTTCTCAAAAATCATAAAATATATATATAGTGTTTTCTTGATGATTCGTATACTAATGTACTAATGATATTAAAAAATTATTAAAACTATATTAGTAGCTATAACATATAATTTATATATGTTGTTACTTTTTATATATCTATATTTTTTTTTGACAAATACGTTTGAGCATGTATATATGATAGTATAACCACTATTGCAATATCGATCCTTGAAACGAAAATTCAAGTAACATCTTGAGATGTAATAAGGGAGGTTACTGCATACCTCATGTCAATATTTCTTCCTAGCCGTTGATATTCCTTTCAAGTAAACTCATTACAGGACTCAAATATTCCTCTCATGGTTAGCACTATTACCCTACCACTGATATTTGTTAGGGAAAACCCCTCGCCCGGACCCCCGATCAGCCTCGTGACCCTTGCTTGTTCGCAATACTGCCTCTGAAGTGGTCGCGTCAACATTTCCGCAAACCCCAAGAATACGGAATGGCAAAGGTAGCCTCGCTAGAAGGACCTTCACATAAGGGCTCGACTACACGGCATCGCTGATCTGTTCAAGACTAACCTCACGAGTTGCGCGCTAGACCAAGAAGTCATGGGGCTATTTCCAGTTCTCTCCGATGATTTACAGGGTTGCTAAAGGGCGAGGGCCGATTGGTGATCCGACCCTTGCACGGTGTGCAGCTCCGTAGAGCCTTCGCTGCAGGCCATCTCATCTACGGCAGCCTTGGAGGCCCGGCGGTGGCATGGAGCGCAAGACATTTAACTTGAAAATTATATAGGAATTAAGATCAATAATTCAAAATTTGAAATTTAGATTCATGATGTCATAAGATGTGAGCTAAGCAAGAGCCACCATAGTCTGAGCTAAAGTTTTAAATTAAAGTCAAAGCATATTCAACATATACATAACTATATAAGTGCTATATCCAAAGGTAAAAAAAAAAAAAAAAAAATTGTGGTGTATAAGTATAAAAACATATATATGAATAATTAATAACACTAGTACCCAAAGTCTTTTTGCGTGCGTGGCGGGCATAACAGATTTTGCGTGGCGGGCAGCGTAGCCCGTCACCCTGTTAAGGTCACGGTAAATCGCGTGATCTTGCATGGCGGGCTCACGGTGCCCGTCCACGGTAAATCAAATATCCGTGGCATCGCCCGCGGTATGGTTCGAAAAAAAAAGAGCAAAAACCCTAGACAGGCCCGCCAAGCCCATCCATGGGCCCGCCGAGCCATCTAGGTTCGAGCCGCCGTCGATCCACCTCGCCTGCAGCCCGCCGCCGGATCCCGCCGCTGGGTCACGCCATCGCCGCCGGATCCCGTCGCTGCACCTCGCTTAGGCCCCCCGCCGGATCCGCCGCCTAGAGCACGCCATAGCCGCCAAAGATGCCCGATCCGTGGCCGTGGACGCCCTGCCGTCGCGCGCCCGCCCGTGGCCCGCCCGTGACGCGCCCTGCCATGCGCCGCCGTCGTCGCGGCCAGTCCCGTCGCGCCCGCCCGGCGCCGCCGTGCGTGGCGGTCGCGCCGCCGCCCGGCGCGCCCGTCTTGTAACCCGAGGTCCCGCGCGCCACGCGCCGCCCCGGCCCGTGCGCCTCCATGTACCGCCCGCCGCCGCCCGTTTCCCGCCGCGCCGCCCGGCGCCGCGCGCGTGCCGTGCAGCCGCGCCGCCCGAAAGCGCCGCCCGCCTCGCCCCCCAGCGCCGCCCGGCGCCAGCAGCGCAAGCAGCGCCGCCGCCTCGCTGAAGCGTCGCCTCGCCTCGTAAGCGCCGCCGCCTCGCGCCGAGAGAGAGGTGTTGAGAGAGGAGTGTTGGTGGCGCTCGTCTCGGTGCTTGAGAGAGAAGTGTTGGCTAAGAGAGAGAAAGTGAGTTGGAGAAATGAGCCCGGCTGAGAGAGAGAGTGTGGGAGATTGAGCACCCAAACCCTAACTTCCTATTATATAGTTGGCTGCCCGATTGGGCCTTGCACAGGTTTTTGGGCCTGAATTTTTTTTGCGTGGCGGGCCTTATATGACGCCCGCCACGGAAAATCAATTTTCGTGGCGGCCATGTTATAATGCCCGCCACAGAAAAATATATATTAACCGTGGCGGGCATTTTTAACGTGCCCGTCCGCGGAAAATCGATTTTCCGTGACACAACAAATGCCCGCCACGTAAAAAAAAAAAAAAAAATGTGGCGGAGTATTTTCCGCGACGGGCAAAAAAAAGTGTCCGCCACGAGAAAAGATTGTACCGGTGCTTTCGCAAAATCATATCGAGTACTAGTGTAAGCTTATCACAATTTAATAGAGGATACTTGAGCATATATTATACCTATTGTTTTGAAAAATGAACAAATAAAATATTAAAATTTAATATAAATAAATTATTAGTCAGTAGTAGTAAACAACTAACTGATGCTAATGTCTACTAAGATTCTAGCCCGTGCTACTACTGCATGGGATGATGGACTAGTAGTACCGCACATTTTGATGGACATCTTTATATATATATAAAGAAAAATGGAAGAAGTAACAATACTTGCGAATAAGGAACTTGTATCGAGCAACAAAATAAGTCATGCAAGTACTATAATTGTTGTTGATTTGTTCCGGGTACTTACCTTTTATAAAATGCACAAATAGATGGGCGTCCGTCAGTGAAGCAGAAGAGCTCTGACACTAGGTACGGCACCCCCGTGCACATGATCGCTTGCTGCAAGTTCTGCGTTGACACGACTATCCGGCTGCCCTTTTTATTGTTGGGAAGGTACATTCTGATGGTGTTCCACTCTACCAAATCGGATACATCTTCCAGAACAACCAGGTACCTTTGCTCCTTGGTCACATGTTGTATGAGCTCAGCAGTGCTAGTAAGACCGTCACTGGTTGCTTGGTGGTGAGAGGGGCCCTCGAACAAGAGTTGAGCTGCCAAAGTGTTGAGGAAGGCTTGAAAGTTAAAAGGACGCGTAATCCTGACCCAGGCGCAGCGGTTGAACGATCGGCAGATTTCCTCGTCCTGGTAAGCCGTGTGGATAAGCCTGGACGCATTACGAAGACCATCACCTTCCCATATCCAGATTACTTGAAGATCTTCACCAACTACTTCACTGGTGATCAATTTTTCGAGGCTACCAACGGTACGTAATGTATCAGTCTCATCCATCCACATTTGTAGTAGCATCTGGAATGCTGTTGATGATAGGTCGGCGACGGTTGGCTTGACGGTCTTGGAGTCCAAGCCAGAGCACGACCCGGAGTCGTCGCTGCTGAAGAGGTTGTAGCGTGTGTTCCGTTGGCTCACATCATTGACCCTAGCCTTGAGCAGCTTCATCTCGGCGGCAGCCTCATCCAGGTGCCGTGATGGCGCCAAGCGCCGTGGCACCGCCCAGGATGGCACCAAGCGCCACCAACATGAATACCACGACTTGTCCTTCTCCAGGTGGTTGACGAACTCGACCCAGTCTTCTACGTCGAAGGCCAGGTCACGGAGCTGACGCACCCAGGCCCTCACCACCTCATTCTTCCTGGCACGCTCCTTGTTGGCAACCTTGAGGAACGATTGCATCATCTGGAACTCTCCGGTGATGAACTCTAAGTCCTGCTGCACTCCTTCCTTGAGCTTATCCTCCTCCTCAATCGCCAACTGGATCCGACTCAGTGCCCCCTCCACCACCGTCTTGGTCAATCCGAGCACCAATTCCGCCATGAGGAACTACTCTGCAGCAAAAATAAGCAACAATCATTCATTAGCCTAGGCGACTCAATCAAAGTAATCCATGATGTTGTTAATTACAAGGTTGAAAAAAGAAATAAAGCATCATCAGCTATACCTATATGGCAAATGCTAGTAATGTACAACATGGATAATACGTCTACTAATAATGGCCCAATACCAAAACTGGTAACAATATCAAGAGCATAAATAGCGCGGGTACACGCAAACATAGTCTAGTCAATTAAATTCTGGAACATTCAATGGCCAGATGCTTTTTGTTAATGTGAGATTTCTAGTGACGACTATTAACGAACAGTGAACATGTATAAATACATTAACCAAGTGAACATGATTGACAGGCCAATCTAATATGTTTACACTTTTTCTTTACAACAAAATAAAAACTAAAGCCACTAAGAAGGACTAAAATTGATAAGTTTATTAACAGATCTATAAACGTGATGCGTCCTGATATATTCATAAATTTATCAAGTCAATGTGTACCTAAGCCAACCTAATATTTTATATTAACCAAAATATGAATCGAACGGTTTGGAATGGCAGAGGTGGGTAATCTTGTATAAAATAAAATAGATCCAATGGCTATTGATGGCTAAGTCTTTTGATTTGATTGCTAGATGTTTTTTAATAATATAAGATTTTCTTGCTTTTATTTTTTTTTTTTTTTTTAGCAAGTCTAGTGAGGATTAACGTGGAGGCTCAGTTGGGATAGTAAGATTGTTGTAATGGTTTTGTGGCAATGTATACGTTGATCAAATGAATGTGAATACTAAGATCCAAATATTAGGGCACCTAGGACCTATGCACAGCTAATGTCTTTAACCGTCCACCACGTCATAGATAGCTAAGTAGAATATTTGTACTAGTCTATCAACCCATGCTCCTGGACGGGTTAACTTTAGATAATCAATAAAAAACCATATTTAATATATTAACTAACAAACAAGTCTTCAAACAACTAAATTTTACTTGAATGCAGCTGTCACAGCACAGGACTAGCCCGCCCAAAGGGGCTAGGCGTGGCCCGGCCCGCCAGGCCGACCCAAGAGAAGGTGAGCCTTGAGCCCGGAGGGGGGCTGGCGCTGCCGGCCCACCCGCCGCCGTTCCCATCATCCACGTCATCGTTTCCAATTAGGGTTAGGACTATTTGTGTGAAGGGGGTATTACAATCTATAAGAAAATCTCCTATTAGAAAAGAATAAGAGTTAGCTTGTAAAAGGTATTCGAAAATATAAAGGAAACCTTTAGAGATTGCTTGAGATAAAGTCCCATAGGAGAGCTATATAAGCAAGGAGGATGTAATCCTTTAGGGACAAGCAAATAAAGAAAATATTCCCCGCTCTTGCTCCCCTTGGCCAGCGCTGCCCTCCCCACTCACGCGTGCCCGTGCCCTAGCCTAGGGCAGCGTCGCCGCCTCCGAACCACCGTCATCGCCCGGCGCCGGGCACCGTCATCGCCCGCCCCTCCCCAAGGCGATTGTGACACGTTGTATCCGGAGAGCAGGACGATTCCCACGACCGATGGCTTCCGAGATGCACGAGTTCATCATGGCTCTTAAGCATCTCTCGATGACAACTTCGAGAAGATTGATCGCCGCTTTGACGAGATTGAAGCTCGTCTTCGCTATGGAGAACACCCACACCGACTCCAAGATTTGTCTTCCGCCGCTCCGCTCCACATCAACAACCGAGGACGGTTGAGCCATGGCGCCGCCATTGGCGAGGGTCGCCACCTCGGTCCTCGACGACGCCACCGATGACGCGACACCCGACCTGCCGTCCTCCGGCTAGAAAGAGGGCAACAACGTCGCCGGGTTGGCCTTCCGGTCATCATCAACATTGCCATGGACGACAACTTCGACACCGGCCCCCTGCTTCCTCAACACCTTCACCAAAGAAATAGCCCGAGCTAGAGGCTGTGCACATGGCACCACCGGTGGCACCCCTGCCATAGAGCGCCCCGCCTTCCCCGTGTACTCTGCCAGTGATCCTCCACCCTCCTCAGGTCACAGTTCGCCTAGAGGTACCGACGTACGACGGCAGTGACGATCCAGACCTCTATATCAGCAAGGTGGAGATGCTCTTTCAGCTTTAGAGAGAGGTCAACCCATAGTTCCACACACGATACGCCGCTTTCCATCTAACGGTGTCGAGAGCTCGTTCAACAACCTGTTCGGAGGAGACCGTTGGTCGAGTGGGGACGTCTTCACGCGTAATCCGAGGCGCGACTCGAACCACCCATCAACAATAACAATACAAGCGACCTAGCACGCCCATGCAGGAGGGTGATCTGGATGACTACATCAATGCCTTCGCAGCCTATGGCACATGCATGAACCTCCTGAGCCCGCTACACCACGTCCACCTATTCTTCGGCAGGCTCCGCACTCCTCTGCACAAGGCACTGACATGGGAGGAGCCACGCATGATGCACGAGGAGATTGACCTCGCCAAGGCGTCGACGATCCTCGTGCCCCGGGCGCGACAACTAGCAGCAGTGGCCAGCGATGTCGACACCGACAACGGCAATGGCAACATTGTCAAATATCCACACCGACATCGACAAGACGCGGAGGCCGTGGTGCCGGGGCTGCCACGCCCAGCCCCGCCATCGAGGCCATTGACGACAGGACCGCACTCGACCTCCTCAACGAGCTGTGCCTGGGAACCACGACGAACTAGGAGCTCGCAATCATAGCGGGCACCATTGAGCTGTAGGCAATAGCTCCAGAGTGCACCCACTATAATGGCATTGTGAGGTACACTTCCACCGCTACTACATCCTAGCGGCTTCCACACTACTCTACGGGACCTCTTCTTTGGAGCAAGGAGTTCTAGTGCATGGCCTAGCAGTGGGCTTCCATCTTCCGACGACCCCACCAGACCAGCAGGCCTTTCTAGCAAGAATACTGCTCATGGCGGTGCACCCGAACGTCGAGATGGAGGATGTCACGGTGCTTCTCTTTGACAACAATGGGTAGGAATTCATCCACATCGACAACGTCACCATCGATGCCACGGACGCCAAGGTGCCCCCGGCTCGAGCCGATAGTGGCGACTCCCAGCGACCTCCTCTATCGCCGCCTCCTATGACTCACCACGATGCCGGTTTCGTCGACTCGTCACGTGTTCTATAGGTAGATACACGTCCAGGTGCATGTTCCTACATTTTACTCCATCCCCGGTCCGCCAGCCTCTTAGTAGACAAAAGAGTTGACCGGCGTCCTAAGCGGTGCTATCATGGAGGCAGCACGGGTCGCTAGGCCATTCGTGCACCCTCCATTCAGCTACAAGTTCAGCGTATACTTCGGCGACTTGTATTTCGACTTCACCTTCGGCGACGATGCCTCCTTCATCAACGACTTCAACGACAAGATGGGTCAACTCCAACTCCGCTACAGTCCAGACGTCACGCCATAACCAGTCGCCATAGCCTTCGTGTCCAACAGGTGGGTTGGCCAATGTGTGGACGCGTCACCTCTTCGAACGGTGGGGAGATGTCACAGCACAGGACCGGCCCGGCCCAGAGGGGGCGAGCGCGCGCCTAAGGATGGGCTGGCGCTGCCTCCGCCGTTCCCATCGTCCACATCATCGTTTCCAATTAGGATTAGGACTTTTTGTGTGAAGGGAATATTCCAATCTATAAGGAAATCTCCTATTAGGAAAGAATAAGAGTTTGCTTCTAAAAGGTATTCTGAAAATATAAAGAAACCTTTAGAGATTGCTTGAGATACAAGTCTCCATAGGAGGGCTATATAGGCAAGGAGAGGATGCAAGCAAATAAAGAAAATATTCCCCGCTCTTGCTCCCTGCCCCCCAGCCACCACCCCCCCCCCCCACGCGCGCACGCGCCCGCACCCTGCCCTAGTGCAGCGCTGCTGCCGCCGCCCGGTGCACCGCTGGGCACCGTCATCGCCGCCCCTCCCCAAGGCGGTTGTGACAGTAGCGGTACACATGTGTATAGAATCGGCATTGGTATGTCTGAGAAAAGATTATAGTGGCACAGCTAATGATGTAACATTAGTTTGATTCCACTATTTGGTGTTTTCTCCCATTATATATGGCTAACTTCATGCAGTATACGGACATTGTCAGATATATCCCTCTTTAGAAACTGAACTGTATGGATAACAATATTAAAAATTAATGACATGATAGAGTCTTGTTTCTTTATATGCGTACCTTCAGTTATTTTCATAAATTTTAGTCATGCTTTGAATTCTCAGATGAAATTTTGAGGTTAATATGGAAGTCGATACCATAGAGTTAGCATACGTTTGATGGCTGCCATCGACGCAATGAAATATCACAGTTACATCATTCAAATTTATTGATATGTATTCATGGTGCCATCGAAAAGGTGTTAACATTATTATGTTTCCATCATAGTAAGATGTTGTGCTACTTCTTTCAAAATCATCTTGTGGATGTAAATGACTTCTTAGGTTGACATGATGCTCGATGATATAGTTTTTGCTATCACAATAAGATTGATATATTAATCGAAGTATTATTTAAGAAGTAGAATAAAGAAGGAGCATTGCTACTTTACCTTATCGATCTTGGCCACATTTTCGTATTTTCTGCTTGAATGTAGCTTGTGACGGCGTTGTGCATTGATTTATCATTGAAGCATTGACAGTGTTTGCTTTTAGACCTTATATACTATTTGGATTTGATTCCACCATAGTAAGATAGATTAGTTAGTTGCAGATATAGTCTGGGATTTATTTTTTTTTTAGATTACACAAGATAACATAGACGCCCAACACGCAGCACACTCACCCCCTACCTCTTTGAGCACCTTCAAAGAACTAAGCCAGCAAATCTTGAAATTCACAAAGTCACCACAAAGCATCGCTATCGAAGGGGGCGTCGCCTACCACTTAATGCATAACACCGAGAAAAATCCTAGACTAAATTCAGGAAAATGCAAGCACCATTGCCAAATCGAAAGCACTTGAACCCTAGTGGGTAGGTTCCACCACAAGGATCCTAACCAGCTGATATATGATCTAGGCATATTTTTTAGGTTAGTGGTAGTATCTTTTTTTTTGAGATGTAGAGTGATGTCTATTAATTGTATAACCTCATGATAAATAAATTGGTTTTGTAAGATCTATTGGGCAGAGATTAACATATATGTTAATGTGTTATCATATATACATTTATTTTATTCAACATATATACACGATTTGGATCCAACATCCGGATTTTTTTGCGCTTGACCCAACCCATTGTAATCTGATTAGCAAAGTTAATGGTGAGAGGGTATAATCAAATGCGAAAACACCCCGGGACGTTGGATTTAGATCCCGTGGTCTTGATTGTAGTTTTTATAGTTTGCACACGGTTGGTTTCCATGGGATACGTTGGCATTTAACAAAGAGTGTAGATTCTAGGATAAACTGTTATCTACAATTGTGACATAAAAAAATCATTAAAGTTATAATGAGACAATCAAGATGTCAAATTATTATATGAAAAGAAATAGTTTTTGTGTAATACAATTGTTTTATAAAAAAGATGACCACTTAGTTAACGTATAATAATCTAATTTAAGTAACAACCCATAATAAGTTATTTGTTGTAACGACTTATATTAAAATTTGCATGTAAGTTATCTATTGATACGGCATAATGTTTTAGTCTACATATAATGGCACAGCTTCTCGCGCTGCGACTGGCTAGAGAGTGAGCTCGTCCGAGCAGGGTTCAAAGCTTGGCACCTCCTTATTGAAAGTTGTAGAAGAGTCTTCTCCTATAGTCTAGTTTTTTAGTCTACATATAATAAAATTATATGAAATAATAGCGGTTATCAATTTATTTGTTGTAATAACTTATAATATAGTATTTGCATTTCTATTTATATTTTTTATTTGTTCTTCTAATAATAGTGAAGGTGGATAATTTAGAATAAATCAAAGGTTTTACTTTTATATTATCTTAATAAATAACATGTGTTGGCAATTTAGATGCAAAATTATAGATACTTTGTGTTATCTTTCATAGCGATAGATGTGGGTAATTTAGGTATAAATTTTGCATTATTTGAATTATAGTTCATAATGGTAGAGGTCTATAATTTTGATGCAACTTTAGAGAATTATTGTTAAGGATGATTGTCAAACTTCACTAATTGTAAGGCTAAATGTTCCTAGTAATTATGATAATTTGTAGGATTTATTTTTTGCCTAGTGGTTATCATGCAAGTTTTGATGCAAATTTAGAGAATTATTGTTAAGGATGATTGTCAAACTTTTAAGTGAAAATTATTTGGTTGATATGAGATTGTAAGGATTCATCGTATTTGTTTAATGGTGGTTGTGTGGTTATGCATCCACGTTTAGGGCCTGATTGAAGGCTCCTCGACAGTCGACTGCATCTGTCTTAGATGGAACGTGCTGGAGGCCATTTTTAAAATTTGTTGGCTTTATAGATGCCTCTAATTTTTATTAATAAAATAGATTAACTAAACTAAGTGACTGTGGCATGAATGCTTTCCCATGTGAGAGGTTAAGTTTTTCTATAAATAGTATTGTCGGTGTTTTTGAACCGGGGTACGCTAACCGACTAGTAATTGTGCTGCGGCGTCCCCAGGAACCGGATGGTTGGTGCGAGATGACACAAGATGTATCTTGGTTCAGCCAACGCCGGCCCTACATCTAGCCAGGTGAGCTGTTGTGTATCTGCACCGAGGTGCTTGTAGTAGGGGGATACATGCAAGGTGATAGAGAGAGGCCGGAACCTCAAGTCTCTGTGCGTGGTGATTGAACTGGATCGTTGGTGTCGTGTGAGGTCAAGGCGTGTGTGCTTCGACTTGCCCTATTCTACGCCGGGCACCCCCTTTTATAGTCACAAGGGAGGACCGGACAAAGACATGTCCTCTAGGTGTAGGGAATTGCTTGGCCGGTGCCTTGTACCCGTCTTTGCGAGAGGAGGGGCGTCCTTGGTAGTGGTCGTGGAAAGGAGGTTGTCCTTCTCCCGATCTTCAGGTGTCCTCTTTGGGGGACGTGGACCAGGAAATGATTTGTGCCGAGGGGCTATTGACCTCCGAGATCCTTGCCCTCCCGAGGGTAGATGCTCCAAGGGGTACCCTGATGGTGACAGGGTACTGTTGCCGTAGCCGCCCGAGGGGTATGCGTCGTGGCTACATTACTATCCGAGACCCTTCGGGATGGGCTTGTGAGATGACATTACAGTGGGGACGGTTGTCGCAGTACACGGTAAGGTGCGAACAACGCCCTAACGATGCGTTCGGGGCCGGTGACGGCATCATAGGAGGATTTGTCCACAGCGGGGTCCCTCGGGCGAGGAATCCGGGGTGTCGTGGCGGCTCGGCTTTGTCGGCGCGGACATCCCGCCTCTTGTTGTCGCGTCCGTTGCCGATTGATGAGTGCCGAGAGTACGCCCGGCGGAGGGGGTCTTGGGCGAACTGTCCCAATCCTCTCCTCCCCCAGGGGGGGTCGGGCGAAATCACTGATTTCCCGCCTCGTGAGGACCCTCGGCCGGAGTCATTCTTGGGACGTCTTGCCTGTTGATGAAGTGTTGAGGCTGGTTACTCCCCTGTTTGATCGTGTCGAGGGTGTCATTCATTTTGGCACCCGGCAAGTATATTAGTCTATTTTTTTAAAATATAATGGCACATGTGGGTAATTTTTAGGAAACAAAAAAGATCTAATGTCTATGGATGACTAAAGTATTTCAATTTGACGGATAGATGTTTCTGATTAACTTTGAGTATCTATTTTTTGTTAGCACATCTGATGAAAATTAACATGGAGTCTATGTTGGAGCCTTCGATTAGTAATAGTATGATAGTGAGTAGTCTACTAGACTATTTGTAATAAGCTATAATATGACCAAGCCTAGGTAAGTTCTATGCTTGATGTTTTTTTGCTTCTTTTACATAAGAGCTATAATATGACCAAGCCTAGGTAAGTTCTATGTCTGCTATTTTGTTGCTTATTTTACATAAGCATTGTTCAAGCATAAGTAAGAAAAAAAAAAAAAAATAAAATTATTAAAAACAATTAATAAATATATTAATAAATATAATAAATACAAAAGTGGAGCACAGATCCTGTACTCCTATAAAGCTAAATCCTATTTGATATTTTTCTCAACAAGCAAGCTATCCACATGAAGAGTCCACTCAACAATCCACTAGAAGTTGGAATTATAACCAACAACACACGTAATTACGTTAGGTTCTCTTCATCCACTAACATGCATTTAGTTGTCCACAACGATTTTTCAAAACATTCACCAAAATTAATTTCAGATATTTTCAAACTATCAATATAAATAGTGTAATTCCTTTTAAAATTATCTAGAATCTCTGCAGCAACGTGCGGGGGTATTCACCTAGTTGGTATGCATGCAAAACACAAATCTTTCTTCATGTGAATTATATACGTATATGTTTTGACAAGCATATATTCCCGCGTTCCTAAATTTTAAGTGGTTTTCATCTTGTTCTATGTTACACTAGCGTAATTTTAACTAAGTTCATAGCAAAATATATTAACATCTACAATATCAAACAAATTTATTGTCCCATCATATTTATGGGGTATCCAATGGACTTAGTTTGATGTTGTAAACGTTTATAGATTTTTCTATAAATATAGTCAACAAAGCTGTAGAGAAGTTTGACATGAGAACATCATACAATTTAGAACAAAATCCTCGTTCTAAATATAGTCAACAAAGCTATAGATCTGGTGCCCCTGCTCTCCCGCCGTTTGCTTCTCTCGGCGCTAGGCCTCAAGCCATGCGCAAGCGGGCAGCACGCCTTGAAATACCGGGTGCCTCCGATGGCACCAAGACAGATCTAGCGTCGCCTGGATGTGGTGGGCGTTGTCGGCGAACGTTGAGCTCCCTCCCCCCGGTAACTAGCCGGGCGCTGTCCAACCATCGGGCGCGAGAGCCGAGCCTGCACCCGCATGGCTGGCTGGGCGCATACGGCGTTGGCCGTGTGTGGTAGCTGGCCAGCCGGGTGGACGGGATTTTCTTCGACCGTGATGTCAAGGCGGCGTCGTGCGAGCTGGCCGAGGAGTGCGCGTTCGGACGCAGGTATATCGGTGGGGGGCAGAGTGCTCCTCCTCACGTTCTCCTCTCGTTCAGTTGTGACATGGTGCATGATGTTTGGCCATGGGCTTGCCAGCAGTGGGGCTGCGTACTGTGGGTCTCCCCCTGTCGGGAAGGCCAATACGCTGCCTGGAGGTGCATGAGCTGTGGCCAGTTCATCATCCACTAGTGCCGGCGCCAGCAGCCGTGGCCAGCTCATCCCTTCTGCATTGGGGTGTTTCGGCGAGGTATGGTTTCCTGGCTTATATGTTGACAGTCTATATGCTCCATGGGTTTTGGAGAGCCTGGGCGAAAGCCATGCCAGACTCCGCCAATCCAATTGACGGCGCCACCCCCGGCGCCAGTCACCTCCTTGGAGGCGTCGACAATGCAGGCTCACAACTCTATGACCATCGTCTTGTCCCCTTCCTCCTAGCCAAATAGTATCCCTAGTTACCTGGGGCCGGTGGTGACGACGGCATTGACATCATGCCCCTCTTGAGGGCGTCACTGTTGAGGAGCAGATCCCAGCCCCTGCCATGGCTCTATGTTCTCTCCTTTCCTCTCTAAGCTCCCCCCTATCCTCTCCATTTCCCACCTTGCTCTTTCCTCCCCTGGTGTGTTTGGGTGAGACTGGCGTTGGTTGTTGGTCGTTCTCGATGCTTCGATGAGTTTCCTCTTTTGGCGTCTCTACTCCGTTGGCACTCTCCTTGATGGTGCAAGCAAAATTAAATGTCGGGTGGAGTTTCCACCGCTGCCGCCATTCCCCTCCAGGGTTTCCTCCTCATGGACGGCGTTGGATAGTGGTACATGGGCCTAGATGTGCTGGAGGATGTCCCCATCAGCTTGAAGGGAGGTCATCGTGCCCGTGATCCTAGGTCGGCGTGCTCGTCACCACTCTTAGTCCCCATTTCACTATGGGCCCTCAGAGGGAGGGTGACAGTGGAGCAGTGTACCTACGAGGAGCTGTGTAGGGCGTAAGGGCTATGGTGAAACCGGCGAGTATAGTGTTCGGCGGAGGCGCAAATCGACGTTTCAGCAGACGACTTTCGGCTTAGCTTAGGATCGTCGTGCTGTTTGTCTTGTGATATTGTTTTGTTTTGTGATGTTGTAATCTCTCTCTCCCTCCATGCAATCTCCGAATAATGTAACATGGCCACCTATTTCACCCACCGTCTTTGCCGGAATCTGTGAAATATATGCAGGTGGGGATGAGTTTATTCCCCCCCAAAATTGACCTCTAAAAAAAGTGTGTCTGAAAGAATAAGTAAACAGAAAGTCAGCACTAAGCCTCTATGGCCCTCTTGGCAGGGCTTTAAACGGCTTTAGCTTATTCCTAGTGTCATGTAGAGAAACTAACATTGTTGTCAGTGGACGGAAATATAGGTGTGGAATATGCTGGTGTAGGTGAAGCCGAAACTATATTTAGATCTGAATTCTACTACGCCAAAGAGAGCTTAGCCCGGAGCTTATGCCAAAGTTGGCAAGGATTATTCAAAGGTGCCCTGATAGAAGGAAGTAGGGCGAATTGAATTCAGATCTTCAAGGATGCCCTTTTATAGTCCGATAATCCGATTCCGTGATAGCTGGTGTCAGAAGAGACAAAAAAACAAAGAGCTAGGTAGCCATGACACGCTTTTGATAAAAACTATATACGGGATTCACATTCATCGGTCATGGTTCCCCATGCTCTGACTCTTTGAGCTGCTAACTAGGACACATTTGTATTCTTTTTTTTATTCCTCTCCAGCGGTTTCAAGATATATACGAGGTTACCGATATAAATAGGAGGATCAACCGAATCCATTTCCATTTTTAACAGTACGGAGGGAGGTCGGCCATGTTCATGAGCAAACATGTATGGAAAGAGAGGTGAAGGCAAAGCACTGAAGTGAGAGAGATAGCAGGGGAGGTGGAAGTGGAACGGGGCTTCGTGGTGCTCACCTGCGAGTTGTGTTCCAGAGAGACAACGAAGCAGATCAAAGGAGATCACTGAGCCCGGCAGTCAATCTGAGACAAAGTGTTTGTTCTCTCACCCCATCAGTTCTCTTATTCACATCCACTCTGGCAGTGTACAAACGACCTCTAACCCCAGTAGATTCAAAAGTGTCTGAAAAAAGAATCAAATGGAAAGTCAGCACAAAGCCTCTGAGGCCCTCATGGCCTCATGGGCAGGGCTTTAAACGGCTTTAGCTTGTTATTCCTACTAGTGTCATGTTGAGAAACTAACAATGATGTCACTGATGGAAATATTGGAGCTGTATGAATATGCTGGTGTAGGTGAAGCCAAAACTATGTACTCTGAATTCTACTATGCCGAAGAGAGCTTAGCCCAGAGCTTATGCCAAAGTGGCTAGGGTTCAAAGGTTCGCCGATAAGGGAGAAGGAAGCAGTGTGAATTGAATGAAATCTTCAAGGTGCCCTTTTTATAGTCGAGCAAATAAAGATATTGAGGGGTCAGTAGAGACAAAAATAAAAAGCAAAGAGCTCAGCCCGCATGCTTTTTGACAAAAACTATACAGTATATGGCATTTTTATTCGTTAGTCATGGTTCCGCATGCTCTGACAATCTGACTCTTTGAGCTGCTGTTTTTGGCGGGGACTCTTTGAGATGCTACCTATGAACACTTCTTTTTTATTGTTCTTGTCTCGGTGCCGTCTTCAGTCCAGCCTCTGCTATTTGAAAAGCTCATTTGAGACACACTGATCAACTGGCTTATTATACTCTAACTCCCAGATCTAAAAAAACTTGACTTCGCCTGACCTCAAAGCATCTCTAACGGCTAGCTCTAAGAGCAACTACAATGATAGGCTTATAGTCAAGCAAATGCCAATGCGGAGGAGACAAGGAGTCGAGAGAGATTAGAACTTGCTATGTGAGTAACAAGTTGGGCAAACAAGTGCGTAGGACCTACATTAAGTGAATGTGAGAAGGTGGGACGGGTCCAGCTAGGTAAAAATAATAATAATAAGTTTATTGTATAACTTCGCTCTTACAACTTGACTCTTTTATTAGACTTAATCCAAGCTAGTACTGCCTCCCAAACAAGATAGAATTCTATGTTAAACTATGTCAAGTTTGACAAAATAATCTACATTTAAAGTTTATAATATTGTTATACTGAATAGATACCATTATATTCGTCATGAAACATATTTTCATAGTATATACCTATTTGGTGTCATAAATATCAATAGTTTACCTATATATTTCATCTTGTTATAGGCACTTCAACTGAAAAACGTGCCTAGTTATATGTTTTTGTGTGTGTGTTGTGTGTGTGTGTGTAGGGGAATAGTAGCATATCACATAAAGGAGAAAGGTGAAAGGTCATCGAACTAGTAGAAGGAGAAGAGCTTTTTTTTTTTTTTTTTTTTTTTTGCGTTTCACAATATGGTATGGAGGGAGGTCTGCCATGCTCACGAGCAACCATGCATGAAAAGAGAGGTGAAAGAAGACCAACGACAGCAGTGAGAGAGATGGCAGGGGAGATGGGGGTGGAGGTGGAACGGGGCTTCGAGGTGCTCACCTGCAAGCTGTGCTCCGGAGAGACGACGGAAGAGATCGAAGGAGATCACTGAGCGCGGCACTCGGATCTGCGGGAGACAAAGGGTTTGTTCTCTCAACCCATCATTTAGATCTACTCTGGCACAAAAGACCTCAATAATTAACCCCAGCCGATTCAAAAGTGTGTCTAAAAGAACAAGTAAACAAAAAGTCAGCACTAGTGTCATGTAGAGAAACTAACATTGATGTCACTGGATCGAAATATAGGTGCGGAATATGCCGGTGTAGGTGAAGCCAAACTATATGTAGATCTGAATTCTACTACGCCAAAGAGAGCTTAGCCAGGAGCCCCAGAGCATAATAAGAAGGAAGCAGGGCGAATTGAAGTCATATCTTCAAGGAGGCCCTTTTTATGGTAGGGCAAAGTAAGATGCATCGGGGTCATACCTAGCTGCCAAGCGCCTCCGATAATCCGACTCTGTGATAGCTGGTGTCAGAAGAGACAACAAAAAAACAAAGAGCTAGGTAGCCATGACACGCTTTTGACAAAAACTATATATGGGATTGGGGCTCGCGTTTGTCGGTCATGGTTCCGCATGCTCCGACTCTTTGAGCTGCTACCTAGGAAGACTTGTTTTCTCTATTCTTCTTGTCTCACCGTCTCAAGGACAGCCTCTGCTATTTGAAAAGCCCATGGGAGACGCACTAATCAAGAGGCTTATAATACTCTTAACCTCTAGGCTCTACGGGTATCCACAATGGTATAAGTCCGCTACTAGCTCTAAGCCAACCTCTCCAATAGTATTACATTTTAGAAATACCTCATATTATGATTTGTTCCACACCTCACTCTCACATATATTGAAATGTGTGTATGAACCTACCTCTTCATCAAAATCTAGCTCTTCTCTCTGTTCCATTAAAATAAAAAAAATGCTAAGAGCTAGCTTATAAGCTAGCCATTGCGGCTCCCCTAAAAAAACTGACTTTGCCTGACCTACAAAGCATCTCTACTAGCTAGATCTAAGAGCAAGTAAATAATAAGCTTATAGCCAATCAAATGCGGATGAGCAGGAGAAAAGAGAGAAGAGAGTAGAGCTTGGCTCTCATAGGAGCAACAAGCTGTACACGGAACCATATACAATTGTGAGCCCATACATTATTGAATTTGACAAGGACTAGGAAGGAGAAGATAGGACATGGGGGAAAATAATAATTATTATTATTATATTGTTGTTGTTGTTGTTGTTGTTGTTATTATTATTATTATTACTAGTTCACCAACCCGTGCTCTCGCACGGTTAGAATCTTATGAGCAGGTAGTCACAACTAAGTTTACTTATATGAAATATCTTTTCTCTATATTCAATTATGATAATCTATCAAATATTGATTTAAATGTTTGTCTCATCCATATCCATATTTGTTTTCTTTATATAGCTTAAACTATGATAGTTTTAACGGCCATCTCTATTTTGAGGACATGTAAACCTAAATTTTGATTCTTTTCCCCAAATTTAAGCTTATTAATTCCTCGTGATACAATAGTTATTATTTAGAATGCTTGATATAGTCAACTGATTTGATTGCAAAAAGTTTTTAGATTTTTATAAGAATTTAGGATGTACCCTTTTCTACCATTTTTTTGTGAGTAAAACATTATCTGTTAATCTTTTTTAGCACGATATGTATTTAGCTAAAACATAAATAAACTTAAAGTGTATAAAATCTTATTATATCCATTTATGTGATATTTTAAAAATCTATATTTTAATCTTTAGCTTTTGATCTAGTTGTTTTAATATTTTTACATGTATTGATTTGAAATTCTAATGCTTATTCTATCACAAAAAAAAAAAACCATGTTCTCGCTTTTAAAAAAGAATATTCTATGTCCCAAGTCTACCCTCTTTGTTTTTTACAATGTCATAAATAGTTGTTTCAAATGCACCAAGGCACCCATAATTTTCAATTTATTGTGTCATATTACTACTGTTTTAATTAAACAAATTTTTTAAAAAACTAAGTTATTAATATTCATATTATGACATAATGTTTTGATAGATATGTTTAAACTTTTTTTAGACAACAACTTACAAATTTTATTATCAAGAGTATTTACATAATTTAAAGTGGGTTGTAAGTGTCATTACTAAGTGGTATGCTAAGGATATATTTCCGTGCTCCTATAAAAATAATTATTATTCACACTAATGTAAGTTTTGACTTACATATGTTTATTTATTGTTTATAATTGCTTATATTAGCATTTATATGTAGATTTAAGAGACTTTTTGTTAATTGTTTATAATGGTTGACGTGTGGATAAATTAGGTACAAATTATATAGGTATACATTATTTTTCATTATGTGTCATAATGCCATTATGCATAATTTGAATGCAAATTTAAGAATCAAAGCATTATCTTTCATAATGATAGAGGTGGATAATTTATACAAAATACTATTGATTGGATTAATTATCTTTTATAATTGTAATGGTTTAAATTTGTGCATATAGGCTTTATTGCTAACTCCACATATCATGGACTCATGGTCTCCTAATTGTTTTTGGAACATTAGCATGTAATTTGAAGTAATTTAGTGAAATTTTTTCTAAGTTGCAAAACCATTCTCTAGCCCTAGGTTCGACCCACTATGGGGACGATTTTTTTTTGGTTGGGTTTAAAAACATAAAAATAGATGGGGGCTTCCCTATCGATGGTTAAAAACCATTATTATTAAGTTAATACAATAATTATGGCTGGTGCTAAATAAATATTATGTCAACACTTATTTGTGTGAGCAAATCCAAGGGCACTGAAATTTAAATAAAATATATGACTTGTAGTCAATAAATATCATATCATATACGCCACGGGAGACAAATAAAATTGTAATTATAGGATCTAGTAAAATGGTCATATACTCATAACTTTAGCCTGCAGGTGCGGCGGGTGCAGCTAGTGTCCTTCATGCTCACAACTTCCCTTTCTTGACATAGATCTTCATGTCGTCCCCATGATGCTGCCACACGCTGGTCCTACCGTCATTCCCTCCTGCACCCCAACCGGGGATGAGATCCCGTGAAACAAAAAAATATTATTATTATGTTAGCAAAAATATTATACTTGTTACTCAATAAGGATTATACAAAAATTTCTTTATTCAAAGTAATCCAAGGACAAAAGAAGTAAAGCCATACATTGCGGGAGACAAAAGTGATCAAAATAAATAGCAGAAGCCTCTAGCCGTCTACAACAAAAAACATTGAGGCTAATGCTGCAAACAATTTTGCATACATGTACACACCATAGTAAGCAGCTTTCAAATATTCATTCATGGTGCAATCGCGACCCTACGGGTCCTAAAAAATCATTCATATTGACCTATAAGTCCACTGATCACCACAATACAGCTTCATTACTGCACCACAAAGCTTGACATAGGTGAACACACCACCAAGGCCTCCCTATCACTGAGATCTGCAAGCAATTCAACAAAGATTCTGGGAGTGCTGGAGTGTGGACCTTGTGCCGATACATGCTGAGGACGTCGAGCAGCTCAACGTCAAAGAAGTCAGCTGCGGGCGCCGGTGTAGATGATGCATGCGTGACTGCACTATATTGGCTCCCTCGTTGCTTGCTTGGCCGGCCGATGACACAGGCAGGTGCCACATGGAGCCATGGTGAGGATGCACCCTCTTATTTCCTCTTCCGGTGGAACCATGGTACCGCACGTGCTAATTAATAACATGAAGAAATCTAAGCATTTGAATTTTTATAAAAAAATTAGGTTCAGTCGGATAGCACGTGTAATGAATGTTATGACAAATTTGGCTTTGGTTCTCATATTGATAAACTGATCAATTTAATAAAGGTATAAATTGCGTGGCTATAGGTAGACTGAATGATGCTGGAAAGGATATTTAATTAGATTTAAGCTCTGACCTGTATGGAGTTAGAGTCTGTCAATGGGTATAGGACAGGACGACCAAGAGAGCATTATCGTACGTGCAACTTGATACTCATCCTCGTTCATGCAAGATCCATGCTTGTCTACATGGATTAATTCTTGATGACGGAGGTGCGGCCAGATTGATGAACCACGTGCCTGCTGATGGGAGCGAGACGACGGTAGCTTAACAACAGAATGCGATGATGTTGTGGTACGCCACCTTTTTTTTATTAGATCTACAATAGAATATAGAAAATCAAGAACAAACAGATCGCAAACTAAAAACAGGAGATTGGGCAACACAAATAGTTAGGTGGATGGCAACTTACGCATGGAAGACCACACAGCAAGGTACCTTGCTCGCGTTCTAGCTTGCTAAGGTACCTTGCTCGCGTTCTGGCTTGCTTTGGCTGGCACCGTGTGGCCGCTGTCATCATGAGGCGGCGCCATCTTGTTTCTTCCTCCGAGGGAAATCACGATAGGAAAAACAATAGATTTCTTTATTTTCTTCTTTCTACCAATAATACCGGAGGGAGGATAATGCTTCGATATGTAGTTTCGATGTCATATCTAGCTTTAATAATGGATATGTTTTATGCAAAATTTAATTAGATGCTTATTATTTTTCATAATGGCAATGGTGGGTAATTTATATATAGATTTAGGGGTTATTTTACATTGTTTTTATAATGGCAATGGTGGGTAATTCCTTAGAAACAACATCTAATGGCTATCATCGTTAAAGACTACCGAATGGATGGCTAGATGTTTCTAATTATTGTGGGAATTTCTAAGATTTATCTTTTTTCTAGTGCATCTGGTGAGAGTTAACGTGGAGCCTCCGTTGGAGCCTCCAATTAGTAATAGTAAGATTATTATTATTATTATTATTATTATTATTATTATTATTATTATTATTATTATTATTATTATTATTTTTTCCCATCCAGCGGAGGCTGGACCCGACAAAGCGAACAACAGAGACGACATAGCGCAACGGAGATGCCGGATCAACGGCTTGCTGCTCCGTGCTTGTGAGCCATGGCCAGGTGCTCGATGCGGGCGTGCGGCTGCAGGCTACGCCGCTGTAGCCAGTCAGGCCTCGGTGCCTCCGACCGCCGACCGCAGGATGAGGCGGGCCAGGGGCTGAGTCACGTGCAGCCAAATGAACTCAATATAAACCCTAGAAAGAAAAAAATACATCAAACTATATTACTTGATTCATATACACTCCAACTATACTAGTCAAAACATTAGTATTATGAGTGTACCATTTTACCCTTGGCTAAAAAAAACTATGAAAAGAGAATTACCACTTCTTTATTTAGAGTCCTAATCCCCCACGGTTTTAGAGGCGTTGGGAGGCATTACCTCGCATATGGGCGTACCTACCACAGACACATCTACCGCCTCCCGATGCATTCTAATTTACATCTCTCAGTGTCTTTTCTCATATTGGGCCCAGTACTTCCCGACGCCTCCCAAACATTATAAAAAAGTCTCAACTTGTAACGTAAAGAAAGGAGGTAGCTGGCTAGATCAGCATTGGACAACCAACTAAGTATACTACCACTTGGATTAGTTTGGATGAACACATGGCTGGCTCTCTGTCCTCTTTTAGGCACAGTTTTCAAGCTAACAAAGAGGACAAAACGGACCTGTTCCGTCTTTTGAGCACCATTTGAATATTGAACCGGCCTGGCTCTTCATTCGTCGATTGAAAGGCTATTTCGTCGTTAGGCCGGCATCACATCAATGATATGTTTATGTTTATTTTCCAAGAACAAAATGACGAAGTCTCATACTGTAATAGTTAGGCAAGTAGCCAGCCTATTCATCGAAAAGATAATAATTCAAACTGGATCAGATTTGGCCGGTGGCTACCTGCATCGATTTGCCATATTACATCGCTAATTAGTCCATTCTTAACATAATAGTAGATATAAACTAGGCATCGAACATTTATACTATACACCCATCTTACGACAGGAGTACTAGCGTGGAGAAAATAAAGCACGCGAGGCTCGAGGCAGTGTCAAATCAGACAAGAGGCACATGGGTGCACGCATGGACCCACTCGGCGGTCACGTAACGCTAACCATCAAAAACGCAAAAAGTGTAAGAAACCCAAAGGTGGACAACTTTGTACTGATATTTTTTTTCCTCTCTTTTAGGATGCAAGACTCATGCATGTTCTCCTATTCCAGGCCACGGTTGCCGTCATCTATGTGTTTTCGATGTTCAGATGAAGCATTGTGGCAAACAACATTTTTGGTTTTTGTCCCTAGGATTCTGAAATCCTTGGAGAAGCCTTGGGCTCTCAAGAACGCTAGCATTACTAGCCTAACTGCGATGTAACGTTCAGTTGAAAATGCTGAGATTAACTGGTTGTTGCAGGCGTATGTGAAAGCTACAGGAGGTCTTTTTCAGGAGAATCTAATGTTAGTGTGTAATGACGTATCCGAGAAAAAAAAAATGACGTGGATCGCAAGACTTATACTCTATTTGTCGATATATATTGTACATTCATACGATGATCGGCTTAGAAACCTGAACTACATGCTGCGTAATAAGGGTGAAGCGCACAGCTTGGTGCAATCCGGGCTCTCCTCAACGTTTGATAGTCGTACGTGCCCGGATAGGTAATATGCTATGGTACGTAGTGGCATACTTATCACTGCAAGCCCTCAAGGTCTATAATAGCACAGGCAACTACAACCGTTATAACGACAGCGATGTCAGTGTCACAAATATCTTCTTGTTGGGGTACAACTATCCTGGAGTACCTCATAGCTAATGGCAAGCCATTTCTGGAGTGGTGGGGCATTGTGTTCAAGCTACCGTAGGCAAACCAAGTGGCCCAGTATAACCTCATAGGTTACATGGCCAGCAACAAGAGGCACAGGTTGCTCAGAAAGCTTGCCTCCTTGCTAGCTTGTAAGGACCCTCGACCGCCTACATGTTATCCAGGGACATCACCAGCCTTGTTTATAATCATGTTAGGGAAGGGTGGCAAAATTACATTCGAGACACGGCTAGCTACATCACCTTCAATGACAGCCGAGGGCGAGCAACATCCAGAGCTGCTAGTGTATATCAATAGGCCTTTTGATGAGGCTGTCCTCATTTGGCACCTCGCCACAGATTTTTGCTTTCATACCATGGATGACCCAGATGAGATCAGGGCTATGTCTAGATATAGCAGACATATATCCAACTACCTGGTGTACCTGCTGTTCGTGAATCCAGAGATGCTCATGAGTGGAACCAGGAGCAATCTATTCAAGACCAACTATCGCAACTAGAAGCCATAGAAGATATGATGCTTGATGAAAGGACGATCACTGCAAGGATAATCGAAGAGACAAGGACCATTGAGCCAGGTGAAGGAGGTCTCAACCAGAATGCCCTTGAACTGGCCGACGCGCTCAGGCAAGTTGGTATGGAGGATGCGCATGCAACATGGAGGATAATCCAAGGTGTGTGGGTGGAGAAGTTGTGCTTCTCTGCCAGCAGGTGTAGAGGATACCTGCAAGCCAAGAGCCTTGGGAAGGGTGGGGAATACCTCTCTCATGTCTGGTTGCTTCTATCCTACATGGGGATGGAGACACTGGCAGAGAGACTACAGAGGACGGGGCAGCCAGAACGTCTTGCAAGGGGTGCAGATGATGAGCCAATAACCATAGTAGTACAAGATCAATGAGGGATGAGAGGAGGAATAGGAAAGTATTGATCTCACTCAAGGATGGAACCGTCAGCTTTACTGCATTGCTTCTCTACGTTATGATTTCTGCTTGAATTAAGTATGAATTTAAATTATATAGGTACACCCGGTGTACCTCTCAGCATTTGTACTAGATTTGGATATTTTTATGTATATGTGACAAATATATGGATGTGATTCAATTGTGGAATGGATATGCAAGTACCAACTGGTTGCTAATGCTTACTATGCACATGTTTTATTATACATCTATTCTATTAGTTATCACTAAAAATAAGAATATTGATTAGACATGATATGAAACATGTACATTTTGCAACATGCAAGGGTTTTTTTTTTTTTTTTTTTTTGATATTACTGTTTCTATATACATCAAGAGAGGGCGGGAGTTTGGGACCCTATAGATATGAGTACATGGAGCAGAAAAAACAATAAATAAATAAAGATGGTTCACTATAAGAAACTCATAGGGTCCCGACAAATTTGCATTTAATTGTTTGTTCTATTTGCACACTTTGCTTTTTTTTTTTTTTTTTGTTGTGTGGTACCAAATAAAGATGGTTCGCTTTGGGTTCCAAAATTGTTGAAAATGTGTATTGACTATTTGGAAACTTCGTTTTAAAAAGGGAGTTTAATTTGAAAAGTAGAATAACATTTTTTGAAAAAGTTTCAAATGGTTTAGAAATAATTTATTTTTGTGATTAAAAATGAAGCCAAAATGCCTTAAATGGTTATTTAAATACAAGGTTAAAATATCTCAAAAGAGCTTCAAAATTGTTTTAAATGATTTATCAAAATATAGTTCAAAAGGTTTGATAAGGAAGTTAAAAAATACATTAAAAACGTTTGAAAAGTTAGGAAAAAAATAATGTTTCATAGGAAGATCAGACTATATATTTTTTTAATCAAGTTTTAAGGTTTGAGGGTTTGCATTTAAATAGTATAAAATAGGTTTATAAATTAGTTAAACCTTAAAAATACTGTCTTGGGCCGAATTCAAATCAAAACCAGCACCTTTTGTCTTAATCTTTTATTTTTTCTTTTCGACCTGACCTAGTTCTCTTGGCCCCAAATCGACCAGCCCAACTCGCTAGGGCCTGCGTTTCTCCCTCCCAGTCTCACCGCCCAGGGACCCCACTTGTCATCCTTTTTTTCCATCTTGCCCAACAACCTCTGACATTACGAAGGGAGCTCGAGCTTTCCCAAGACCATTTAACAGCCCCACCACAATCCCCATCTACCCTCTGCAATCCGTGCATATTTTGCAACAGTGTGAATTGCAAAAACATGTCAAAATGGTAGAACGGCGAACTGATACAATGTTTTACAATTATGCCCACAGCACATATGTAACCCTCGACATCATCACGCATATCTTATCACTCACATCTCGCATGAATGGAAAATAAGAATGTGAAATGTCACTACATACCTGACAAAAAAAAGTCAGAACAGACCTGAAGGAGAAATGCATAGAAGCTAACCAAAACTGACAAGAAATACAAACATATCAAAAAGAAAAATCTGCGCTTGTTTCCTATACTCTAAGCTTGTCGATGGACTCGAAAAACTGTTTGTATTCTGGGAATGTCTCTATAATCCTTTCAACTAGGCTGTCTGAAACGTTTCGCCCTGCAAAAGCAGGACGTTTCTGCATCACCTCTTGTATGTCCACGTCACCCAGAGAGCCTGCGTTCACTCAAGGGGCAAGTGGTCATGAAACTATCCAGACATGTTTTAGGCCAGGACTGAATGAGCTACTTGAGACTTGTGCATATGCAGATGTCCAGATTGCAAAGCCGTTACCATCAAAGTTGTTCAAGACTTGTATAACGAGCCAATTCGAGTCTGCCTATCAGACAATGGCATCTGGATAGTAAATGTAGCATGAAAATATTGTAACCAACAGTGGTTTCTATAGACCAACCGGACAGTCAGATATTGATTTGAAACGGGAAAATGCCTATATTGTGCAAAGGATTCAGCAATAGTGTTTCTAGCATCCACCCCACGTTGCAGATGGCTAAACTTCAGTTGCCCTAGTTACAAAATTAGAAACCCGACTGTCAGCTGCTCGTCGCTGGAGAGGAGGGAAGTGGAGAAGGAAGAGAAGCCAATTCGAGTCTGCCTGTTAGACGATGGCAGGACAACAGTGATGCGACTAGCTTTTGCTCGGCTCAGTGTGATATTTTTCAGCCCTGCCACTCCTGCACTCTGTTCTGTGAAGTGCAGAAGCACACTGCACTGGGCCTGCAGCTGATTCTTGCTGCGACACACAATCTGGACTTTTCAAAAACTCCACATATAAGCCAATTTAATTAATCCTGACTAATTTCACAAAGACAGAAATAAGTAAACGAAAAATAAACAACAACAGGTAACGCAGCTTATAATAGTAACATGTTACAAAGAGAACGGCAGTGAACACCGGCGAGGCGAACACGAGCGGTGGCGAGTGCGAGTCAGCGAGAACGAGCAATTAGAGATGACCAATTTTGGTGCCGCCAAAGCGCAGCTTTTTCTGATGCACTTTACTGAATATATGTTGGAGATTACAATGCAAAACTCTCGGTCATGAGCAGTAAGTTGTGTGGTTGGCGCAGCCATCCCTACGCCCACAACATCGCTAACGACGGAGAGCCCAGGTCCGTGGTGAGCTATTCTCGGCCAGGCCTTCTTCGCGCGCAAGGCGACCACACACCGGTGCTCATGCGCGCATACACAATGGAAAAACATGTGAACTGAAAGTAGCAAGGCTTAACTAACAAAATACACACTCAAGCAGGGCAACAAACGAACCAAAGTAAGGATATCTGTAGAAAGAAACCCACAACTTTTTTTATTGGAATACATTGAACGGCCATCTGATTGGGAACATTATCATATCAATACCAGTGTGGCTGAAAGACCTTGAGGACTGGTTTATCTCTATCTTGATGCTGGTCAAGTTGGCGCTGCAAGCCTTGTTTGAGTGTGTCGCTGCAGGAGCCCTTAAGCCACACTTCCTTGAGGCCTCGAATTGCCTGTAGCCCAAAAAGTTGCAAAGAAGACCCAGAAGAGCACTCAACCCTCAGCACATCAACACTTCCTATATTTCCAATAGTTGCCTGTAAGTTGGTGGTGCAAACAATTTCGAGGACGTCAAGTCGTAACCCAACGATCTTGTGCTCATCATTAATGCCTATACGGAGCTCACCATCTTCAATTGGCTTGATACAGAGACGTCTCATGGGCCTAATATTGGTACGATGTATTAAATGATCCAGAATGACCTGCATGTCATTTTGTTCTTGTAAAGTTACCTCAAGGTCCAAGCACCAGACGTCAGCAAACTCCTTTATCCAGCTGCCAGGTAGTATGCGTACATGCCCAAGCAGCTTAAGGCTGTAATCCAGGGTCTTTGGTGGCTGAGCGATAGTTCCATCCAGACAAGGAAACAGACCATCCCTATTCCTATCCAGTCGCACTGTCAATTGGCCCAGATGGTGGAGGCCCTTGATTGCATCAAAGAACTGATGGATGTTGTCCGGGTTTATGCCACACACACTAATCCTCCACAGTAGTGTAAGCTTATGTAGCTCCTTTAGAATGACCGAATTCTTTCCAGGTCCAACGTTAGCAACCCCAAAAGTATGCAAGGTTATCAGCTTCCCAAACCCTGCTGGAACCTCAATGCCGTGATTAGTATAGCCAAGTCTGCTCTGACTCTGAGAACACAGTTTCGATAGCAAGCTAGTTACCAATGTAGGAGGCCTGCTCCTTGTCCTTGGTGTTGCTGCAGCTGTAGGAGAGTCCTCTGTGTCTTCTGAATCTGATGCTGTTGCCGATGGAGTTGATGTGTCTTCTGCAGGTGCCGATGGAGCTGCTGCAAATGCCATTGCTACTTCTGCCGGAGACAGTGGAGGTGTTTCAAATATTGTAGTGTCTTCTGAATCTGATGCTATTGCAGATGGAGTTGATGCGTCTTCTACAGGTGCCGATGTTTCTGCTGTATACATTGTTGCTACTTCAGCTGGAGACAGTGGAGGTGTTTCAAATATTTCTGGATCTGATGTTGTTTCAGATGGAGTTGATGCGTCTTCTGCAGGTGCTGATGATGGAGCTGCTGCAAATGTTGTGCCATCTTCTACTGTTACCGAGGTACTAATAATTTCTCCTGGTGTCGTTGTTTGATATGGGACCATGATACCACCTTCATCCCACGGTGCGCTATGAATGGTGCCAGCGCGAACATACTGGAGCTTCTCTAACTTCAAGACAGCTTCTGGAAGTGTGGCTACCGAGGTATGTCTGATATCTAGAGTCTGAAGATGCCTCAGGCGGCCTAGGGACTTTGGCAGAAGGGTGATATTTCTGCACCCCCGTAGAGAGAAGAACTTGAGCCGAGGAAACACCTCCACAATGTTCTTAAGATCATAATTTGTCACACCTTTTTGCATCCTCTAGATCTAGCACACGAACATTTCTCATTTTTTTTTCTCCTTGGGGTCAAACATAAATGGCCAGCACTCACCAAAAACAGTAAATGACCGTAGCCGTGAGAAATCAGTGCTCCCGAACACATTGATGTCCCTTTTCCAATTGTCCCTAATGGTCAGGTGCTGTGCCCCAGCACGTTGCGACCACATGCTGCATGACCCCTCTAGTGCAAAAACAAAGTTATCTTGCATCGTTCGAGAGCTGATGTATTCATGTAGGAAACCGTTTACTTGGTACTTCATGGGCTTGCTTGATGGCTGCCACTGGAACATGCTGAATTCCCGAATCTCAAAAAACAGCCTGTTTGTATTCTCTTGTAAGGTACGACCAGAACTGTCATTGATGTAACCCTCTGCTAGCCACCTCATTCTCAAACGGCTCGCTCTAATGTTATGGCCCAGAGGAATAACTGGTATATAGAATATATAAGGCTTCAGGTAATCCTTGCAAGAATAATGTTGCATCCAAGAAAACAGTCCCCTTAAACTGTGCAATCCTTCCAAAATGTTGATAAAGTTGTCATTTATATCCTTCAACTTCGAGTAGGTCTGCTTATGAAAGGACATGTTGTTGTAGTGTGTGGCTACAGCGTCTATTACTTTTGGAAGTCCACCACACTTGTCCATGATAATTTCTGAAAGGTCTGAGACACGTTCCATGTCCGAAGGTTGGAGATCATCGTTGTCTATAGTTTTCTTGCGAATCTACAATCCAAAAATGAATGAGAACTGTAAGTATACACATCATTTGGAAAGAATCTTATTATTACTAATTGGAAGCTTCACGTTAATTCTCACTAGAAGTGCTAGGAAAAAAGGATAAATCCTATAAATTCTCATAAGAAACTAAAGATCTAGCCATCAATATAATAAGGTTTAATCATGACTAGCAATGGTAACCATTGGATCTTTTTGTTTTTTTTTTTCTAAAAAATTACCCACCACCGCTATTACAAAACATAAATTAAATAACCGCCATTACGAAACATAAGTAAATAAAATAATTGCCGAATTTTTAATACAACAATTCCTTTGCTGTACGCCGTGTGCTTTGGGGTAACTCAGCACCGTAGCTATCTCTAATGTAACCTAGCACAAGGATGTCTTATCGTCTTTGTCAACAACTATGTTGCGGATGGAGGGAGGTGGTGGTTGCGGTGGAGTAAGCTGCATGTGCCTCTCAGGTTTGTGAAGCAGCCGGTTGGTACTGGTAACAAGGCCATTGCAATGGACATGAGCAAAGATCTAGCGCCCTTTGAAGAAATCTGCTAGACCAAATCTCTTGGGCAGGAGATATTTGCTATTATGGGACTCTAAACATGGTGCTTTGCTATAATAGGACTTCTAACAATTGCTTTGCTCAAATGACACCTGAAACAGTTGCTCTTTGCAAAACATGATATTGTGATCATTTTAATTCATTTGATAATCTAAATACATGTATTTTTCCCTGAAGTGATCATTTTGCCCTCAAAAACACATTGCTGGCCTTGGGCATGCTGCCGCCCGTGGCCTTGCCTTGCATGCTGGCTGCAGCTCGTCGCCTTGCCTTGCATGCTCGCTGCAGCCCGTGGCCAATATATACATGACCCAAATAAAATAGACAATAATTCTAGCAAATGACTCGCAGGAGATGAAATCGCTAGCGTCGCTGCACGCTGCTTCTCCATTTAGAAGAGTTCGCCGATGCCGTTGCTGTGCAAGAAAAAAAGGCATCAGCCTCGATTGCAAAGAACAGAAGGCTCGCATCCTCAATTAAAATTGAGGAACACGTAGCAAATCTGGATAGAAAACACGGGATGGAAGCAGGGGCGGAGCTACTGGGGGTCAAGGGGGTCCACCGACCCCCACAGGGCCCGCACGTCAGACCCACATGATGTTAAAAAAATATATATAAAACCTATTTGTTTTTTAAAAAACTATTTGTATATAAAATTATAAATGATTTACCGATTTGTATATAAAAAATTTTTTGGTGCACCCCCAGTACTCAAAAAGCTAGCTCCTCCATCGGATGGAAGTAACTGCCCGATTCATACCTAATTATTCTTCGATGCCATTTTGCTTGCTCCCATCGTTTACCCTCTCTCCGGTCGATTTTTTCATCATTGTCGTCCTGCTGTGCCCTTCATCCGCCTCGACGCCGTAATGGAATATGGGGCCTGGATGTCCGCTGCGCCTGGCACTCTTGTGTAGCCACCGGCTCTCGGTGGCCTCGCGACGCAACCGCACATCGGCGAACGGCGAACATTGGATGAACGGCGGAGGCGGCAAGCAGATCGATAGGCGCCGGCAGTTAGCGACTCCATGCTCCCCGCTTCGAGCACCCAAGGGTCGGCAAACGACATATCCGCCATTCTCGGTTTACGGGATCAGCCCTACTGGGCGGCCTCTATACATGTGCTCGAGAGGAGATCAATCGTTGAGTAGCGACCCTAGTCACCGCGTTCCCGGGTCGACCGGGTCGTGGAACGGGAACGAGGAACGTGGTACGCCGATTTTCAACACTGCTTTGGAACGATGAGTATACAGCTTCAGCACGTTCCCAAGTCGACCAGGTCGAAGAACGGGGATGATGGGTGGGACGGAGGCAGCATTGAAATTTGGATCGCCTGGCGGCCGGCGGCAGAAAGCAAAAGAAGTCTCACGTCTGGTCCTTGCCCAAGAAAATGAAACTGCTATGTGCCCGCAAGCACAAGTCCACAAAGACAACCAGCGTCATGGCCCAAAAGGCAAAGCCCAACTAGGCAACTAAATAGACTTAACGCTTCAATCGGCCACAGCGAGGGGATCATCTTCTTCGCAGCCAGCGGCGGCGGACCTTCATCTGCTGCCTTGACTCGAGCCACTCGTCAGCCGACGAACCGAAGTAGAGGCGGTTGCGGGCGGCCGGCCGGGCGGCAGCGGCAGCCGCTCCACTTTCCTCCAGATCGAGTTCGCTGGCGTCCCAGCTGCATCCCCGTCCCCGATTTGGGGCCGAAGTTCCCGGGCGCTGGTCGCTACCTCGTCCGCGTTCATGGTGACTAGGTAGCGACGTGGAGATCAATCGATGTAAACGTGGGTAAAAGGCAGAAGGGCAACACAGGTATTATGGCAAAATACATGTATTTAGATTATCAAATGAATTACAATGATCAAAATGTCATGTTTTGCAAAGAGCAATTGTTTCAGGTGTCATTTGAGCAAAAAAAATATTAGGAGTCCTATTATAGCAAAGCACCATGTTTGGAGTCCCATAATAGCAAATATCTCCTTGGGCAGTGGCAATAGTCTATAAGACTACAACTGTTAAAATCTGCATACATCTCTGTATGGTAACCTGCATCCTACAAGGCCTAGAAGAGTTGATCGCCTTCAACTGAGATCCATGCTTTTGGCGAGGAACCACTAACAACCCTGTAATTCCAGCTTCTATTAACTTGATTGGTGCCCTTGGCTCTGATGGCTCTGGTGTTGCCATTGAGGCTAATTTTTAAAAGGGTTAATTGGTTCTATACCATTGCCATTCTCGTGTTTTGGAGATGTACCATTACAATTCTTGAAATTGAAAATCTACCATTGCAACTCCTCACTTCTCTGGGAAATCAAATTCTCTCTATATTCCAGCGGATTGGGCATACATAATTTTCTTATGTACGTCTTTGCCAGTGTTCTGTTGTCTCCTTCCTCCCGCTCTCTCTCTCATCTCGACCAGCGACGGGCGGCCTAACCCTAGCCGCCAGCCAGGATGCAGCCACCGCGACCCACTCCACCATCGCGGCCGAGCTCTCCCGCCTCCGCGAGCTCTCCTCCTGTGACGCCTTGAGGTAGACCAGGCGGTCCAGCTCCTCGGAGGTGAACAACGACGCCAGCCACAATTTTGGGTCGTGGGAGCCGCGGGACACGGCGAGCGCGGCAAATAACTCGCGCACGATATTGCGCTCCACGTCGGGGTGTGTGTGGACATGAGCCAGAAGAACCAGGAGAGAGCCACAAAGGTGTCGTGGGCCGGCGAGGATGAATTGAGTGGCACGTGCTGCAGCAACTCATCCGGTAGGAGCCCTTGCGCATGAACCGGGACAGCAGGTCGCCGTGCACCGCCGGCGTGGTCGCGTGTCGCGCACTTGTGGTTCCCCGCGAGCTCGAGCTTGTGCGCCTTGATGACGATGGCGGGTACTGGTCCACGTGCGCCACGCTGCGTGCCGGCGTGGTCTCCATGCCGAGGCCCAGCCACCTCGACGTGCGTCCCTCCCGCTGGCTGCCTCCTCCAGGATGGGCAGTAGCCGGAGGTGGATAGAGCGCGACACCTGTTCGGCGAGGAAGGAGACAACGGGAGTTGGCCTCGAATGTAGAAAGACACGACCGTTTTCACCCATGGGCACAGGGGCAAAGACGTCCATAAGAAAGAAAAATACAGTAGTCTACACTTGCAAATGGGCCTAATCCGCTGGAATACGTAGAGAATGGGATTTCTCAGAGAAAGTGAGAAGTTGTGATGGTAGATTTCAAATTTCAAGAATTGTAATGGTACATCTCCAAAACATGAGAACTACAATGGTACAGAACCAATTAACCCTTTTTAAATCATGATGATGGTCTAAAATCTAATGACTCTGTCTTCATGTATAATGCTCTTGCTGCTTTTTCTGTTGTGACTTTGTCCAGTCCGAAAGTGGTCTTAACAAAAAGAGTCTGGAAAATATGATGAATCAGCTGACACTCAAATTCTTGTGGAGGAGTTGGGCTTGATTCCCCAAAGTGAATCTAACCCAGGATATATGGACTGGATGATGAACAAGAAAAATGCAGAGGCAACCAGAATTTGGGCTAGTTACTTCAGCCCAAGTAAGCCCAACTTCTTTCAGATCTCTCTCCCGGCTGAATGGGCCAACTTCTTTACCCTCATGTTGATGTCACCAGAGAGGCTTTGTTTTGCTAGAGATTTTTTTGACTTCTGATCTTTCTAAAAGTTTCATAACCTAAATGGAGTTGTTGATTTTTCAAACCCAAAAGTTTGCCCTGTCTCCAGTAACCTAACCTGCTATAGTTCTCCCTGTCCTGCCTCAGAAGAAGGAAAGGAGAATTCTTTAAGGATTGAGGAGCTCACTGAAGTAGAGCAAAATGCCCAGGAGGCACATGAAGACCTCACTGAAGGGGAGAAAAATGCTCAAGCGACCCCTGCTAATGGAAAGCAGCTGAGAAGCACAGCACCCACTGTAGTTACTGAGGTAAGGAGAAGCCCTTGTCTATCCCCCTCATACAATGAATCAAAGTCGGTTGGATGCCAAGAAAAGAAATGTTTTTTATGCACCACACACACCCCCCCAACCTTATCACGCAAATTGATCAGACATTTGGGTTTGCAGTGTGACATTGACCAGGAACTGCTAAGTGATGAGGCCCTCAGGAGGAGCCCCAGGAGCCGACCAATTGCTAAGAAAAGAAGGACTGCGACTAGCAAGGATGTTGGACCTGGTACAAGTCAAGGTGCCTAGGGAGCAGAAGGTGGGGAAAGAGTGGAGGCTGGGGAGGACCTGGTTGTTGACTCCCTTGGGGCCTAGCAACTAGTTGCTACCCCTTTTGTTCTTTTGCTTTTGTTTCAATGGATGTAATCAGACATAGAACTTGGAAGGTGTCGAAGGACATGTGGCAGATGCTCGGCAACCACAAGATTGTCAAGGAGGCATGGGAGGTGGTGAAACTCATGTGGCTCGGTGCAAATCGAGTGAAGGAGGTCAATGCCCAGAAGCTGCTCCAAGAGTTCAAGAATATCTCCTTCAAGGACGGTGAGGCCGTCAACTAGTTTGGTACACGCATCACAAATCTCATTGCCAACTATAGATGGTCCTTATACACCAAATGTAACCATCAGGTTTTGCATGAAATGATACAAAAGGAATCACAAACATGAGATGTAGGGTATGATTTTAACAAGTTCCATGAGTTCGATGTTCTCACTTGTCTTGTAGGTTTTCACTGAATAAAAGTATCTCAAATGATGGATTAGAGTGGACCATTGTGAAGGGCTCATTGAGATGATCAAAATGGATATATTACTTGCCACATGTGGAGACCATTTGTATGAATTCCATGGACCTAAAGGACACCAAAGCATAGCTCACGAAGAATAGGACCCACTTGCCCACGGGGGAGGCCGCTGGCCCCACCACCTAGGCAGCGCAACCATCAAGGTCGGCCAAATGAGCCCGGCTTCGGAACCTTCCTCCACCGACCTAAGGGATCCTCGAATCATATCTAACCATTGATTTAAGTTGATTTTAGGTCGGTTTAATCCAACGGCTTAGATTCATCCCTTAGGGCTATAAATACAGGGGTAGATCTCACCCCTAAAACCCAAATTCATTATTCATCTCATCTCAGTGATGAGAGAGGGGACCCAATGTAAGGAACTCTCTCCCTTCAATGTAGATCTAGGATTAGACTCTTCAATGTAATAGATTAGATCTAGTTGAGAGTTAGGGAGAGTGGAGCTGCGCTACGGTTCTAGAGAGTCTTCAGATTTATAGTATGTCTTTGTATCTTTAGTTTACAAGACTTATGCTTTAATATATTTATCTTCTCTATTTACTTTTATGCTTTCATTTATATATGGTTAGTATAGTTTTTATGCTTTAGCATGGGATCTTCGCTCGCATTAAGTGCTCTAGTTATAGACATAATTAGAGTAGTAATTAATAGTGTATACATGGTGTCTATACTACAGGTTACCTGAGATTGCACCCAATCCCTACGGATAGTTGTGGTAGCCCCAGGTGGTGACAGCCCTGATGGCCGACGTAGTCCACCACGTCGGGTTGGTGTTTGTAGGTGAAGATCTCTAGATTGGTTTTGACTAATTAGTGACATCCTAGGACTAATCTCTCTATGCTAAGTGTTTGTTTTAGTTGGAGATTGGTCAAGCCAAGGTTGGTGCGTGATGATCATGGTGGATGGGTCGAGGTGATCCAAATGATGATCAACTGCGCAACTTGGAGTTGTTCGTGGATCAAAATGGGCTCAAGGCAAAGGTATATCTATAGGGCCATTTTGATTTTGCACTCAAGACACCATAGAGGGTGTGAGTGATTTAGGATTGATAAGTCGTACTATAAAGAGGGGAAAACTATCGTACATATCGGTCCTCATGTGCCTCTAGGTTCAAAGTCATTTGCATGCATTCTAACCTAGAGAGCTAACCCAACCTTCGAAATTGTTTGTGAAAATGCTAACACACGAGCACATGGTGATGTACACGTGGTGGTGTTGGCACATTTGTGAAGGCGGTGATGGTTGCAGAGTTGAGATGGGTTTGGGTATCGCAAGCTTGGCGGGATTTGGCGCTTTTGAGAAAATGAAACGTCTATTTTCTATTGCGCCGGATGCATCGTGGTGGTGAAAACATGCTAGTCCTTGTGCTCAAGTTGGTATACTTGGTGGATAGCATGTCGAAGCAAAGCGACGGAGAAAGCGACGACATTTTACGATGAATCGCCGGCCGGACTCACGACCGGAAGCACGCGGATCGGCCGGGGCCGGTCCGGTCGGTCTGACCCATCAAAGTTCCGGTAAGCATGTTTTTAGGGTCTCGATCAAGATTGACCTGACGCACCCACCCACGAGGAAGCATCGGACGGGACGCTTGCGTTTAAATGGGTCGGTGTGGGCGATCTTCTTGTCTGGTGTGACCGGACTCTCGACCAGACCCATCGGCCCGGACTCACCGGTGAGTCCGGTCGGCAAGATCCTTTGAAGACATCGTGTTTTGCCCCCCAACGGTTGGATTTCGTGATGGGGGCTATATATACATGCTTGGCGGGCTTGGCTCACTCTCTTGGTCATTTGAAATCAATCCTAACACCTCTAGAGCTGAGCACACTCCCTCCTCCTCACTCCCTTTGCTTGTGAGCATCATTCTAGTGAGTTGAGGTGATTCAAGTGCACTTTGCTTTGATCTTTGCATCTAGTGGCACTTGGGGATCGTTGTGAGCCGGTGGTTTTCTTGTTGCTCTTGGAGGGCACCACTCCTAGCCGGCTTGGTGATTGGTGGAGGCGTTGGCAAGAGAAGGTGAATGTTCTTGGCCACCTCCGGTGATTTGTGAGAGGATCACACACTCCTCGTCGGGAAGACAAAGTGCAAGTAATACATTGCTCGTGTCTTGGGTACCTCTCATTTGCATTGGGTGCAAGTAGCCTAAAGGCACTTGGCTAGGAGTGAGCTCCACCTTGCCCCACACGTGAGAAGGTCGGCTGTGAGACTAGCTTGAGGGTGCTCAAGTGAACTTCGGGTTAAATCATTGTGTCTCCAATTGTCTCTTGTCATCTGTTGGTGATTGGCTTCATTGTTCATATTGATATTCATCCTACGGTGATTGGTTGACTTACCTCGACACTTTGGTATAAAAACTCCTCTCTACCTTGCATTTACCTTGATATATATATATATATATATATATATATATATATATATATATATATATTGTGCTTGTGTAGTTTTGTGTAGCTTTGCTAGTTGCTTAGTCTTGCTTAGAGTAATCTAGCTTGTTCACCTAGTTGGTAAAGTAGTGACTTAGCAATTTGAGTGAACTAGAGATCATAGCAACTAGAATTGTCAATAGGAGGCTTGCCGACAAGTAGAAACTAGAGCAAAAGCGCTTTTATCGCCATTTGTTATTCTAACAAGTTTGTCTAGTGTTTTGTAGAAAATTTTATTAGGCTATTCACCCCCCCCATTTTAGGACCTTTTCGGTAGGACCTTGTCGAGCTTCCTAGCCCACTTCTTATCGCTTTACGTGGCTAGTGTTACGATGTCCCAAAGTGTTATTGTGTGATTGCTATAACTATCCATGCTTCATTTACCTTAGAACCAAAGTATTAGAGAAGTGTTTAGGAACCTTTGTCTCTCTTGTTGTCCTCTTGATTACCTAGCTATTCATTTATCATAGTATTCTTCTAGTCATGTTATTATTCATAGATTTCTTTTATGCTTTATTATTCATAGTATTGTTTATTATCATTTATCACTCACCCCCACTTTAGTCTAGTTGGTTTGATAAGTTAGTAGATACATGATTGTGAGTTTAGAATTTATTCTAGTCTTATACTAGAATTCCTAGGGTTAGAGAAGTCAAGATCTCCATGGTTAGAGCTAGACCCTTCTAGTTAGCTACTACATATCTTGATTAGCAATCGAGTCTATTAGAAATAGAGATTAGTAAAGAGTGCTTCAAAGGATTTCCCGTCTGTCGGAACTTCTCTCTTCTATTCTACGGATCATTCTCTTCGAGAAGAGGGAGTGTATTCAAAGATTATCGGTGTTCGACTTCATAATTAAAGTAAGTTTTTGGTTTATTTTATTCTTCAAGTTTGCAACTCTTTTTGAGTACTTTGATCTTGGTTGCTCGAGATTAGAGGGATAGTTCATAGTGTAGGTGCGGTGCTTAGACTAGAGTCATCTGTGAATGCCCTTTTCAGACTTGGAATCATTGGTAGTATCATAAAGGTGACTTTTATAGCTTTATTAAATCCTCTATAGCCCACTTCCGCCAAGAAAGTGAATGGTAGGCTTTGTTTGTTATTAGTGAAGTAATTTTTCCTTGCTTTATTAAGGATTAGTGTCCACGATAGAATAAATAAGTTGGGGTTTATAAAGGTTAGAATTAGAAAGCTAGAGTTATCTCCTAGTCTAGCTAGTTTCCTAAGTGCTCTTGATTGTGAAGTGGATTGGGAAAATGCTAGTTATATTCACCTACTTTTGTTCCTTTGGGTTTGATATTTTAAAACCGGGATTTCATCTTTTGGTGAAGTGCTATAACGATATTTCTATTTGTGCGCTTGCGGATGTCTTTATCTTTATTGTGTGCATATAATTTATACCAATAAGCATTTAAAGCGTTGTTGCTAGGGAAGCATTTGGCGTAAAGATTTGAATAATATCTTGATATCTACTAATTTAGTATATCACTAGCTTTAGTAGGATTACCCTTGTTCTATTGAGTTGTGGAACGGACATGACACAAGATAATCGTTGCGACTTTCAGGTGAACTTCCACAAAAGAAGAAGAAACGTTGAACAACCTAGGATTGAAGATGAAGACTTCGTCACAAGAATTCAAATCATATTTCAAGTGACAAACATAGAAGTTATGCATCATGGTAAGTATGATTACTAAAGGTGAGAAAGTCTTACTCATAGACTTTAAATTTATTAAGTAGTTATTATTCAATTTCTTACATTATTATTGCATCTTTACTTTTATTATTTCATGCATTCACTCCACTTAGTTTATGTTTTCCTTTATTAAACCCATTGCATGTTTAGTTTCTTGCATTTATTCATGTCATTTGCATCAATTGAAAAAAAAATCTCGCCAAGATCATGTTTACGCATCTTCATTTCATTAAATCTTTATAGTGCTTTCATGTTATCTTTGTTTGCTATAGTATGCTTTAGTTTGGGAGTATTTCTATAGAGTATTTTCAAAGGCTTTTAAATTAAGTGTGGTGCTTAGGTTAAATAGTCTTCCTTAACGAATGAGACATGGAGTCAAGTTTGGTTGTTGAACTAAAATTGCTTGTGTAGACATTGGTTATTTTGTCGGACTAACCCCTGTAGAAAATTCTCAAATCAAAATCGGGTAAGTCAAAAGAAAAACTCACAATGGAGATGAAACAAGGTGTTTGATGAACTCCAACAACTTCACGCAAGAAATCCGATAAGAGTCAAGAACAAAGGATGAACAATGACTAAGGACATGGAAGTTACAACGCACTCTAAGGGATGATTTAACAAATCACACTTGATTTCAAGTGTCGAGTGATGGCAAGATGCAAGCTTGGGGAGGAAGGTTGACTCAATGAGATAATCCTGGTGTGCCCCCTCCTCACGTGCTCCGTCACTTTGACACAATGGTTTGCAATTCTTCTACTCACTCTTGTTTTATCTCTATAAGTTTGAATGCTTTCATAAATGCTTTAATAAAAATCAAACTTAAGATGCAAATCAAAATATTAGTTTTGCTTAATTCCTGTTAAAACTTAATCTTTCATATTTAATCTATAGTTATTAAGAAGCTCTAGATAATTAAAGCTTAAAATATCCAACCGCTAATGCTTAATCAATTCCACAAACTACGTTGTCTATTTGAGTTTCATAGGATTTAACGCATCAATCAGCCACGACGAAAAGGGGACATTCCACCACTTGGTAGAGCATGAATTCAACATATTACCATCATCATCAATGCTCCAATAAGGAAGGATGACATAACCCCATCTTAGCACCTAAACATCAACCTAGCTTGGGGAGACCACCGCAAGTTAGCAAGATAAGTATCTCTTTATTATCCTTATTATTACTAGCTTATATTTTTGCTTGCTTTTATAAGACATAAAAGATGCATAAAGTTTTAAAATCAAATAAAGTATGTTTTAGCTTTATATATATGATTTTAAGGTGTGGTTAATGAGTTTAGTGTTAGAATAAAGTTTGCTTTGGAAATGATGAATAGTTGCTCTGCTCTAATTCTTTTTAGTACCTTGTATTTAATTTGAAATTCCTCCGATGTTTTGCATATTTTTTTTTGTTCTACTTTCAAATTTTCTCTATATGTCATGACCCAAGAAATAGGGCCCCGGAAGGGACAGGCCCACCGGGCCTGAGCCAAGGCCCCTCGGCCGGCTTGCAAGCACCATCGCCTCCTCCTCCCTTCCAAGCGGATTCTTGGCAATTAATTCGGCAATAAAGGAGGAAATTATCTAGGATTATCTTAGGCTTTTTTGGTGTGCAAGGGAATATTCCATCTATAAGGAAGACCCTTATTAGGAAACTAAATAGGATATGCTTGTAAAAGGTATTCCAATCTATAAGGAAACCTTTAGAGAGATTGCTTGAGATACATGTCCCAACGGCGGGCTATAAAAGTAAGGGGAGATACAAGTCCCAATGGCCGGGCTATAAAAAAGTAAGGGGTCTATAATCTTTCGGGTAACAAGCAAATAAAGAAAATTTATCCCAATCTCTCTCCCTCTCTCCTCCCACGCACGGCGTGCCCCCACCCCCTCGCCGCCGCCGCCCTCCCCCCGCCCGGCCGCGCCGCCGCCCATAACCGCCTCCACCTCCCTCGCGGCGCCCTCGACCACCGCTCACGTGTCGGTTCCGGCCCCTAATCTAGCTAGGTTCGACGGGTTGGTATCCGGAGACCACTACAGTCCACCCACCACCATGGACGAGATGAAGAAGATGCTGAAGGACTTGGGGACCCAATTCGTTGCATTCACCACCAGGCTCGACACGCTCGCCGAGCAAGTTGTTGTCCTATCGGGCAACAATTCGAAGGAGGTCAAGCGTCAAAGCACAGCTTGAGGAGGCGATCCGCCATAAAGGCGCTATTAGAGAACACGACCAGCGATTTCATCAAGAAAAGGATGGATGGCAAGAAGCGGTCGACGATCAGTCACAGCGAGATGACTTGGAGAGCTTGATTAAGGGCTACCTAGGGCGAGGGCCCGACCAGCGAGGGGGCGGCACTAGGGGCGCATGCGCCGCCCCCACCACCCCTGGTGGACACCTTCCCAGGCCTCGCTCCTCGTATGCACAAGCTGTCCTTCCCGACGTACGATGGCGAAGAAGATCCCCTCCCATGAATCAACCGGCTGCGAACAATTCTTGAGGGGGACAAGGTGCGCCGGCCACAAAGCAAGTTTGGTACGCCTCCTATCATCTCATAGGAGGAGCACAGCAGTGGTACATGAGGCTATCCGAGGAGAAACCGTTGGCAGATTGGGCAAGCTTCGGCCGGTATCACATCAGCGAGCTTCAGCCCTAATTTAGCCGCGGCGGAATCTGGCGTGCGATGGCCTCGGCCCGAGGAAAGACGAGGCACCGTGGATGAGTACATGGAGCAGTTCCTGGCATAGGTGGCGCATGCGAGGCCACCTCGGCGACAAGCGGCGGGGAACATCTACACGGCCGGATTGGGCGAGCCGCTCAAGGCGGACGGCGAGATGCGAGGATCCCAAGGACATGGAGGCAGCCATGTCTCTCGCCCAGGGGCGTGACGGCGGCGCCTCACCATCCTCTGGCTGCCGGCAAGCCCGGCCCGGCGGGCGGGCCAAGGCGCGGTGCCTCTACCCCTGATGGCCGCCCCCGGCGCCCACACCGGCCATTGCACCACCGACTCGGTGTTTAAACAGGCGACACGAGGGAGGAGATGACGGAGGCCGGCGCAAGGCGGGCCTCTGCTTCAATTGTGGCGAGGCGTTCACACGTGGTCTGAAGTGCAAGCACCTCTTAACATCACGGTCTTCCAGCGACTACACCGACGACCGGGGAGGCGTTCGGCGGTGGGCGTCAAAGTGGAGAGCGCGGACTTTAAAGGGTTCTCTTCGGGGACCCGACTCCCGGTGCGTGGGGCTCATTCCTTATACCTCGTCGGCATCATCTCAGGCACGGGTGTCAACATCATCGTCGACTCGGGAGCAACGCACAAGTACATCGACCCCGTGTGGTGACCACGGCAGACCTCGGACTCGGCCGGTGTGTGTGTTGATCACCCCGCACCGGGCGCCGCCGACATGCCGGGCTGCCACCTTCGACGTACCACTACGCGCCGGCGCCCGGCACAGCCGACATCGGCGCCTCGTCATGCACGTCGGCAGCGATTCTGGCGTCATCCTTGGCATGCCCTGGTTGCCAAGCTTGAGACGGGTGACGTGGGACTTCGCCACTCACGAGCTGCAATACTACCGCAACGGCCACCCAAGCACGTTCACGTCGGCTCCACCTCCCGAGTGGGGGCGCGCCTAGCCTGACTTGCTCGGGACCCGGGATCTTCGCCGGTGTCGAACACTTCCTTCTAGGCGGGGGAAATGTTCAAGGCATGCGGCCCTTGGATCTCTACGACTGCGTCTATAGGAGTCTTGTTACAACTACGCCCAGGCGGCTGGAGGACCCGGCACTGCGCCCGCATCGCCCTCGACGTCACCACGGGCGCCGCTGCTGGCTTGGACGGTTGAGGATGGCCTCCTCCTCTTCGGCGGCCGTTTCTACCTCCCGGCTTCTTCTCCCACTGCTACCGAACCTGCTTTGGAGACTGCGCTTCAAGGAGGCGTTCGCGGGGCGAACTTCCTCACCACAGGCGCCTACACGTGCACCAACATCATCGACACCGACCGCCATCCTGCTAGGCGGCATATGGCCGCGGCGCCATCACGTCAGCACCGCCAGGGTCGTCTTCCTCGACGGCATGGATCGTCTCTTCCTCACCATCGACAACGTCCACATCAGCTACAACGTAGAGGGGGACACACCAGCTATCTCCCTCCTTGTTCGACGTCGGCTCCTTCATATGCGTGCGATCTTGAACTTGGCTGCTACACCCCCTACACGCGACATCACCATCGGGCGCCTTCTTCGCTCTTCGTCACCGCTCCGCCCGAAACGGCGCTTCTTGTTCTGGAGAGCCCGCCTCGCGACATGGTGCATCGGCATCTTGAGGCGGGAGTTCCAAGGAGCTCCTACTAATTCGCCGTCGCGGGCATCTCTCGACGGGGGGCGTGCCATCCACCCGTACATCTACCATGGCTACATCGGGGAACCTTCACTACCTCACGGAGTTTGCTCCAAAGCGAACCGGGGAGAACATGATTCTCAGGAATCCCCTGCACGGCAAGCTAATATTGCATCTCGAGCTCATCATGCCAGGTGCAACAGATCTCCACCCAGAGGATAAATTTCATCCAGCGCGGGGACGCGCCGGTCGGAGAAGTGGGGGGAGATGTCTTGAACCAAGAATAGGGCCCCGAAGGACAGGGCCCGCCCGGAAAGGGGCACCGGCCGCCCCCCGCCCCTTTGCCTCCTCCTCCCTTCCGCAGATTCTTCGGTAATTAATTTGGTAATAAAGGAGGAAATTATTTAGGATTATCTTAGGCTTTTTGGTGTGCAAGGGGATATTCCATCTATAAGGAAGACCCTTATTTGGAAAATAAATAGGATATGCTTGTAAAAGGTATTCCAATCTATAAGGAAACCTTTAGAGAGATTGCTTGAGATACAAGTCCCACTAAGCCAGGGCTATAAAAAAGTAAGGGGTCTATAATCTTTTAGGGTAACAAGCAAATAAAAGAAAATTTATCCCAATCTCTCTCCCTCTCTCCTCCCACGCGCACGCCCCCCACCCCCTCATTGCCGCCGCCGCCCTCCCAGCGCCGCCACCCAACGCCACCGCCTCCACCTCCCTCGCGGCCCCCACGACCACGGACTCACGTGTCGGTTCGGTCCTAATCTAGTTGGGTTCGACACTATACCTAACTTGTGGGTAGCATACACTTGATCTAAGTCTAGGTACTTAGGGAAATGATATGAGAGAGTCGGAGCTGTTGTTTATTGTGTTCTTTGTGAAACTATATCCGGAAATTCCTGATGAGCTCTTGTTTGGCGAGAGTGTTAAATTCCTACCAAAGTCATATTTATGATATTTAGATTCAAAAAACTTTCGAGTTACATACGTTGTTTGCTTTGGATTGAGTAGTTCCAGCTTTCTTGTCACACATGAGAGTTCATCACATTTTTTTATTTACTACAAATAACTTTTTGTTATCTCTCAAAAGTTTATCAATGGAAAGAGAGTTGGGTTGTTGCTAAAAAAAAAAAGAGACTAAAAACTATAGGAAACCCATTTTTATTTACTACAAATAACTTTTTGTTATCTCTCAAAAAAGTTTATCAATGGAAAGAGAGTTGGGTTGTTGCTAAAAAAAGAGAGACTAAAAAAGGACAAGTGTCCACAATAAAACAATGGGTACTTAGATGCCCGCCTCTCTGAAAAAAAAGAAAAAAAAAGAAAGAAAAATAAAAGTGTGCACCCCAAGGTTCTCTCAAGCCTCCAAGTTTCAAAGAGAGATTTGTTTATACCTTTAAAGGAGTAAAAGTAGAATTAGTTTTAGCCACCAAATATACACCTATCCATTATATTCTCTACACATGCAATGCTTGTTCTTGACTGGCTGAACTCTTTATGGATCCATTGTTTGAACTACAATATATCCTTTGCGAGATATGCTATATTGTTTAAGAGTGTTACTCCTATGAGCTCCATATAAGCCATTTTAGAGAGAGAGAGAGAGAAGTAAAAGAGAGATGAGAGAAGGCTTAATATATTCAGCCTTGTTCCACAAATACTACATATTTAAGATAGAAGGCATAATACTATTAGTGCCTAGTGAGGATCCATAAATACCACATGTTGAGAGATTGAGAGTGCCATTCAATTTAGAGCTTTGAGTTTTATTTCAAAAGTTTATGAAAACTCCAGAATTAGTTGATTGAAGACTTGAGACATAGTGCTTGACTTGATTGTTTGGTCTTTCAATTACTCAAGACCCATTTGAGAGTAAAAGCTCCATAGTTTGGTAATAATGGTGAGTTTAAAGTCAGAATAATTTTTATCCGATCTGGACTAGAGTTTCTTTTTGAAAGCATCTGTACTTTCTAAGAACGAAAGCATTGAAGCAACTTCTGATCCAAGTTTCTTTTTATAATAAATAGCTTTGCTAAGGGTCTAGCAAAGAGTAAGCTTGGGGAGCATGTTGATGGTCCTTATACACCAAATGTAACCATCAACTTTTGCATGAAATGATACAAAAGGAATCACAAACACTAGATGCGGGGTTTGATTCTAACAAGTTCCATGAGTTTGGTGTTCTCTATTGTCTTTCAGGTTTTCACTTAATAAAAATATCTCAAATGGTGGCTTAGAGCGGACCAATGGGAAGGGATCGTTGAGACGATCGAAATGTACATATTACTTGCCACATTTGGAGTCGAATCAAAAAATATGAACCACAACCATTAGTATGAATTCTAAGGACCTAAAGGACACCCGGAAAACAGCTCACTAAGGATGGGACCCACTGGTCATAGGGGGAGGCCGCCCCCCCACCACCTAGGCAGCGCAGACCCTCAAGGTCGGCCAAATGAGCCTAGCTTCTAGAACTTTCCTCCATCGACCAAAGGTATCCTTAGAATCATATCTAACAATATCGATTTAAACCCAGATTTAGATCGGTTTGATCCAACGGCTTACATTCATCCCTTAGGGCTATAAATACAGGGGCAGACCTTACCCCTGAAACCCAAATTCATTATTCATCTCATATCATTGATGAGACAGGGTCCCAATGTAAGGAACTCTCTCTCTTCAAAGTAGATCTAGGATTAGACTCTTCAATGTAATAGATTAGATCTAGTTGAGAGTTAGCGAGAGTGGAGTTGCGCTCTGGTTCTGGAGAGTCTTCAGAGTTATGGTAGGTCTTTGTATCTTTACTTTACAAGACTTAGGCTTTAATATATTATCTTCTCTATTTACTTTTATGCCTTTCATTTATATATGGTTAGTATAGTTGTTATGCTTTAGCATGGGATCTTTGCTCGCATCAAATGCTCTAGTTATAGACATAATTAGAGTAGTAATTAATAGTGTAAACATGGTGTCTAGACCCTAATGGCCGACGTTGTCCACCACATCGGACTGGTGTTTGTAGGACCTTGTCAAAGCTTCCTAGCCCCCTTCTCATCCCTTTCTGTGGCTAGTGTTCTGATGTCCCGAAGTGTTATTAGGTGATTGCTATATCTATCCATGCTTTAGTTACCTTTGAACCAAAGTATAAGAGGAGTGTTTAGGAACCTTTGTCTCTCCTGTTGTCCTCTTGATTAGCTAATCTATTCATTTATCATAGTATTCTTTTAGTCATGTTATTATTCATAGAATGTGATTGATCCGGAGGGCACACTGTTAACCTCTGCACCCAGAACTAAGAAGAGGTTATATACAATTCAGTTAGGTCTCACAAATCATGTATGTTTAATGATGAAACATAGTGATGAAGCATGGCAATGGCATGTTAGGTTTGGGCCATCTTAATTTCAAAGCTCACACGGAGTTGATAGAAAAGAAATGGTCGAGGGATGCCATTGGTTGATCATGTTGAGCAGTGTGTGATGGCTGGACATTGGTAAAGCGACATAAAACACCATTCCCACAAGCTTCAAATTTCAGGGCTGAATAGGGTTTAGAATTGGTCCATGCAGATTTGTGTGGACAAATAAGTCCAAAGACACCAAGAGGAAATTCCTATTTTCTCTTGGTACTGGATGATTTTAGTAGGTACATGTGGGTTGAGTTTCTCAAGACCAAAGATCAAGCATTTAACTACTTCAAGAAGATAAAGCTTAGAGGAGAAGTAGATCAAGGGAGCAAGATGAAGGCTCTTAGATCAGATAGGGGAGGAGAGTTTACATCCAATATGTTTTGTACTGAAACAGCCATCAAGCACTACAAGACCACACCATACACACCTCGGCAAAAAAGTAGTGGTTGAGTGTTGACGGTAGTTATTGTGAATTTTTTTAGCATGAAATGATAGATCATTTGAGAACAAGAACAAATAGAAGATAGGATTTATACTAATAATTTCCTCAAGTTTTGTATACACTCGGTTTTACTGGTACACTCTGAGAACCCCAAAAATCAAGGAGAAAAGACGAGAAATAGAGAAACCGAAGAAAAGGACCAAATTAGGGCGATTCGTATAAATTCCAAGGGTCTTTATGAGAAGACAAGGCAGCTCACGAAGGCCGGGACCCACTGGCCGACCGATTGGGGCCGAGGCGGCACCAAAGGTGGGGTCACGTGGCACCCCCGGTGGAGACACGTGACCTATACGAACCTTCCTACATCCGACCTATGGAGTAGATCTACACCGATCCAATCAAGTCGGTTTGTTCCAAGGGCTGAGATTTGTCTGTGGTGCCATATAAGCGGGGCGCGCCTACCTCCCGAAACCCTAATTCGAGCTCATATTCAGAATTCTAGAGATCAAGTCTAGAGCCATAAACCGTAGTTCTTCAGAGTAGTTCTAGTTCTAGTGAGATTAGCTACATAGTTGTAGATTAGAAGGAGATCCAAGTCTAGGAAGGCTTGAACTTCAAATTTTATCAAGGTGTTCATATGTACATTATTATATCTTTAGATATATTTATTACTCAAGATCATCTATGATATTGTTCTTTATCTTTATTATATTATTATTTGCTTTTGTCTATTGTTTGCTTTAATATGTCTAGTAGAGTTACTTATTTATTATGGATTGCATGCTTAGGATTGTATATCCCTCATCTTGTAACGTGCAATATAGGTGTTATAACTTATGTAAGTGTGGTGCTTATATATGTTATATCTGCAAATGTCTACTATATGACCGAGTCGTGGGGAAGTTCATAGGGGTTACTGACCCTATTGAGTCTTACGTAATCCTCCCTTCGTATGTAGTGACCTTGTAGGTTGTGTGTCGCGAAGAAAGTGAAGATCTCATTATTGAATCCTTCCTAGTTGATGACCCATGAGTATGGTATGAAGTAATAGTAGTAGCAATGATAGCTAGATGTTTGTTAGCAATAGCATGTGATGATAGTTACTCATTAGTAAGTTTTCCTTATATTACCCATATGAGTCCATAGACTAGAATATTACGTTGAATCTTTATCATTTCATGATGGCTTGATCTCTGTATTTATCATTTATCATACACATCATTATCATATTTATTATTTCATGTGACATTAACCACTGTGGTTGAGTAGAAGCATTATCATTATTGGTTATAGACATTCCATACATAAGGACACTATAGTGTTACACATTAAGTAGTTATAGATTTCTTTCTTGATGATTCGACACTCTTACTCATTTAAAATGCTACAATGGTATTTATTATTTTGTCTGCGCTTTGCGAGCCTTGTTCTTTATTCTTTATCTTATTATATTATCTGCCTAGTCGTATTATTTTATGTCATGTTATACTCTCTAGTTGCATAAGATGGAATGAGCAACCTTCTTTACTAGAAGTATAGGTTATCTTTGACTAGTTTTATAGTGGCTTAGTAATTATCATAATATCAGCATTGTTTGGGGTCATTGCTTTTATAGTGTGCGCCACCTAGCATTTTTCGGCGACGTGATAGTTTTGCTATATTAGTGATGTCGTTAAGCAGTGTCAACATTGAGCGTGAAACCAGCTAGTGGAGGAGATGCCTAGGTGTATGATGAAGAGCATGGCTGTCCCTACTGGATTTTGGACAGAAGTTGTTGCTATTGTTGTTTATGTCTTGAATAGATCTCCCACAGGAAGCCTGGAGAATAAAACTCCATTTGAGGCATGGCATGGCAAGAAGCTAAGTGTAGGTCACTTGAGAACCTTTGGCTGTACTGGTCATGTCAAGTTGAATGGTCCAGGCCTGACTAGGTTGGCTCACACGTCTAAGAAGATGGTTTTCTAGGATACGAACCAGCAAGAAAAGGGTACAAATTGTTTGATCCTAAGTCAAGTCGACTTACAGTCAACAGAAATGTTCTTTTTGAAGAAAATGTTCCCTGGGAGTGGAACCAAGCTAAAATACAAACCATCACTATTGAGTGTGAGGATTCTAACCGAAATCCGACAAGGGCCGGAGCAAATAGAATCGACAGTATAGGAGTCATGGGTAATGAAGAAAGTGTGGCTCATGGGGGCGGGGGGTGTGATCCAAAGTCACCATAGTCTATACACACGCCAGGTGCAGCATCTGTAGGCTAGGGAAGTGCAGGTACACCATCAATTGATGCCTCTAATGAAACATGGGGAGGACTAGTGAGATACAAAACCATGTTTCATCTCCTTGATTCCACTGATCCAATTTTTGGACTATGAGTACGATTGGGATGTGTATGTTGGTAGCTGATGAGCCAGTAAGTGTTGAAGACGCTCTTGAACATGATTGTTAGAAAAGGGCAATGCAGGAATAATAAGATTCCATCCATTAGAATAAAACTTGGGAAGTTTCAGAATTGCCAAGTGACCATAAAACTATTGGTTTGAAACGGGTTTTTAAGGTGAAAAGAGACTCGACTAGCAATGTGTTGAAACACAAGGCTAGGCTTGTGGAAAAAGGGCATGCTCAAATCCAGGGGGTAGATTATGATGAAGTCTTTGCTCATGTGGCTAGGCTGGAGACTGTCAGGCTATTGCTTTCTTTGGCTCTGAAGAGGAGTGGGTGATACATCATGGATGTAAAATTTTCCTTTCTGAATGTAGAACTCATGGAAGAAATGTATGTACATCAGCCACCAGGTTTCACCAGCTCAAGTGCAAATAAGAAAGTTTTGAAACTAAAAAAGGCATTGTATGGTCTTAATCAAGCACCAAGAGCCTGGAATTCTAGACTTGATAGAGAATTAGTGAAACTAGGGTTTAGCAGAAGTGAAGAAGAACATGTTGTTTACAGGAAAGGGACATGTGACTCATTGCTGCTAGTTGGGTGTATGTTGATGACCTTGTCATTTGTGGGCCAAATAGTGGAAACAATGTTGATTTCAACCAAGACATGATGAGAAGGTTTAACATGAGTGATCTCCGTTTGCTGAGCTATTATCTTGGCATAGAAGTGCAACAACAGCCAGGTGCTCCCCAGCGCCATGGCCGCCATGGACTTTGCATGTCACACGGGCATCTGGGAAGAACGGCTACGCAACATGTATCTCTGCAGAACTATGGCGGGGTGGGCGGCCTCGGGCCCGTGTATCACAACCAAATCAATGCATCGAAAAAGCATGGCGCGTTGCGGTGTGAAAAATATCTTGTGTTGTTCTGGTCTTCCGGCTCTCGTGTGTGTGTGTCGTCAGGTGGGTGAGTGGTGACCGCAACGACTAAAACCCTGCCACCGCCTAGTCAATCCGGGTAGAGGCGGCGGTGATTGCCGGATTTCAACAACAGGATCTACCAGTCGGGGACTGATCTTGGGTACTTATTCTAATCGAAGGCCCCAGCCCTTCGTGGCCTTCTAGGTCAGGCCCTTCATGGCCATCCAAGGCCACCGCCATAGTCAATCCTTGAAGGCGACTCAGAAGGGCTAAGTTTTTGTTTTTGACAACTACGGAAGGACTAAGTTTGATCTTAGTTTACCGAGTTGATTGTAGTCATTGTGGCCTTGGCTGGCCATGGACCTGGTGCCCATTTAGGGATCCCGAAGCCATTGGCCAGACACATGGCTTCAGAGCCGAGTAATGGTGCTAAACACATGTCCTTTTCCTACAATTTAGAAAATTGCAGCGCAATATGTGTAGTTGACTTCCAGCAATGAGTTGGTTACGAGATAATTAAAGAAACTAGAGAAAAGGAATATTGGGAACAAAATATATGTTGTGTTCCATGATCAGCTAAAAGAAAGTTAACGTGCAATATAGGTGCAACTAGATCAGCTAAAAAAAAAGTTAACTACTGCGGTGGCAATATAATTAATGGCTGAGTACGTACACACCTTTTCGTTGAAGAATTTAAGAGCTTCGTCAGCTTCAAAAGCTTGGACGCTGATCACTTGTTTTTCTTTATTGTTTGCACAATGCATGGCTACATGTTGTTCATTTGCAACGACAATGGTCTTGCACTCAGGCGGAGGATGTGACAAGCAGAAGGCCTCATTTATGAAGTCCCATTCATCCGTGGCCCACAGGCCATCAAGAACAAGCAGCCATCCCTGACGTTGCCGCAGTAACAACTTACACTCTTGAATTGGGTCTCGATCGCCTTCAAGGATATCAATCATGGCTCTTTGCTGACCGTCAGAAATATAATCCTGAAATAATGCCTGAAGCAGGCACAGAGATAGCTCTCCCAGACTGAATGGATGTGGCACATCCACCCAGTAGTATCTACTGAACCAGTACATCGAAGCTGCTGTTGGATGAAGCATTTTTTTGGTGCAAGACCATTTGACCAGTGTTGATTTCCCAACACCAGAGATCCCCCAGACTGACGTCACAGGAGCGCTTCCCAATATGTTAGTACAATGATTGATCAACTTGTCGTAAAACAACTGTCGTCTTTTACTAATAAGTTGAAGATCAGAGATGCATCTCATCCAACGAATATTCATTTGGCGCCGTTGACTGCCAGGCGGTAATATGAGGCCCGGTGCCTGCATGACATAAATAAATGAAAGTTGAATCCCTGCTCTCTTTCACACACACACACACACACACACACACACACACACACACACACACACAGCTTTGTCACAAAGAGGAAGAACAAATTAGTATCGCATACATATACACACACAGACATACCATGCCGGCCACTTGGACGTCTTCACTGATGTGGACCAATAGATCTTTATTGTCATCTACGCAGTATCGTGCCAAACTTTCGTCATCCGTGACAACAATGACACAGCATCCCAGTGATGTAGGCTCAGCTGGTAAGATGGTCCTCACGTCATCCCAGTCTTTCTTGGACCGAAGGCCATCAATGACAACAAGGCAGTTTGTATTCAGAACCTCCCGGCTACTTTCAATCAACTCTTCCTCATTCATCTTGCATAACACTTTCTCAAATTCTGTACCACCAAAAATATCGAACAATTCATCTAAATCGCCATCATAGAATCCACAAACATCCAAAGCCAGATGGACACGACGTGAGATATCCACCAGCTTGAACGGATGATCAACGACCACTGGGACCCATTTGAATGTGTGAAATCCCACTCCCTGTAATATTCCTGGATTCTGCTGTAAGCTGAGGTACGACCTTTTTACAACACTTGATTTCCTCGGACCGAGACCGTACACCGAGATCACACTACCATGCTTTATTTTCCCAATAAGTGTATCCTTATCACTGGCACTCTGCCCTGCTGCCTGCAGGCAAGAAACATGTACATTTAAGTTGTGGAATTCAAATTGACCAAGGCCGGTAAGGTTTCTGCGTAGGATCTTTCATGGATTTACTTCCTTGCATTATTAGTTCTTTAGAAGATATAAACATTTTGGACAAGTTTTGAAAACATGAAAAATGCATATGCATCGACTTTTTGTGAAATAATGTACTTTGAGCTATTACCTGTTCTATCCATGACTACTAGAAAACCTGATCTATATGTTGTCGACACTGCTATACACATGTCTACCACACCGCTGTCCATATCGTCTTGCATTCCAATGCTGGAGGTGGGATCAAATTGAGCTAACCACCTTATATGTATGTGCCTTTAAGACGGAACATTTTTATGGCATGCAGCCCCACATACATATGATGTCACATATTCCGTATTTATTAGTTACCTATCAGACAATTTTATCATAATTTATCACTGCTATCAACTATGAAAAATAATTAGATAAACTATGGTGTTGAAACTTTACTTCGACCCAAATGGAAAGGTCATGTGAGAAAAATTGACACATATTAGAAAATGTAGTCTTGGATTTCTCGATTTCTATGTCGGTGGTTTCAAAAAAAATTTCTATATCGGTGCAAAACCAATAGGGATGTTGAAAAATATTTTCCCTGTAAACCCAACAGGAAATTGGATCCTACAAAAGCCACAGATAAAGATATTTTTTCAAGTCACTAAAATAATGTTCATGTTGGTGGTTTCAAAAAAAAAAATTCTATATCGGTGCAAAACCAATAGGGATGTTGAAAAAATGTTTTCCCTGTAAACCCCCAACAGGAAATTGGATCCTACAAAAGCCACAGATAAAGATATTTTTTCAAGTCACTAAAATAATTTTCATGTTGGTACGTCAATTTTTCTGTCGGTACACCATCGACAGGGAAATTACTGACCGTCAGGTCTACAATTCTGTCACTGTCGGACTAAGACCATATATATAAAAAAAATGCATTTTAACATCAAGAAATGATTCTCCCTGTGGGTTTAACAGACTATATTTATACAATTAAAACTCTATCTGGAAAAGGCATAATATTTTTTTACACTTTGTATGGCATCTTCTCTAACCTAAAATTATTAACGCTATACTAACTGAAAAAAATAACATAAAGCTAAAAGTAAGGAAAAGCATGTGTGAATATGGCTGTAAATGAATCCTAAAACAAGGTTTAATTAATGTAGTACTAATAGTAACACAGATAAGTGATATGACATAAGCTTGTCAGTTCCTGTCGACTTCGTTCCTGACGGCGTGTTCTGGCGGTTGCCCGTCAGAGTGTGATTCCTGTCGGTTTTCAGGTTATTCCCCGTCGGTTTTAGGCCATCAGGAAAAGTGTCCAGCCTGGTAGTGAAGGCAGAAGTAACTACAGACCGCAACAAACATGTATTGAGCAAGAAATAAGTTATGCAAGTACCAGTTACTGTTGGCTTTGTTAAAAACTTGGTATATATGCTCCATCCCAAGAAAAACATGTCATTCTAGTTTGATCCTGAGACAAATTATTTAAGCTCCACCAAGTTATAGAGTAGATTGTCAGCATTTCATTACACCAATGCAAATATGTAAGTACAATAATTATATGTTTGATGAACCTAACGATACTTATGTGGTACTATATTATCATTATTGTTTACGCATGGCTAAACTTATCATAGTTCAACTAATCAAAAACTAGAATGCCTGGTTTCATTATAATTGATGTAGTACCTTTTGATAAAATGCACAAATAGGTGGTCGTCCGTCAGTGCACAAAATTGCACTAGGTACGGCATCTTCGTGCACAAAATTGCACGCCACAAGTTTTGAGTTGACACGATTATCCGGCTGCCGTTGTTATTGTCTGGCAGATACTTTCTGATAGTGTTCCACTCTACCAAATGGGATACCTGTTCCAGAACAACCAGGTACCTTTGCTCCTTGGTGACTTGTTGTATGAGCTCAGCAGTGCTGGTAAGACCATCATTGGTTGCTTGGTGGTGAGAAGAGCCCACGGACAGGAGTTGAGCTGCCAACGTGTTGAGGAAGGCTTGAAGGTTAAAAGGATGCATAATCTTGACCCAGGCGCAGAGCTTAAACGAACGGCAGATTTCTTCGTCTTGGTAAGCCATGTGGATAACCTGGGACACACCACAACGATAATCACTTCCCCATATCACGATTACTTGAAGGTCATCACCAACTACTTCACTTGTGAGTAGTTTTTGGAGGCCCAAGTAATGAAATGTATCAGTCTCATCGCTCCACACTTGACGTAGGATCTGGAATGCTGTTGATGATAGCTCGGATTCAGTTGGCACGACGGCCATGGAGTCCAAGCTAGAGCTTCGGACCGAAGTCATTGCTGCTGAAGAGGTTGTAGCGTGTGTTCCGTTGGCTCACATCATGGACCCTAGCCTTGAGCAGCTTCATCTCGCCGGCAGCCTCGTCGAGGTGCCGTGGTGGCGCCAACCGCTGTGGCACCGCCCAGGATGGCACCAAGCGCCACCAACATGAACACCGTGACTTGTCCTTGTCCAGGTGGGCGACGAACTCGACCCAGTCTTCTATGTCAAAGGCCAGGTCACGCAGCTGATGGACCCAGGTCCTCATCACCTCATTCTTCGTGGCACGCTCCATGTCGGCAACCTTGAGAAAGGATTGCATCATTTGTAACTCTCCGGTGATGAACTCTAAGTCCTGCTGCACTCCTTCCTTGAGCTTCTCCTCTTCCTCTATCGCCCATTTTATCCGACTGAGTGCTCCCTCCACCACCGTCTTGGTCAGCCCAAGTGCCAACTCCGCCATGATGAACTTTTCTACAGAAAAAATAAGAAGTCAATGATTCCTGCATTGAGGCCATGAGTGGAAGAATTTCTATCCAAAAGTATTAATCCATAATGTTGTTAATTACGTGGTTGAAACAAAAAGAAATATAGTATTAGCTACCTCTATGGCGAATACAAGTAGTCTAAAGCATGGATCATATGTCTACTAGTAATGGACCCAATACTAAAATGATCACAATATCAGGGCATAAGTATGACCAGACATGATGTAGTAAAATAAAATTTTGGAACATGACCGTACATATGATTTTGGTTGTAACACAGACATAAGTTATAACATAAAACATAAACCAATAAAAGTGGATAGTAACTATAGCTCATGCATATGAATTATCCATAGGAGTGTGGAAATACAACTTATGTTCTCATTTTCCCTGTTATGAGACAGAATTTGTTTCACCTATTAGAAAAAGTTTGGTTCCCTATTTTGTCATAGATGACCTTATTAGTTAAAACGTGTATCCATATTGGTAGAACTGATCAAATTTTTATTAAACATATAGTTTGAAACATGTAACTTTGAGAAATTGCTGCAGTTATCAAATTACTGTTTTTAAAATATTAAATAATTTGGGGAACTTTGAAATTTATAATAGATTATTTACAGGTGGCGCACATGGGCGCTGCATTGCACGGCCACTGCCATCCTCGGCAACTGTGGCATATGGGCCCAGCCTAGAATGATGCTATTACCATAATTTTTCTTCTTACAAAAATAGCTACCACAAACTTAAACATAAATTGACAAAAAACTGAAATGCGCAAATAATAACTAAAGTAATTTAGACACAATGAAAAACATAAAACTAAAAAGTAAAGTAGGCATCCAATCCTAAAAAGTGAAACTAAAACACTGAAATAACTACTAAAAATGAATCTGAAAATGACATCAAAAAATTATTATCTAAAATTAAAAAACTAAAAACTAAAGTTGACAACTTCAAAAAAAAACATGTGACTGAAATTGAAAATGACAATCACAAAATTAAAATCAAAACAAATGAAAATGAATTATGAAAAAATGAATTGACAAGTAGAAAATAAACAGTAAATTAAACTCAGCGAGAAAACAAAAACTAAAACATACTACTAAAAATTGTTAACGCAAATTACAAGATACTAAAACTGAAATGGACAACAAAAAACTAGATACAAATAAAAACAAAAAAATGAAACCGAAATTACCAGAAAACAAAAATGAAATTGACAAATAGAAGATAGAAAACCAAAAAAGTTTAAAATATATATATAAAGAGAAAAGAATTGAAGTTGACAAATAGATAGCAAAAAGACTAAAAAGGAAACAATGAAATAAAAATGTTAAAAACACATCACACATGGATGGTGGTTCTTGTCATTTTGTGCACCAAGAGACACATCCGTGGTACGACGCGTGTATGGCTGCCACCATACACGCGTCAAGGGCGAGGAAGACGTAGGGGCCTATTTTCTAAGAACTTGAAGTTATCACCCACCTCATAAGAACATAGAGTAATTATTAAGAACTATCAATAGTAGAATGTATATTAATAAAAGTACCAAAGACAAAAAATAGAGCATAAATTAGTATGAATGCGAAACATAAATCTCTGTTTGTGTCGATTATATAATCTCTCACCCTTATATTTTATGTCATTTCAGTTTTATCCTAAGTTACGCTTGCCTAAATTTAACTAAGTTTATAGAAAAATATATTAACACCTACAGTATCAAACAAATACACTGCCAGAACATATTTATGCACGGTGTGCATACAAAATTTGATGTTATAGATGTTTATAGATTTTTCTATAAACATATATAGAAAACCAAGCGAAAGACAAGTATTATATAGAAAACAAAGCGATAGACAAGATTGACTTGGGAACATTATACAATTTTGAATTAAATCCTGGTTCCAAAGGAAAAATTAAAACGAAGGGAAAATGTTCTATGCCAACAACCAGATATAAAAACGAATAGACTTGGGCTATATACTAAAGTCAAACAAAGATATATTGTTCCAAGCAAATAGCTAGGGAACATCCATATGGCTTTCTATGTTCTTGGTGTTGGCTAAAATCAGCAAAAAAATGTAAAATAAATGAATAAATAACATCTATTTTTTTTATTACACAGTACAATGCATACTCTCAAAAACCGCACGCACACTCACCCATGTGAACACACGTATGCAAACCCTACTTTTATGAGCACCTCCGAAGAACTGGACCGGCAGATCTAGAGATTTTTTCGAAGTCGTCATTTTGATGCCTCGTTGTCGACGGAACGTCACTTACCACTTAAAAGAATAACGTCAAAAATCCTAGAATAAATCCGAAAAAAATACGAGCACCCGTGCCAAGTCGAGGACTAGAATCCAGGGCAGGTTCCACACCACAAGGGACCTTATCAACCGGTCATTTTAGATAGCTAGCCATGGGCGGCATGCCCGCACGAGGGGACCGATGGGTGGGGAGGTCCTCACCGTGGGGACCTCCTCCTATTTTGCTCTAATCTCTATATTAAAAGATTAGAGCATGAACCTTAATCTCTATATTAATCTTTCAACCCTAATCTCTATATTATGAGTTGAACCCAAATCTCTATTTTAAATTTTGTACCCTAATCTCTATATTAAGCCCCTAAACCCTAATCTCTATTTTAAGTTTTATACCCTAATCTCTATATTAAACCTTAAACCCTAATCTCTATATTTTCCTAATCTCTATATTAAATTTATACCCTAATCTCTCTATTTAGAGCAAAATGGAGGGAGGTCCTCACGGTGAGGACCTCCCCCACCCAATTTATTCCCCTGCAGGAGATGGGAAGGCAGTGTTTCTTGTTTTGGGTTGGACTGAAGGCTAGTTTGTTTGAGGCCCATGAACAAAAAAAAAAAAAACGTGAAGGAGGGAGAACGCTGACTGGTGCCATCACCAGAAAAATTGGGAGCAGCTTGCATGAGCTTTGCGGGAACAGCGATTCCGGCCACCAGCCGTTTCTAGATATGGCGGTATGGAGATAAAGAGGAGGATCGACGGAATCCATTTCCATGGTTAACGGTGTGGAGGGAGGTCGGCCATGTTCATGAGCATCCATGCATGGAAAGAGAGGTGAAGGCCAACCACTGAAGGGAGAGAGGTAGCAGGGGAGGTGGAGGTGGAACGGGGCTTCGAGGTGCTCACCTGCGAGTTGTGTTCCGGAGAGACGACAGAGGAGATCGAAGGAGATCACTGAGATGAAGGGTTAGTTCCCTCACCCCATTAGTTCTCTCATTCACATCCACTCTGGCAGTATACGACCTCAGTAACCCCAGCAGATTCAAAAGTGTGTCTGAAAGAACAAGTAAACAGAAAGTCAGCACTATAAGCCTCTATGGCCCTCTTGGGCAGGGCTTTAAACGGCTTTAGCTTATTATTCCTACTAGTGTAATTGAGAAACTAACATTGATGTCTTGTTGAGAAACTAACAATGTTGTCACTGATGGAAATATAGGTACGGTATGAATATGCTGGCGTTGGTGAAGCCGAAATTATATGTAGATCTGAACTCTACGCCAAAGAGAGCTTAGCCCGGAGCTTATGCCCAAGGTGGCTAGGATTCAAAGGTGCGGCGATAAGGTGAAGGAAGCAGGGCAAAATGAATCCAGATCTTCGTGGAGCCCTTTTTATACTCATTGAAGTTGATGCTCTGACACTTTGAGCTGCTACCTAGGAACACTTGTTTTCTATGGTTCTTGTCTCACCGTCTCAAGGATTCAAAGATGCAGCGTGGTCTAGCTGCCAAGGGCACCTCTGGTAATCCGACTACGTGATAGTAGGTCTCAATAGAGACAAAAATAAAAAGCAAAGAGCTCAGCCCGCACGCTTTTTGAGAAAAACTATACAGTACATGGCATTTTCATTCGTTAGTCATGGTTCCCCATGCTCTAATTCTTTGAGCTGCTTTTTTCTTTTTTTTTTTCTTTTTTTGCGGGGAATCTTTGAGCTGCTGAACACTTGTTTTTTTCTATGTTCTTCTTGTCTCGGGGCCATCACCTGGCCAGCCTCAGCTATTTGAAAAGCTCATTCGAGACACACACTGATCGAGAGGCTTATTATACTCTAACCTCCCGGCTCTAAAAAAAGTTGACTTCGCCCCACCTGCAAAGCATCTCTAACGGCTAGCTCTAAGAGTAACTACAGTAATAGGCTTAGGTCAGTCTCAACTCTCAATGCATAGTTTTACGGTACAGTTACTAAAACTACAAACTAGGTAACCGAGCCGGATGAGTTTCGTGGAATTAAAACTCCTCTCTCATCTCATGAAACTCCCTCATTTAATAACCCCACCAAATCAGCATTTTTGCTGATGTGGCACCATATTTAATGTGCATGACACCACCATGAATCATGCATTGAGACTATGTGGAAGAGACAAAAGTGGAGGGAGATTAGAACTTGCCTCCTATGTGAGTAACAAGCTGCGAAAAGAAGTGTGTAGGGACATAGGTAATAAAATGTTTCTTGCGAACAAATAAAAGACGACCACTGGTGTTCGCAGCCGTACCCAACAGGAAGAAGATGGCTACCGTAGCCGATGCACTGCACGGAGACGCATGGGCAAGGCACATCGCCGGCCCGGCCACCATGGCCTTGCTGGTGGAGGTATGCAAGCTTTGCGACTTGTTGAACCAAGTCACCCTGTAGGACCACCTTGACACCTTCTCCTGGAAGCTGATGGCCGGTCCGAACTACACGGCCACATCTGCGTATTGGGCGATGTTCTCTGGGTCTTCATCGCCGTTGGGGGCAAAAGAAATCTGGAAACGTCGGCGCTGCCCAGGATCCGTTTCTTCTTCTAGCTTTTCATGCAGGGTCGTTGTTGGACAGCCGAGTGACGCTTCCGCCACGGCTTGCAACACTCTGACTGCTGTGTTATGTGTTTTTTTTTTTTTTTTTTGAAAGCACTGCTGTGTTATGTGTGACCAAGCGTTTGAGACAATGGACCACATCATACTTGGTTGTGGTCTGAGCAGGGAGGTCTGGCATATTTGTTTGCACAAGTTAAACCTGCAGGATGTTGTGATGGTAAGCAAGGAGCCGGTCATGGTCTGGTGGATGCGTGCCAGGAAGCTTCTCCCTAAGCGGATACGGCTTGGTTTCGACTCCTTCGCCGTCGGTTGGGTCTTGTGGAATGAAAGAAATGCAAGAACTTTCAATTTGGTTTCATGGAATCCGACGCAGCTAGCCATGATTGTCCAAGAGGAGCTCCAGGGATGGGGACAGGCTGGTTTCGGTAGGGGTAGCCCATTGCTTCGATTAGCCGGCTGAGCAACCCAGTTGGTGCTAGGTCGCCTTAATTGCTTTATGTAATCGTGTTTGTTTGTCGGTGCTCGTTTTCTGGGATTCGGTACTCTTGCAACTACCATCTCCCCACTATTTGTAACAAAACTCTCTTCTCGCTTAATGAAATATGCGCCAATGGTGTCATCACGAGAAAAAAAAGACGACCACTATTGTATAACTTAATTGGCTCTTACAACTTGACTCTTTTATTAGACTTCCTGTAAAGCCAATACTCGCTCCTAAAAAAAAGATGCGATTCTCGAATATTCTATGTTAAAGTATGTCAAGTTTGATAAACTAATTTATATTAAAAGTTTATAATATTCTTATACTAAATAGATACCATTAGACTCGTCATGAAACATATTTTCATAATATATATCTATTTGGCGTCATAAATATTAATAGTTTACCTATATATTTGATCACGTTATAGGCACTTCAATCTAGCACGGACCTAGTTTTTTGGGGTGGGTTGGGGTGGGGACGGATATAGTACTGCATGTCACATGAAGGAGCGAGGTCAAAGATCATTGAGCTAGTAGAAGGGGATAAGAGCTAAATATTTTGTGTGTCCCAATACATGTAAAACATAGTAACTTCTTAATTGTGGAATATATATATAGATCAGATGTCATATAAAAAGCAAGTACAATCAGGATACACGAGCTTGATCTGTAGAGTTATACAAGGTAGGGAGAGGCTGGATGGATTACTTCTCAACATTAGTGAGATGGTAGAAGCAGTGTCAGCTGCGTGTCCTTGTGATTTGTATTAGAATTTATAGGGGCAATTGCACTACAGGAGGCTGGTCCTTTGCCGAGGGCCCGGGGCTGTCGACAAAGGCCGAGAACCGTCGGCGAAGGCTTTGCCGACGGTTGTGCTCGGGCGTAGCCCCTGTCGGGAATTTTTAACGGCATAGGCTCTTTGCCGACGGCCCGAAAACACACCTCTCGGCAAAGTCTTCGCCGAGGACCTAAAATGGCTGTCGGCAAAGAAAAGTAGCCGTTAACGGACAACGGTTATTGACGTCCGTTACTCCGCCTTTCCGACGACCTGTCGGTGCGGTTGTCGGCAAAGATCGCTTGTTTTTTTTTTTTTTTTTTTCTTCGCCGACGGCCTCCTACGAGAGATGCTCGGCAAAGATTTATTATTTTTTTTGAAAAACGTTTGCCGACGACCGAGGATCCAGGTGCTCGGCAAAGAAATAAACTTTGCCGAGGGCCGACCACTCGGTGCTCGGCGAAGGTTACTCCTTTGCCGAGCACCGCCACAAGAACCGTCGGCGAACCTCGGGAAATGGCTCTCGGACGGCCATTTCCTCCCACTTTGCCGAGCATACCAAAGAAAAGCTCTCGGCAAAGGAGCCTTTGCCGAGCGCGGTGCTCGGCAAAGAAGCCTTTGCCGAGCGCAAATGCACAAACGCTCGGCGAAGACCTGAAAAACGGCTATTTTCTATTTGTTTCTGCTTTCCACCTTGACAAAGAAACACATGTATAATATATATCACATCCATTCAATCACAGAACATATATATATATCACATTGCACACATCCGGCACATAAAACACAACGATATATCACATAAGTCCAACATCATGTTCACAAGTCTACATCGAGTCTCACAAGTCCAACATCATGTTCACAAGTCCAACATCATGTCCACAAGGAAAAACATCATGTTCACAAATGATCCGCATACAAGTCTAACGAGTCTCACAAGTTCATTCTTGAGGCGGCAAGGGTGGGTGTAACAGAACCTTCCAAATTACAGGGCCCACATGTACTAATTATCGGTTTAACAACCTTTAATAGTCACATATGTGCACCCATAACCTGAAAAGTACTATTAACTATTCCAACCGGATCCGTTACAAGGTCATTGCAGTATTACAACACTTTTCAAACATAATCGAGTAAAACAAATGGAAGATTTATATTACAATACTTTTACAACCATTTATTTGAAACAAGTTTCACAAAAAAAAAAGTAGGAGTAGCGGAGAGTTTATTACACAAAAGATACTACTAGACCCCCGCCCACGGGTCTCACCTCTCACTCATCATCACTTTCTTCCTGAAGAATCGTCATGCAAAGACGTTCGGTGCAAACATGACTCCCGAGATCCCGCAACATGGGTCAACAAACCCCGAGTGCGGAGTACTCAACAAGTCTTACCCGACTAAAGAAAATAGGAGAAGACTCAGGAATGCTGGTCTAATAGGAATCAAGGTAAGGCTTTTAGCAAGAAGCAATGACCCTTTTTGCAGAAAAGCTTACTAATAGTGAATCCTTACTTTCAATGTTTTAATCTCAATTTAGTATCTCACCTATTCTAGGTGATCTTACGCTATAACAAACACTTGTAGAAGTTCCATCAATTATTCTATCTCTTCACTGTTCCATAATTAAACTACAATGTAAGTGGGGAAAACCGAGTCTCCATATCCGAGAAGCACGGCGATTTCGAAATCGATTAACCCAACTGGGGAGCTCTTTCCACACGACATATGTAGCACTTAAGCTTGCATATATCAACCCTTTCCCGGATACTCAAAACGGAACCGCGTCCCCACGCCACCCGAGAATACCGTACACCTCCAATCCGGGACTTTAACCCACGAGGGTAACATGTACTCCCGCCATCTCTCCACTCCCGGTCTTGCTGGTTGTATGCGTTTCGATTTGACACCCCCAAGATCGGGCTTACCGGAGTATGTGTCCTAACTAGGGTCGACTTGTGATGGGATGACACCCATGACAGACGCGTGCCATTGGTCCAACGACCTCGGGCGCGCGGTGCGTTCCATAGTCTCGGTCACGCCGCCTACATGCTTCAGTCCTTAATCGACAAGCCGGAAATACTACACCGAGACTCCATTCTCAATGCAAATTACCCGACCGATCTCAACTTTATCACCATATCCCAAAGATGGTTTCATCATATAGCATCCTTTCTCATCAAAAGCCTCTTCGGGCTATCATAAGGGACTTGTCACATTTTGACTCAAAAGTCTAACTAATTTAGCATGGCTAAGCGTTCTAGCATTTTAGTAAAACAAAGTTATCAAGGTAGGTATTGCAATAATCAAGGATGGATAATGCATCAATTAGGTTGTCACTCAACTCCTATCACCTAATGCAAAGCATAAAGCAAAGGTGATATAAAGCTTTGTAAAACACAAGGAATGTTTAAATGAACCGGGGCTTGCCTTGATCGGTGAAGTAACTTGACTTCGGACGACGGATCACGATATTCGAACTCGAATCAACAAGATAGCCTTCTTCCGAGGCTTGATCAACAACTTCACTATCTCCTTCGTTCACTATACGGAAGAATAATGTATGCTTAACATGATGCCATGCATATAAACATGAGGTGCGAGAGTGCATGAAACGATAAACACCGAGTACGACTTTCCTTCACGATAAAGTTGCAATCCAACAAAACCAACTTGTTGAACTACTCTACGAGATATCATCACCATTGCCTACGGAGTTCTCAAGGACCATCTGACAGTGGTGTGGTTTAGGGTTCACAAAACAACCCAAAATCTACCCAAAACCCTAAGTTGGAAAGCATAAAACAAATTGCTTTTCACATGAAATGATAGGGCATAAAATAAATAAAATTTTTAACTTTCTCAAAACAAGCTCAAAAATTTTTGTATAAGTAGGTCAGATCATAAAACAGTACCAAAATAATTTTCATGATTTTTGGATAAATAAAATAATTATTAAAAATCAAGAAAGATGCATTTTTCAATTAAAATTTGTATTTTTAAATTATGCCAAAAGTATTCAAAATTCAAGTTTCAAATTTTTCATAGATAGACATACTCATGGGAAGGCTACACAAAAATTTTCAGAATTTTTAAAGCTATATTTGAATTTATATGAAATTTACAAAATTAGGTACTATTCAAAATAAAGAAATTGAATAAAACACTTGATAAATGAAAAATGGGTTTTGGGCGAATCTTGGCCTGTTATTGTGGAGCCCAGCTACTGTTCACGGCCCACAAATGAACAGTAACGGACCGGCCCTTGATGGAACGGTGTTGGGCGGCCTAACATGAATGAAGGCTCGCCCAAAGATCGTTCACGTGCCGTGCACGGGTGCTCACCGACGGGCGTCGCGCGCGCCCACCGCCTTGGGCCGGCGGCGCGTCGTGTTCCGCGCCGTCGATGGTCGGACCGAAAACTAAATACGTAAACGTGGCCGGGGGCTCACCGGGGTCCTAAAACGGGGCTTGGTCGGGCGAGGCGAGGCGGAGATAGGTCGGCGACGGGAGCGGCGGCGACGGCGGCGTCGGCCACCGTTCCGGCGGCTGGGGCTTCAACTGCAGAAACGGTCGAGCCGTTCACGACCACGACGTCCAGGCGATGCAAAAAAAGACTAACTAGTTGAGCAAAATGCTCACCGGAGCAATGTTGGCGGCGACGGCGGGCTCAGCGGCGGCGCCCGACCGGACTTGGGGAAGACGGCGACTCGGGGCGATTCCGACGGCGAGGCGGCTGCGGCGGGGTTCCGAGGGGGCGCAAGGAAGTTGCGAAGAGGATGGGGTAGCTGGTTGGGTGAAAGGTGGCTCAACGGCGGCGTGCGACGGCGGCGGAGGAGGTCGGGTCCGGCGGCGGCGGATTTGGAAAAAGAACAAAACGACGGCGATGGTGGCGTATTTATAGACATGGCTGGGTCGAGAAGGTGGCTGGAGGGGTCACGAAGACGTCCAGGTGGTCGGCGTCGAGCGACATCGCCGGTGGACGGCGGCGCGACTCTTGACGCCGGCGGTGGCGGTGAGGGATAGGTCGGGGTACTGTTCATCCCCCCCAAGTTCAACCCTAATCTGAACTTTTCAAATTACTCCCAAATTTTGAACTGAACTCAAAAATTTCCAAAAAGTAACCCCCCTTAATTTTTCAAGATCTACAACTTTCTCAATTGGACCATTTTCAAATTCTGCCTCTAAGTTTGACTTTTTTTTTGAAAAGCAGCTTCAAAATTTGAAATTTGGATTCAAAATTACTTTTAAAAACATGAAACAACTTGAAAAACTTTGTACATAACTTTTGTTCCTCTCAACAAGATCTACAAACTAGCTATTGAAAGTTTTCTCAAATTTTGCATAAATTTTGAAATATAGAAAAGGGGGTAAATAGGGTTTGAAAGAAATTCAAAATAACTTCAAAATTTTGAACTAAACTTTGAAAACTCAAAATACCAACTTTGTTCAGTTTTGAAAACTCTACAAAAATGCTTTAATAACCATACCCAAATTCTTGATAAATTTTGAATAAAGTAAAAGGGGACAAACTAGGGTTGAGAATTAGGGTTTCCTAAGAGGGGACACTTTCCGAATCTAATTCCTCTCGCGTCTTTTCGACCGACATAGCAACTAAACATAAAATAAACTTATTTTAGTTCAATGCAACACAGGGTGGGCTAAACATGGATGCTTTGCAATGATCATGATGACATGTCAGGTTTTAGTAGAAATAACACCAGGGGTGTTACAGCCTTTCCCCCTTAAAGAAATCTCGTCCCGAGATTTAAAGTCCTAGGGTTTAGTAACGGCAAAGGAAATATGTCAAGCAACACATCTCTATCTATTTCATAAAACAAGAAGGGGTCTTACATTTACAAGGATTAAGAAAGTGGAAATTTGGGAAAGTTTTCCGTTAGGAAGTCTTCCGATTCCCAAGTAGCTTCTTCTTCTGAGTGTTGATTCCATTGGATCTTGTACCATTTGATAGTTTTGCTTCGGGTGACTCGAGCTTTCTGGTCTACGATCCGGATAGGATATTCAGAGTAAGTCAGATCTGGTTCTAGATTAACATTTTCGAAGTCAACCACACGATCTGGTACTCGTAGGCATTTCTTCAACTGGGACACATGGAAGACATCATGCACTGGCCGATAGCCTTTACGCGGTCCCCGAGTCGATAAGCAACTGGTCCCTGTTTTTCCAAAACTTGAAATGGACCAATGTATCGAGGTGCCAGTTTACCTTTAACTCCAAAACGATTCACCCCTTTCATGGGTGACACTTTTAAATATACATAATCTCCTACTTCAAATTCCAAGAATCTACGCCTCTTATCGGCATAACTCTTTTGTCGAGATTGTGCTTCTTTTAATTTGGCTTGCACAAATCTCACTTTTTCTTCGGCTTCTTTTACTAGGTCTACTCCGTAGAACCATCTTTCTCCGTGGTTCGACCAATGCAGTGGGGTTCTACATCTACGACCATACAGAGCTTCAAACGGTGCCATTTGAATACTTTCTTGATAACTATTATTATAGGCAAACTCTGCTAATGGTAAACATTCATCCCACTTTTCTGAATAATTGAGAATATATGCTCTCAGCATATCTTCCAAAATCTGATTTACTCTTTCTGTCTGTCCTGCTGTCTGGGGATGATAACCCGAACTATGATTTAATTTCGTACCTAGGGATTTTTGCATCTGCTTCCAAAACTTAGACATAAACAAAGCACCTCTATCTGTTACAATATGCTTAGGGGCTCCATGTAAGCTGAAAACTCGATGGACATATAACTTGGCATAATCTTTTGCTCTATATATATCCCTTACTGGCAGGAAATGAGCTATCTTGGTAAGTCGATCAACTATAACCCAGATAGAATTGAACCCTTTTGATGTTCGGGGTAATCCAACAATAAAATCCATACTGATTTCTTCCCACTTCCAAGAAGGGACAGGCAAAGGATGCAATTGCCCTGCAGCTTTCATATGCACAGCTTTTACTCGCTGACAAGTATCACACTCGGCTACATATCGGGCAATCTCAATCTTCATTTTTGTCCACCAAAACCTCTGTTTCAAATCCTGATACATCTTGGTACTTCCGGGATGAATAGAGTATCTGGTTAAATGAGCCTCATCCGAGATTTGTTGACGTAACTCAGGATTCTTTGGTACCACCAAACGATCTTTAAACCATAGCACATCTGACTTATCAATTCTGAAGCAAGTGGGTTTTCCACTTCTAACTTTTTCTTTAATATGTGCTATGCCTTTACTGATCTTCTGAGCATCAATAATCTGATTCTTGATAGTTGATTCTGCTGTGGCATTGGTTACCATACCATGCTCAACAATTCCTATATTCAGTTTCTCTAATTCTTGACATAAAGTTCTATCATTTATGTTGGCTATAAGACAATTACAATCGAGGATTCCGACCGAGTGCATCGGCAACAACATTTGCCTTTCCAGGATGGTAATGCACTTCTATGTCGTAGTCCTTAATTAATTCTAGCCATCTTCTCTGGCGCATGTTCAAATCTGATTGGGTAAAGATATATTTCAGACTTTTATGGTCTGTATATACATGACAAATATTACCCAACAGATAATGACGCCAAATTTTTAGAGCATGCACCACTGCAGCTAACTCCAAATCATGGGTTGGATAATGCTCTTCATGGCGTTTTAGTTGGCGTGATGCATAGGCAATAACTTTGCCTTCTTGCATTAACACACAACCAATACCAATACCAGATGCGTCACAAAAGACGTCAAATGGTTTTTCAATATCCGGTTGAGCTAAGACTGGGGCAGTGGTTAGTGCTTTCTTCAAAGTTTGAAAAGCATGCTCACACTCTGGTGACCATACAAACTTGGTCTGATTTTTTAACAACTCTGTGATAGGCTTTGCCACTCTTGAAAAGTCAGGAATGAATCGACGGTAATATCCCGCCATTCCAAGAAAACTACGAACCTCATGAACAGTCTTTGGTGGTTTCCAGTTGAGGATATCTTTTACTTTGCTCGGGTCAACGGCAACTCCTTCGGATGATAGCACATGACCTAGGAATTGTACTTCTTTCAACCAGAAGGCACACTTGCTAAATTTAGCATATAAATGATATGGTCTCTCAATCTTTTTAAAACTATTCCGAGATGCTCGCATGCTCTTCTTCATTTTTGGAATAGACAAGGATATCATCAATAAACACCACCACGAACTTGTCCAATTAGACATAAACACTTTGTATTCATCAAGTGCATGAAATGAGCCGGGGGCATTTGTTAAACCAAAAGACATAACCAAATATTCATAAAGACCGTGATCCGGTGGTAAATGCGGTCTTTGGAATATCTTCGGGTTTAATCCTGATTTGATGATACCCCGATCTCGGGATCAATCTTAGAAAAGACTTTGGCTCCGCTAACGATCAAAGAGTAAATCAATCCAAGGGGGGGATACTTGTTTTTAATCGTCACTTCATTAAGTGGACGATAATCTATACACATCCTCAAAGTCTGATCCTTCTTCTTCACAAAAATAGCTGGACATCCCCAAGGTGAAGAACTTGGTCTAATAAACCCTTTTTCTAATAACCCTTGTAACTGAGTTTTCAATTCGGCCAACTCTTTTGGTGCCATTCTGTAAGCTCTTCGAGAGATGGGAGCAGTTCCCGGTTTTAATTCTATACTGAATTGAACATCTCTCTCCGGTGGTAATCCAGGCAAATCATCTGGAAACACATCCGGAAACTCACATACTACTGGGATGTCTTTGATTTCCTTCACACAAGTCGCACAAACTTTTTCAACCGTCCTCTTTACTATTGGAAGTTGAATAAGGAGCTCGGTATCTCTCTCAGGCAACTTAACCTTGATAGTTCTATTGATGGTATCTATAATAGTACCATATTGGTACAACCAGTTCATACCAAGGATCACATCTATATCTTGATCCCTTAGAACTATCATATTGGTGGGGAAATCATATCCACCTAAGGTTATGGGGATCTGATATACCACCTCTTTAGTACTCATACGTCCCCCGGGTGAGTGTATAATAAACTCATCCTTCATTTCTCCAATGGTTATCGCATTTTTCTCCACAAATGTTTTACTGACAAATGTATGCGATGCACCAGAATCAAATAATATTACTGCAGGATGTCTTGCGACAAGGAACATACCCATCATAATCGGTTCCCCCGCAGGAATGTCCTCCACATTAGTGTAGTATACTTTTCCGGTTTTCTTTTCCCCCTTTCCCTTTTGATCCTTCTGAGTATTATTCTTGTTCTGTGTTTGCGACTGACTTCCAGAAGGAACCTGAAAACCTGGGTTATATCTTCTAGGACTGGGGCATTCTCGAGAATAATGACCAGGTTTTCCACAATTATAACAGATGGGAGTGTGGCTTTGTGGAGTAGGGTTGCGAATGTCAGGGACATTCGGCTGACGTGGGTAAGGAAGAGCTGCAGCAGGTCGAACAAACGACTGCTATCTAGGTTGGAACTGTGGTGGTGGACGATAAGGAGGACGAAAATGATTCACGGGGTGGTAAATCACTCTCGGACGTTTTGATTTGCCACCAGAATATCCAGAGGATACATTTTTCTTTTCTTTTCTTCCTTATGTTCGTATTCCATAAGAACACGATTCTTTTCCTCACAAGATATTGCCATGTTTACCACATCATGATAAGAATCCGTGTCACGGATATTCATCATGGCATGAAGCTTTGGATGGAGGCCTCGAATGAACCACTCCTTCTTCTTTCCATCTGAATTCACAAGTTCTGTGGCATACTGTGACAGGTGATTAAACTTGCCCACATACTGAAGTACCGAGTCTTCTCCTTGCTTTAAAGCTAAGAACTCATCTAGCTTCTTAGCCATAACCCCCGCTGGAATGAAATGAGCGCGAAAGGCATGCTTGAATTCATCCTGGTGATTTGGTGTCCAAAGAGGCTACTCGGCTTTGAAATTATTCCACCAAGCTCCTAAGGCGGTATTCAAGTTGTTGTGCAGCAAAAGAGGGGCTTCGATGATCCGTACAAGTCATCAACTCAAACTTTTCCTCCATAGCACGAAGCCAATCATTTGCCTCTAATGGCTCATCAGCTCTACTAAAGATTGGAGGTTTTGTGCCGGTGAACTTTGGATAAGAAGTTTCATCTTCTTCATCATCTCGACCCTTGTGGTCACGACGATTGTTCGACTCGAGCTACTTCGTATCAAGCGAGAGTTCTCGATAGTAGCTTGAACGAGCCGCAATGGCATCGGTCGGGTTTGTTGGGACCGGGTGGAGGGTTTGGAAGGTCACCCCTATTCGAGAGCCGGGCGCTGTTGTTGTGCGACATCTGTTATTAAAACAAAACTATTTAACACCCAACCAGATTTATTGAACTTCAAAAGAAAAACAACATATCACTTATTCTTCAAACAGGGGTTCCATTCTACATCTATCCCGGGCTTATCTAGGAGGATCTAAAGGTTTAGCAAGAACGGGATTGATATTACTTAACCCAAACCACATTAAAGGGGAAGGTAATATTAACAATTGATTTAAACATGATGCATGAATCGAACCTACGTAACAATCAATAAAAACTTTTTGCATTAAAGATTTTATAAGTAGGGCTTTATATAATGCTACTCCACTTATATCCTTTTGAAATTGGATAAGAAAGTTTTTCAATAGATTAAGATAAGAGAATAAGCAATTTGGACCAAAGTAAGAATAAAATTAGTTTGACCCAAATCATTTTGAAGTTTTATAAAGTAATGCTACAGATAACAAATGCGTAACGGAGGCTCGATGCCACCGGTAATGTAACCTTCAAATTACAGGGGCCCACATGTACTAATTATCGGTTTAACAACCTTTAATAGTCACATATGTGCACCCATAACCTGAAAAGTACTATTAACTATTCCAACCAGGATCCGTTACAAGGTCATTGCGAGTATTACAACACTTTTCAAACATAATCAGAGTAAAACAAAAGAAGATTTATATTACAATACTTTTACAACCATTTATTTGAAACAAGTTTCACAAAAATAAAAGTAGGAGTAGCGGAGAGTTTATTACACAAAAGATACTACTAGACCCTGCCCACGGGTCTCACCTCTCACTCATCATCACTTTCTTCCTGAAGAACCGTCATGCAGCACGTTCCGGTGCAAACATGACTCCCAGATCCTGCAACATGGGTCAACAAACCCTGAGTACGGGAGTACTCAACAAGTCTTACCCGACTAAAGAAAATAGGAGAAGACTCAGGAATGCTGGTCTAATAGGAATCAAGGTAAGGCTTTTAGCAAGAAGCAATGACCCTTTTTGCAGAAAAGCTTACTAATAGTGAATCCTTACTTTCAATGTTTTAATCTCAATTTAGTATCTCACCTATTCTAGGTGATCTTACGCTATAACAAACACTTGTAGAAGTTCCATCAATTATTCCATCTCTTCACTGTTCCATAATTAAACTACAATGTAAGTGGGGAAAACCGAGTCTCCATATCCGAGAAGCACGGCGATTTCGAAATCGATTAACCCAGCTGGGGAGCTCTTTCCACACGACATATGTAGCACTTAAGCTTGCATATATCAACCCTTTCCTGGGATACTCAAAACGGAACCGCGTCCCTCGCCACCCGAGAATACCGTACACCTCCAATCCGGGACTTTAACCCACGAGGGTAACATGTACTCCCGCCATCTCTCCACTCCCAAAGTCGCGGTTGTATGCGTTTCCGATTTGACACCCCAAGATCGGGCTTACCGGGTATGTGTCCGGAACTAGGGTCGATCCGTGATGGGATGACACCCATGACAGACGTGCCATTGGTCCAACGACCTCGGGCGCGATTATGTTCCATAGTCTCGGTCCGCCGGCCTACATGCTTCGGTCCTTAATCGACAAGCCGGAAATACTACACTTGAGACTCCATTCTCAATGCAAATTACCCGACCGATCTCAACTTTATCACCATATCCCAATATGGTTTCATCATATAGCATCCTTTCTCATCAAAAGCCTCTTCGGGCTATCATAAGGGACTTGTCACATTTTGACTCAAAAGTCTAACTAATTTAGCATGGCTAAGCGTTCTAGCATTTTAGTAAAAACAAAGGTTATCAAGGTAGGTATTGCAATAATCAAGGATGGATAATGCATCAATTAGGTTGTCACTCAACTCCTATCACCTAATGCAAAGCATAAAGCAAAGGTGATATAAAGCTTTGTAAAACACAAGGAATGTTTAAATGAACCGGGGCTTGCCTTGATCGGTGAAGTAACTTGACTCGGACGACGGATCACGATATTCGGAACTCGAATCAACAAGATAGCCTTCTTCTGAGGCTTGATCAACAACTTCACTATCTCCTTCGTTCACTATACGGAAGAATAATGTATGCTTAACATGATGCCATGCATATAAACATGAGGTGCGAGAGTGCATGAAACGATAAACACTGGAGTACGACTTTCCTTCACGATAAAGTTGCAATCCAACAAAACCAACTTGTTGAACTACTCTACGAGATATCATCACCATTGCCTACGGAGTTCTCAAGGACCATCTGACAGTGGTGTGGTTTAGGGTTCACAAAACAACCCAAAATCTACCCAAAACCCTAAGTTGGAAAGCATAAAACAAATTGCTTTTCACATGAAATGATAGGGCATAAAATAAATAAAATTTTTAACTTTCTCAAAACAAGCTCAAAAATTTTGTATAAGTAGGTCAGATCATAAAACAGTACCAAAATAATTTTCATGATTTTTGGATAAATAAAATAATTATTAAAAATCAAGAAAGATGCATTTTTCAATTAAAATTTGTATTTTTAAATTATGCCAAAAGTATTCAAAATTCAAGTTTCAAATTTTTCATAGATAGACATACTCATGGGAAGGCTACACAAAAATTTTCAGAATTTTTAAAGCTATATTTGAATTTATATGAAATTTACAAAATCGTACTATTCAAAATAAAGAAATTGAATAAAACACTTGATAAATGAAAAATGGGTTTTGGGCCGAATCTTGGCCTGTTCTTTGTGGAGCCCAGCTACTGTTCACGGCCCACAAATGAACAGTAACGGACCGCCCCTTGATGGAGCAGTGTTGGGCCGGCCTAACATGAAGCGATGCAGCCCGGCCCAAGTTCACGTGCACGTGCCGCACGGTGCTCACCGACGCGGCGTCGCGCGCGCCCACCGCGCGCGGCGGCGCTGCCGTGTTCCGGCGCCGTCGATGGTGGGACTGGAAAACTAAATCTGAAACGCGTGGCGGGGGCTCACCGGGGTCCCTAAACGGGGCTTGGTCGGGCGGAGCGAGCGGAGATGGGTCGGCGGCGGGAGCGCGGCGGCGGCGGCGTCGGCCGTTCCGTGAGCCGGGGGCTTCAAGCTGCAGAAACGGTCGAGCCGTTCCGCGACCCGCGGCGTCCGGGCGATGCAAAAAGACTAACTAGTTGAGCAAAATGCTCACGCGGAGCAATGTTGGCGGCGACGGCGGGCTCGCGGCCCGGCGCTCCGGCGGACTTGGGAAAGACGGCGACTCGGGGGCGATTCCGACGGCGAGGGCTGCGGCCGGGTTCCGGAGGGCGCAAGGAAGTTGCGAAAGAGGATGGGGTAGCTGGTTGGGTGAAAGGTGGCTCAACGGCGGCGTGCGACGGCGGGAGGAGGAGGTCGGGTCGGGCGGTTGGAAAAAGAACAAAACGACGGCGATGGTGGCGTATTTATAGACATGGCCGGGTCGAGAAGGTGGCCGGAGGGGTCACGAAGACGCCCAGTGGTCGGCGTCGAGCGACATCGCCGGGTGGACGGCGGCGCGACTCTTGACGCCGGCGGTGGCGGTGAGGATAGGTCGGGTACCGTTCATCCCCCCAAGTTCAACCTTAATCTGAACTTTTCAAATTACTCCCAAATTTTGAACTGAACTCAAAAATTTCCAAAAAGTAAACCCCCTTAATTTTTCAAGATCTACAACTTTCTCAATTGGACCATTTTCAAATTCTGCCTCTAAGTTTGACTTTTGAAAAGCAGCTTCAAAATTTGAAATTTGGATTCAAAATTACTTTTAAAAACATGAAACAACTTGAAAAACTTTGTACATAACTTTTGTTCCTCTCAACAAGATCTACAAACTAGCTATTGAAAGTTTTCTCAAATTTTGCATAAATTTTGAAATATAGAAAAGGGGGTAAATAGGGTTTGAAAGAAATTCAAAATAACTTCAAAATTTTGAACTAAACTTTGAAAACTCAAAATACCAACTTTGTTCAGTTTTGAAAACTCTACAAAAATGCTTTAATAACCATACCCAAATTCTTGATAAATTTTGAATAAAGTAAAAGGGGACAAACTAGGGTTGAGAATTAGGGTTTCCTAAGAAGGGGACACTTTCCTAATCTAATTCCTCTCGCGTCTTTTTCGACCGACATAGCAACTAAACATAAAATAAACTTATTTTAGTTCAATGCAACACAGGGTGGGCTAAACATGGATGCTTTGCAATGATCATGATGACATGTCGTTTTAGTAGAAATAACACCGGGGGTGTTACAAATGAAAAGGTGGATACCGATGGTTCGGGGACGGGAAGGCTTGCTCACCACCAGTAGCACCTACAGCCCGGTGATTCGACCCCCCGCCGATCCAGGAGTGGAAGCCTTGCGCAAAGAAGACAAGGTTGCTAAGTGTTAGACATGATTATTTGAAAACGATATATCCAAGAGGTCGAAACGTTTGCTATCATACTCACGGGAGTACCCCAGCGGCTGAGTCGGGCCGTGGAACGACCGCCCTAGTAGACCGGTGGCGGACTCAATCCACGCACGCCGTGGCAAGGAACCTAGTAAGTTCCTCGAACTTGGCCGCCATTGTCGCTGCGTGGCCTCCACCTCCCGCACGGCGCCTCCTTTCCTCTGCTAGGCTAGTCGCCGGGCTTGCTCCCCGACGTAACCGCCTTTCTTCTTCTACCCGAGCCTACAACATTTAGCCGTCGTTGTTTCAAGAATGCAAACGTTATTAGGCGTGTAAAGACGAATGTACGTCAAGTAATGCAAACCTCAAGGCGCGAAAACGGCCCCTCGTGCCACGCTTTGCTCACGGGGCGTATCGGCGGGTCGTGTCCGCCCTCCGTGCTCGGGCGTCGGAGAGTCTCAAGCCGGAGGCGCCGATGATGCCGTCGGCGACGCCCAACCTCCCGTGCTTCTTGCCTCCAAAGAGGCCATGGCGATGTCCAGATCAATGTCATGGGCGCCCGGATCGTAGTCCTCCCCATATTTTGCCGAGCCGCCGCCGTGTACTCAACGATCCGTTGTCCCACACTGGAGTTCTTTGTACACCTCTGCCGGGTCGTTCACATCATAGGAAACGTCGACGAGGCCTTGTTCTTGTGCGCCATGCGTAAGGCCTCCCGGTCCGCTACTGATCCATGCCGGGATGTGCCTTCACCTGTGAGAAACAAAGGAAGAGGATTAGTGTCTTTGGAACGACGATAAAAGAAGATTCACTTGACAAAAGAGAAGCGCTTACCCATAATTCTTTGTACTCCGCAAGGCTCCGGCTACCTTGGTGGTGTGATGGACCTTGCATCACCAAACGCCGGTCCCGAGCAGCCTCGTGCATCTTTTTGCCATTCATCCGTGAACCACTTGTCCACGATCGCTCCCAAAGAATTGCTATGGATGCGCAACCAATAGGGAATCATCTACACGTCATGAAAGAAAAGTCAGATTAGAAGATCACATTAACTATATTTAATCTCAAAACGACCACCGCTTAGTGTTGTTCCCTGTACCTCCAAGAACTGTTCGCGGGTCAACATCATCTCGCCTTTGCTTGCTCATTTGTTACCTTCCTACCCAAATACCGCCCGCTATTGCGTTGTAGGTTATGATGGCCTTGGTGCTCCTTTTTTTGCGGGCGTTCTCAAGCGTTCTTGCAGCTTCAAATTTCCTTTCCTTCCTCGCATCGAAAGAAGTTACGCATACAAATAATATCAAATTCAAGGTTTCTCGATATGATTTTCAAGAATGCGATGTATTGAGAAAAGGCTTTGTGTGAGAGGGACGAGTTACCCAAAACTCCATGAGCACCCGCTCTGCCTTGTGGGTGTACTCGGTCTTCTCCTTGGTAGTAGGCTCCCGCAGCCAGGGTCGGCCCCCTCCCGCCCGTGGTGCGGACAATGCCGGGGTAGTCTTTCGCACAAACAACCCGACAATGCCGGCGGGCTTGGCGTGAGTCACCGCCTCGACACAACGATCCAGCCTACACAATGTAGAAATAATATTAGTTTAAATGAAGTAGGCATCGAAAGTGTAAATGAAGTAGGCATCTAAATCTAATTACCTTGTCCCTTGGGGGCGAATCACGTATGTTAGTGAAGAAACGGAGGTCGAAATCGTGAGGGGCCTCGCAAGTAGACCTTCGCTGCCCTTCTTGCCGCCGAGAGTCGAACCCGCACCGGAGGGGTTCGAGGCACCGCACGCGTCCTCCCCGTCGTCGGGCGCCGCCCGTCGTCGCCATCCCCGCCGGTGGGTCCCGGGCGGCCACCCCGATCGGGCGTCGCCGCCACCACTCCTCGTCGCCGTCGCCGTTGTCCTCCTCCTCCTCGTGGGGAGCCCACGGAGGCCCGACACGACGGGCACCGGCCTCCTCATCCTCCGTGACCCCTCCCGGCCGCTCCGTCACCTTTGTCTTTGTCCGGGTCAGAAATTCGGACAAGAGCAGCTCACGCCCTTCCTCGCCCCTGGGGGTCGTCGACCCCACCGCGACCTCCGCGATGGTTGCCCGGCATCTTTCTTCAATCACCGTAATAAAAAAATCAACAAGGCATAATTAGAACTAGATGCATTGTAATCAAACTATAAATAAGACATAATTAGAAAATAAGTAAAATAACATAGTATTACATGCTTTAGAAGTAATCGGGATCATCGTCAGCTGGAATGTTTGTCCGCTCGTCATCGCTGTCAACATTGTCCAAATCACTAAGAGAATCTGATCTACGATTGTTGTCTTCATTGTCCGTTCCCAATCTTTCTAGCATTTCTATGTCCTTCAAATTGAACACCTCAACGCCGTCATCGTCATCATCAGACATTTCATCGTCTACTTCCATTCCTATATCTGCAGCTAGGTCTATCACAAAACTCCCTGGCAGACCCTCTTCTTGATAGAACTCCCCCTCATATGTGATTGGGTTGATCAAGTTATAATCTTCATCGTTTGGGACAGGTAGTTTACCATGCGGCACTACCTTCTGCACAACCTCCCAACCCTTAAGATAATCTTTGCTTTGGCAGGCATATGGCATGTAATAAACCTGCACGGCTTGCTGAGCCACAATGTAGACATCGGATCGTGGATACACGAAATCTGGTCGAACTTCGACTAGCCCAATTGTCGGGGTACGTTTAGTACATTCGAGGATCGAACCAATGACATTTGAATATCATAGGTTTAAGATGTGGGGCGCCAAAAATGAAAGCTCAGATATTTCTTCGACTACGCCATGGTATTCGTTCCCTTTATTATCGACGCTTAGCACGCCGTTGTTTGTGGTACTTCGATTGGGTCGACTCTGTTCGTAGGTTGTCGTGTGGAAATGATATCCATTCACATCATAAGCGGTAAATGACCTAACCCTTAAATCACAGCCATCTGCAACAGCAATCAACTCGCGACAGATAGAGCTATCGGTTTGGGCCTTTCTCTTGAACCACGAAATGAAATCAGGTCTCCCTGGTCCAGCACCTTGTGAAAGAAGGGTATCAATTTCGTGTAGCTCTGGATCCCTCGATTGAGGCCAAGTCTCACGAATGAATTCTTGTTTGTACGGATCCACCTCCGGCGAAGTTGGTCATCACATATAGCATGATATTGCGCCACTCTTTGTTGCTCAATCGCTTCGGGTAGATGCACCGCACTTCCGTATTGACCTTGGAAAAGGCCGAAGCTTGGGCTGATTTTCGTCAACATTGTAACGAGGGATTTGATCATGCACGCTAGGAAGGTTCTCTGTATAGTATTTTTTCTCGTGAAGTTTGACACCTCCTCCACAACATATGCCTCGACAACCGAAGGCTCGATTTTGGCTTTATTTCTACATTTTCTCCGTACACTCTTTAGAGTTCTCTCGATTGGGTAGCACCAATGGTAATGCACCGGGCCCCCCATACGTACCTCATACGGGAGGTGTACAATCATATGCTGCATCGACAAGAAGAATCCGGGTGGAAAGATTTTCTCCAACTTACAGAGTAAAACAGGTGCCGCCTTTTCCAACCGTCTACGAGACGGTCGAGAGATCGCCTTTGCACACAATGGGCGGAAGAAATAACTCGGCTCTGCCAAAGACTAGCCATACATTCTCGTGGACAAAGCCTCGAACCATCGTGGGGAAGCGGCCGCTCAATCCATACGTGATAGTCATGACTCTTCATCCCATTGACTCGCATAGTAGTTAAATTCACTCCCCTCTTCACATTATGTGCATACCCATCTGGAAACCTCAGTGTCTTCATCCATTTAAGTACCTCCCACCTTTTTTGGATAGACAAGACGAAATTGACATTGGGCTTTCGCCATCTCTTGCCGCCTGCGGGAGGCCTCATCTCCTGATTTGGTCTATCGCATAGTGTTGCCGTGTCCACTCTAGCCTTAGGGTTGTCCTTAGACTTTTCGTGTCCATGATTGTGCAAAAAGTGCTTCGTAATATTCTTCTCGCGGTGCATATTGTCAAGGTGATGTGGCACAAGAAGGTCGTCATGATAAGGGAGCCTCTCCAAGCCCGACTTATGAGTCCACATATGCTGCTGACCATACCCCACAAAACCACCACCTTGTTTATTAGGCACAAGAGAATCTAGGCGAGCACGGACCTCGGCACCGGTCTTCATCTCATGGTTGAGGATCTGTCACTACGACCCCTTTTGTAAAGTTCTTCGTGTCTTGTCTAAATGGATGGTCAAGAGGCGGCCCGGCGATGTAGGTCGAACGACGAAAAACTTACCACCTGCAACAACCTAATGAACATCAAACGTTCCTTGCATACCGGGCACGGGAACTTTCCATGAACACACAAGCCCGAGAACAACCCATACGCCCGAAAAGTCATGAATTGAGTAATCGGGTACCAAACGTGCATTTTGAAGGCTGCCTTTGTAGCTCGGTCATATGTCCATACGCCTTCCTCCCAAGCCTTGATCAATTCATCAATCACAGGCTCTATATACACACCCATCTTATTCCCCGGGTGTCCCGGAATTATCAACGACAAGAATATGGTGTCCCGTTGAAAGGCGACACCAGGGGGGAGATTCAAGGGGATAACGAATACGGGCCAACATGTGTATGGGGCGGTACTCATTCCATAAGGATTGAACCCATCATTGCCATCGCGACACGTATATTACGCGCCTCCATTGCTTTCTCGGGATGTTTTCCATCAAAGTATTGCCATGCTTCACCATCGATGGATGTATCATCTTGTCCGGATCAGATCGCTTGCCATTTTTGTGCCACGTCATCCGCTTAGCGGATTCCTCGGTCATGTATAGTCGTTGAATCCTCGAGTACAAACGGTAGGTACCGTAGTATTTTTTGGCGGCGTCACTCGCTTCATCGACCATCTCCGGTTGTGACCTCTTCATACCTAGAGGCTTTGCACTTTGGGCCGGTGCTTTTGCATCCGCGTGCTCTTTCCTAAATAGGACACACCCATTCTCGCAAGCATGAATCTGCTCATATGGCATCTTAAGAGCACTAAAGAGTTTCTGTGAGTCATACATGCTCGATGGTAGGTTATGGCCCTTTGGAAGCAGGGTGCCAACCACGCACAACAACCTATCGAAGCCTGCTCGACTAATGTTTAATTCGGACTTCACCCCTAATAAGCGACAAATGCCGTCCAGTTGCGAAACCATGGTGTTCACATGAAGGGGTTTCCCTGCCCGAGTCAACATTTCATAGAAATCCTTCGCATCCTTCTCCAACGCCTCCTTATCGGGTGCTTGGTTGAAAAGTGTTTGGTGGACATCATCTAACATATCTACAAACCCGGCATCACCATCACACTCCTCGGGCGTGCTCTCACCACCTCCTCTCTCATACGTTGTGCTTCACCATGGTAGACCCATACGGTATAGCCCTTGGTGAATCCAAAATCCAGAAGATGACTTTGCATATCCTTTCGGCACACTCTCCTCTTGTTGTCACATTTAATGCGGGGACACCAAACTAGCAAATGACCATGAGCACGGCGTTGCCCCATACCATTTCAAGAACTCATTGGTCTTGTTCATCCATTCATCGTCAAAATCACGCTTACTTCTCCGACCGTTGTACATCCACCGGGCGGTCCTCCATCCTTTAGCAACTACAATTCCAACCATGAGTTCGATCTACATGGTGTTCCTACTCTCTAATAGGCTAGGATAGGTCCTAATCCCACCGCGGATGCGTAGATGGAGTCGGTTTCCATGCTCCGATCCGGCCAGAGGCGAATTTCGGCAGCACCTCCCGCTGTTCTCCCGATACACGTCCCGGAAGGGAGAGTGTGTATCCGGAGAACGGTGGGGAGGTGATGCCGAAACTCGCGCTTGAGCCGAGCGGAACATGGAAACCGACCCATCTACGTATCCGGCTATCCAAAAAACGTGGACAATCCAAAAGCAGATACGGTCGTAGATATGCAAAGAAATGCATACCTCCAACCGTATCTCTTCCCGGACTTGAGGCGCCTAACTAGGTTACGCGATCTACGACCATCATATGTAAAGAGAGGTTATACCTAGCGGTGCGACGGGGCCGGCGGTGGTGGTGAAGTCACGTACTCGGCTCGGCACCCGACGGGCCGTCACCTAAAAAAAAAAAGGTTCAATTAAAAATTTAAAATTTCAAACCCCCCTACACGCTGAGGTTTTCAATACACCGCAAGAAAACAACGGCATGATGGCCGACCAACACATATTCATACACATCGAACTCAATTCCTCATTGTCGACACACATTCATATACAACGACCACTATAAGGCACGAATGGTCACCTCGCTAGGCGGTGGGCGAACAAATGAAAGCGGCGATGAAGGGCGTAACGAGCACCAACGCCGACGGACCACGAGCACGGACACGAGCAGGCAGCACGGGATGGCGTCGACCTTCTCCTCCTCCTCCTCTTCCTCCTCTTCCCTCCTCCTCCTCCTCCTCCTCTTCCCTCCTCCTCCTCCTCCTCCTTCCCCTTCTTCTTCTCCTCCCTCTTCTTCTCTAGCGGTGATAGGGCCGGCCCCCCTTCTCCTCTCCTCTTCCCTCCCCTGCCTCTTCTTCTCACCGTGGACGGGGCACGTGCGGGGCGTCGGGCTTGGGCGGCGTCGGGGGCGACGCGGCCGGCCTCGGGGCGGGGCGCGGCCGGCGGCGCGCGTCGGGCGGGCGTGGCGTCGGGGCGGGGCGCGGGCGTCGGGGCGTCTTGCGCGGGCCCGAGCGGGCGTCGGGGCGAAGGCGCGGCCAGCGAGCGCCGCCGGCCCGGCGGGCGGGCCGGGAAGCGGCGGCGGCGAGCGGCTGCGGCGGGGAGGCGTGAAGGCGTCGGCGTGTGTGTGTGCGTGCGTGCATGCGTGTTGTGCGGCGGCGGCGTGTGTGTGTCGAGTGTGAGCTGAGTGGATAGAGTTTGGGTTTTTTTTTTGTTAATTGCCGACGGCGGATCACGGGAGCGGTCGGCAAAGAAAATTTAGGGTTTTTTAAGTTCTTCGCCGACCGGTGGATCAAGTGGGTAGTCGGCAAAGGCCCATCTTTGCCGAGAGCATCGGATCGGGCCGTAGGCAAAGGGAAATCGAGGGCCGGTCCCTTTTTTAAAAAATATTTTCATTCTTCGCCGAGCACCCGATTAGGGCCGGTCGGCAAAGATTATTCTTTCTTAGAACCGTAGTAAGGAACGGTCGGCAAAAGAGGCTCTTGCCGAGAGTCCTTCAAGCTCGGCAAAGAATTAATTTTTAAAGAATTTGGCTTCCATATTTTTCTATAGCCATGCTACAGTAAAAAACTCCGTGTTGAAGTTTGGTAATTTTCTCGCACTTTTTATTATACTTTATGATTTTTCGGCTTTTTCTTTATTTTTTGATCGAAACTAAAATTTGAACTGCTAGTGATTCGAATAATGAATCTAAATGATTCAAAAATGATAAACATGCTTGTGAGTCTATCTTGAGTCCTCATCCATGGCCGGACACCAAAATTCGAATATCTTGTCGCGCGAAACACGTCGACTCACTTGCGGGTCGATTGTTTTAAAATTCTAAAAATTCAAACGGAGTTGAAAAATCATGAAATTTGACGAGTTGTCCTTATATCGCATGTGTACACTTTGTGGAAATTTTTGAAAAGGTTTCATGAAAGTTTGCATCCCGGACTGCTGAAACCTAGGCATCTCAACTTGAGTTTACGCTATCACATGCGGGGAGATGTCTTGGTAACGCCATCCGAGATGCAACCGTCCACGAAATCGACTCAAATTTTTCCACGGTGTACACATTCCATATAAGGACAACTCGTCAAATTTCATGATTTTTCAACTTCGTTTGAATTTTTATAATTTTAAAACAATCGACCCGCAAGTGAGTCGCCGTGTTTCGCGCACAAGATATTCGAATTTTGGTGTCCGCCATGGATGAGGACTCAAGATAGACTCACAAGCATGTTTATCATTTTTGAATTATTTAGATCCATTATTCGAATCACTTGCGCTTCAAATTTTAGTTTTCAAAAGAAATTGAAATAATACATGAGAATTCATAAAATATAGTAAAAAGATTGAAAAAAAATTGCAAACTTCAACAACTAACTCCATGTACTGTAGTTAAGCTACGAGAAAAGTTGTGATGGCTAAATCAAAAAAAAAACTATTCTTTGCCGAGAGCTGCACCAAGGCGCTCGGCAAAGACAATCTTTGCCGAAGCACACGTATTGGAGCTCGGCAAAAGCCAGGTTTTGCCGACGGCTGCATATGGAGCGCCGCGGCCGCAAATACTCGGTAATCTTTTTTTTGGGACACGTGGCAACACGTCGATGGTTCTTTATAAAAAAAAAGATCGCCGAGACGGACGGTATGCCGTCGGCGGCGCGCTCCTCTTCTTGCCGACGGCGGACGGAACACGCCGGGCGGCGTGCGTGAAGCGGCGCCATTACGTTGGCGCCCGCTATGCCGAAACGACCTTTCTTCGCCCGACCGTTGGCCGTCGGAAAAGACAAGCTTTGCCGAGTGTTTATCTTTGCCGAGTTCCTGGTTCCGTGCTTTGCCGAGTGTTGGCCTTTGCCGGCGGTTGGTTCTCGGCGAAGGCATCTTCGCCCGACGGTTTTCCTTTTTGGCGGCGAGGCTGTCGGGCGAAGATCTGCTTTGCCCGGCGTTGACTTTCGGACCGTCGGGGCTCTTGTACCGTCGGCGAAGACCCGGTTTCCGTAGTGCAAGTTCCCTTCGGTCAATAACTCTAATAAATATCAAAGCTCCATTATTTATCATTCTTAACAGGCTTTAACGTTTAAACTCACCGGTGCAGGTGGAAGTTGACACACATGTGGTTTAGCACTAAAGCAAGTGCTGGAGCATGTGACATGTTTGGAGACTTGACCCGTGCCGGAAGTGTTGACGGAAGCACGGGACATCGTGTGGTCCCGTGCTGGTTTGGGGACTTGACCCAACAATCAGATCCACTTCAACACTGCTTTAGCATGCACTTCAGTATATGGAGCGGTTTGAAACCCATCGCAAGTGCTGGAGCATGGGACATGTTTGGAGACTCATGAATTTATTAGGGGCCCATAACACAAAAATGAAAGGTTTAGACCTTAATGATACTAACTCTCAAGTTTTAGAATCGCGAGTGTATATATTCTACAATTTTATCTTATTCTTACCCTGGTCAGATCAGGCTACCTGAAACCGATGGCTGCGACGGCATGACGATGAGCCACCGGAATACACCATCGACTTGTATGAACAAGCCACTAGTGATCCCTTGAGCCATGGCTTACCTTTACACACATATAGCTAACGTTTTCCCTTGGTCAGGTACACAGGGTCCAAGGGAGATTGTGAATTTGTAATCCAAAGAAAAGGATACCTGCTTCCGTCAAAAACAATATATAACTTGTAATGTAAAGCAAGGAGCTAGCTAGCTAGATCTGCTAATTATATTATACTAATCATACTACCACTTGGATTAATTTATGGATCAACAAACATGTCTTGCACGCATGCTACTGACTTGCCCTAGCTGGCACTCTGTACCTTTTTAGGAACAGTTTTTAAGCTAAGACTAAATTGACCTCGATTCGCACCCAGCTCAGCGCGCAATAGAGTTTTTAATCTAACACTACATTAACATAGGGTTATGGAAGTTTGGCACCTATCTTTGGTGAAATTGCATCTGCAGGATTTAATCGCCATCGCAGAGGAACATCCATTGCAATGGTGACTCAGGTCCAGGAAGCTGCTGCCCAAGCAGCTAAGGCGAGGCTTGGACTCGTTGTTGTTCCTCATCGGGTGGATGCTTTGGAAAAAAAAGGAGTGCGAGGACTTTTGAGGGCACTTCCACAGCGGCGGCCGAGCTGGTCCTCACAATCCAGGAAGAAGGGGAGGCCTGGTGTTCAGCAGGCTACAAACATCTTGCGGCTTTGCTCGCTTTGCACTAGTGTCCTTGACCTGTTTGCAGCAAAATTTCTTAACCATGTAATCCTTTTAGAGAGCAGTGTTGGCGTGTGTGGGTTTTCAGCTTGGTAACTGCCATTACCGTGTTCGGTTATGTTTAAAACTCTTTCCCTGCTTAATGAAAAAACGTGTCTGGCGTGGTCGCAAAAAAAAAAAAAAAAAAAAAATAGGGTTATGGCCATGTAGAGTTTTGTGTCAGATCAACAAGTTCCAGTTCGTCACAACTGTTTGGTTATATATTAGTTAAAGGCATGTCAGTAGTAAAAACAAAAATACATTAAGTCATGTTTTTCGTGCTTAAAAAGTACATCACATTCGGGATAATAGCAAAGAAAAGGTGGTCGTTCGTGGTACCAAGTACCATTAGGGTTAATGAGAGTTTTGTTTCTGAGGATGTTGTGTTGGTTCCGATGCCTAGTTTACATTCCACTTGCAAATGGTTTCCACTTGTAATTCTTTGTGCACGAGAATGCCATTGAATTATTTTGCACCGCGCGAAACCAGCCTTGTCGATATATATATATGTGAGTGGCTCGGAGCAAAATTTTGGCAATTCATTTGAACCCTGCGCCATTCGTTCCCCACCAGCGCCGAAAGAGCACCAGATTCGTCGACGGAGCACCACCAACTCCCGTGTCGCCGTTCATCGTCCCTTACGCTGCACCCGGGCCGTCCGTTCGCGCATCCACTGTCGTTCCGCTCCAGCGGAATCGAGGCTTGACGGCGTTCTCCCACACCGCGCTCCTCCACTCCGACGTCCCCAACGCCGCGCCGGCATTCTCTGCCCTTCCACGGTCAGAACTAATTATCCCTTTAGGTGTTCGAAGCTTTTACCTATGAGAATGAGAACGAATTCGCCGCTGTCCTAGCCTCGCCTCGCCCGCTTGGTCTTCCTCCACGCCGACGGAGGACCGCCGCCACACCTCTCTTCCTTCCGCAGCCTCACGCCATCTTCCTCTTCACCGCCCGTTGCCGTACCGGCCACGACCTTGTCCTCCTCGAATCCTCCGAGACAAGATAGGAGTGCATGAGGTGCATGGAAGCTTGGTGAGTGCATCGGTCACTTTGCCCTTGAGGTGTTCGTTGAAATGCCCATGTGGATAACTACAACCTGCTATTTTTCTTTTATATTTAGATTTTGCTTTCAAACAGTTCCGGATCCTTAGTAACAAATGAGTTGTAAAACATTACGGACATTTAAGCATGATTGAAGATATACTAGTGCTCGAATTGTGATTGAAATTCATACATTTTGCTTTCAAACAATTCCGATCCTTAGTAACAAATGAGCTCTAAAACATTATGGACATTTAAGCATGATTGAAGACATACTAGTGCTCGAATTGTGATTGAAATTTATAGATTTTGCTTTCAAATAGTTACGGATCCTTAGTAACAAATGACCTCTAAAACATTATGGTCATTTACAAAAGATGAATGAAGACATACTAGTGCTCGAACCTGTGATTGAAATTCATAGATTTTGCTTTCAAACAGTTCCGGATCCTTAGTAACAAATTAGCTCTAAAACATTATGGTCATTTATAACATAATTGAAGACATACTAGTGCTCGAATTGTGATTGAAATTCATAACTTAGTGTTGTACGAAATCCGTTTGGATATTTTAAATATATGTCATTAACTTCTCGTACAACATTTATGAATAGCATAGCATTATCATCCTATTTTAGTTACATGTATAGGCAAGCAAGGCGTGATACGTAGTGTTTGTTGGTCACGTCTTGGGGATCTAACTAACCTGGGAAGATTGTTGTGCTCAAGTCCAAGGCTACGCTAATAATTGTTCTGAAAAATAAACACCGAAGGTGAAGCCGCCATCGCCTACAATGGTGCAAACTAGCCGGTCTTGGAGATTGAAGAGAAGCCACCCCACAAAGTTATGAAAATTGCGAGAATTGCTGCTTAATTGGTCTTGGAAAGATGTCATGCTTTTATTTATGTCTATGGTCATTGGTCTTCTTATTTTAGAAGTTGATGTAGGCTTAGTTTCTAGAACATTAGGTGGATTTTGTTATATGTAACTATTAAGTCCTGTAATATTTTGACGATATTAATGTATGATAATTTTTTGGATTTAAAAAGAGCTGAATTCTACGAATAAATTCAAAAAAAATTTAAAAATTTATAATAAAAACGTCGAGTGGCGTGGGCCCGACAAAGTGAATGACAAACAAACCGGTAGTGTAACTACACCAAACACCGTCGGTTTGAATTACAAACCGTCATCGACGACGAAAAGAAACACCGCGGCCGCATTAACCAACCGATAGTGTCCACTCTAATAACGTTGTCGGGTTGAAATCAACCGGCGGTGTTCACATAAAGTTCACCGACGGGTCCAAAGCAAACCGACATTGTTAGCTCTTCGATACAATGTCGGCAAAATCTAAGTTATTCTCTCATTTACGCTTGGTTCGTTAAATCCCGGCGGTACTCTCAATATCAACTCGCTGCCCGACTTCGAACCGGCATTGCTTGGATAAAAAATGTTGTCGGTCGATCGATCACCCCCACGGTGTTCGGTGACGGTGTCTTTGCGGGTTTGATATCGAACCCGGTAGTGTTTCAAAACCCACATCACTACCGCTTTGGTTACGTCGGTTCGGTTTTTCGGTAGTGAACGGGGTTTGAGCCCGGCAAAGAATAATGTACAATTCTGTAGTAGTGATTATAACTTTTTATGTGCGGGAGACATTCCAATCTATAAGGAGATCACCTATTAGGAAAAGAATAAGAGTTTGCTTGTAAAAGGTGTATTCCGTAACTATAAGGAAACCTTTAGAGATTGCTTGAGATACAAATCTCATAGAAGGGCTATACAAGTAAATAAAGAAAATATTCCCCGCTCTTGCCTTCTCCACCTTAGCCGCCGCCCCCCCCCCACGCACCAACGTGCCCCGGGGTAGCGCCGCCGCCCCTCGGCCGCCGTCGCGTCTGTTGCCTCGGTGCCGCCGGCCTCCGTTGCCGCCACCCCCTCAAGGCGGCTGTGACACCCGCATGGTACGGGCTTTCTTAGGCTGCGAACTCCAGCAAAAAAGCTTATGACAACCAGAACTTAATTAAAACTTTTTGGAGTAAAGTGGAGTTCTAGTGTTTTTAATCAAAAATTAGTATAAATTTTCCCTACTAAATGTCTCCTAGTGAGCTTGTCATGTGCTATGTTCTAGTGTTCACTACCACACAGTCAGCCTCCACCGAGCGCTAGACCGTGTACCGAGTGCCCCTAAATAAGCTCTCGGTACGTATACTCTGTACCGAGAGCCTCGCTCGGTGGAATAAAACCCTCGGTGGTGACCCCTCCACCGAGAGCCCCTCGCTCGGTGACCACTGGCTCTCTAGTGTTTTACTACTACTTGAAAACACTAGGAGAGAAGTCTACCATCTGGGTAGAGTATGGCCGGTGCACCTATCTACAAATGGCGGCGAGCTTGTGGTCAACCTAGTTGTGGACGTAGACAATGACTTCCCTAGGTGGTCAGCCACTCAGGGAGCATTGGACTGATCCAAAGGAAAGCAGACCTGCTCACTCTTCCGTCAAAAATAATATATTATATAGCCCTTTTACAATGTTTCGAAATACTAGCTTCCTAACACTTTCTAATGCCTCTCGCCTTAGGGTTTAGGGTTCATGTGCACCTTGGAAACCCCTAAAACAGTCATCAAGCAGGTTGACAAGTATAGGAAGGACTGTCTTTGGAGAGGTAACAATGTTAATGGCAATTCCATGCCTAAAGCAGCATGGAAAATGGTCTGGACCACCAAAGTTGAAGGTGGCCTGGGCATCATCGATTTAGAACTGCAGAACCAAGCTCTCCTGATGAAAAATTTGGACAAATTCTATAACCACAGGGACATTCCATGGGTAAATATTATTTTGTGAAAAACATTACAGCAATGGCAGGCTTCCTGGTCCTGCAAAAAAGGGTTCATTTTGGTGGCGTGATGTGATGAAACTGGTTGACTCCTTCAAGATCTTTGCTTCTCTACAGTTGAAGAATGGTAGTACTAGACTCTTCTGGCAGGATAACTGGGCTGATGGTATCCTTCAAGACTCTTTCCCTCATCTTTACTCATTTGCAAAAAAGAAGCGCATCTCAGTTTGTAATGTCTTTGCTGAGGATGATTTCTCTAGCTTTTTTTTCCCTGCCTCTCTCCCAAGAAGCTTTCAATGAGTTCTATACCGTTCAACAAATTATGCAACAGACGGCTATGTCTGAACAAGAAAATGATATCTTGACTGATCGGAATGGCTCCTCAAGATTTAAATCAGCCATGGTCTACACAAAAGCTCCTCCAACATCATGATATCGATGCAGCTTATAAATGGCTTTGGAAATGTCCCATTCAAACAAAACACAAAGTCTTTGGATGGCTTCTTAAAAGACAGGCTGAGCACAAGGAATATTTTGAGAAGGAAGAATATGATCCTAGACTCTTATAGCTGTACAACTTGTGTGCCTTCGGTTGAGGAAATTGTGGACCATCTTTTCTGGCAATGCCCCTTGGCTCAGCAATGTTAGGGTCTTCTGGGTCTAGTCACCATTCCTGATGGCTTCTCTCTGATTAATATTCATGCCCTGAAAGTCCAGCTTAACAGTCAATTCTTTATGAGCGCGATCATCCTTATGTGTTGGACTATATGGAAAGCCAGAAACGAGATGGTTTTTAACAATGATCAGATGAATATCCAAGACTGCAGGTTCCTCTTCTTCAAAGAGTTAGAACAGGTCTCTCTCAGAGTAAAAGCAGGTGTGTTTGATCAATGGCTGCAAAGTTTGTAATTGAAAGCATTTTCTTTCTCTCTTTTTTGTACCTTAGAGGTCTGCTGCGTCAGCCTTTCAATCCCCTGTTTGTTTCTTTTGTTTGTTTGTTGTTTGCTACTCTTTTTTTCTTTTGAGGTTTATAATAAATTTCTGCAGGAGCCCCGGCTCCTTCAGTTTCTTCAAAAAAAATGCCTCTCGCCTCCTCAAAATTGTTTTTTGTTGGTGTTATTTGTTTAAGGGCATTTTGGTCATTGCGCACCTCCCTCTCACCCCCACCCCCACGACAAACTCTCAGCTCACATTATTTTTTTTCCAGATCCATATTTTGCTTGCAATGGCATGTGAGGGTTTTAAATAAAGCGTAATCTAATGTTTCTATGCTGCATGTGCACAATAGCTACACAGGACGTGAAATTGCAAGGTTTTGGTACTTGAGGGACGTACTCCCTCCGTCTTCAAATAACTTGTCTTTTTGACTTTCAGATTTTATGTTTAACCGTTTGTCTTATTCAAAAAAATTTATACAAATGATAAAGTAGCTAAATTATTATTAAAGTATCTCTAATGGTAGATTAAGTCATAACAAAATAAATAATATTTGTATAAAATGTTTGAATAAGACGAAACGGTCAAATATAAAATCGACGATCAAAAAAAAAGGTAAGTTATTTTAAGACGGAGGGAGTAACCTTAATAGCCCAGTTTCTGAGCAATTCACAATAAAAAAATCGAGATAATAGCCATGTTCTGCTTGGTCAGAGCTCAATTTCATCAAATTGATTTACTTAAGAACAGAATTCTGACAATGAATTGCTCAAGATGACATCAATGAATCGCTCAAGAACAGAATTGCTCAAGATAACATCAATGAATCGCTCAAAAACAGAGTACTGCAGAAATTTTGGAATATTACTAATTACTAATGCTATATGGTCATGTCAGTTATCAAGGTAGCATTCATCCCATCCCACGATAATGAAACGGGGTGTTAAGGCTTAATAATGAATAAAATCCCCAAATAGCATAATTAAGATACTAAATCAGTTACACGTTCATTCCTGGAGTTTTAGATCTCTAAGAACATTGGGAATGGATTCCAGGATGGGGAATTATAATTTACCAGAGCTCAAAGCGTAAGACAGGCGGGCACAGCTCACAGCGGAGGCTGGACCTAGACAGGCGAACAACAGAGACGAGATAGCGCAACGGAGATGCGGATCAACGGCTTGCTGCTCCGTGCTTGTGAGCCATGGCCAGGCGCTCGGTGCGGGCGTGCGGCTGCAGGCTACGCCGCTGCAGCCAGTCAGGCCTCGGCGCCTCTCGACAGCCGACCGCAGGATGAGGCCGGGCTAGGGGCTGAGTCACGTGCGGCCAAATGAACTGAAATAGAAACCCTAGAAAGAAAAAAAAATACATCAAACTATATTACTTGATTCATATACACTCCAACTATACTAGTCAAAACATTAGTATTATGAATGTATCTATCATTTTACCCTTGGCTAGAAAACTATGAAAAGAGAATTACCACTTCTTTATTTAGAGTCCTAATCCCCCACGGTTTTAGAGGCGTTGGGAGGCATTACCTTGTATATGGGCGTACCTACCACAGACACATCTACCGTCTCCCAATGCCTTCTAATTTACGTCTCTCAATGTCTTTCCTCGTATTGGGCCCATAAATCATAGACACATGAAGTACTTCCCGATGCCTCCCAAACATTATAAAAAAGTCTCAACTTCTAACGTAAAGAAAGGAGCTAGATCTGCATTGGACAACCAACTAGGCCTTGTTTAGATGGCTAAAAATTCTAACCAAAACTTGCAAGTTTTTCCACTCTCTCCCATCAAATCACATTAAATACACCAAAAGACATATATTCGGAGTATGAAATATAGGTAAAAAAAGTAACTAATCACACAGTTTTGTTGTATATCACGAGACGAATCTTTTGAGTCTAGTTAGTCCATGATTGGACAATATTTATCACAAACAAACGAAACGTGCTACAGTGTGCTACAGGAGTTGGAACAATTAATTTTGCTAGTTTCTAGCAATCTAAACAAGACATAAGTATACTACCACTTGGATTAGTTTTGATGAACACATGGCTGGCTCTCTGTCCTCTTTTAGGCACAGTTTTCAAGCTAGCAAAGAGGACAAAACGGACCTGTTCCGTCTTTTGAGCAGCATTTGAATATTGAGAACCTGACTACGGCTCTTCATTCGTCGATTGAAAGGCTATTCCTCAATTCGTCGTTAGGCCGGCATCACATCAATGATATGTTTATGTTTATTTTCCAAGAACAAAATGACGAAGTCTCATACTGTACTAGTTAGGCAAGTAGCCAGCTTATTCATCGAAAAGATAATAATTCAAACTCGATCAGATTTGGCCGGAGGCTACCTGCTTCGATTTGCCATTTTGTAACTTCATTTTTTTTTATGTCCGCGCAAATATTACATCGCTAATTAGTCCATTCTTAACATAATAGTAGATATAAACTAGGCTCGAACATTTATACTATACACCCATCTTACGACAGGAGTACTAGCGTGGAGAAAATAAAGCACCCGAGGCTCGAGGCAGTGTCAAATCAGACAAGAGGCACATGGGTGCACGCGCATCGACCCAATCGGCGGTCACGTAACGCTAACCATCAAAAACGCAAAAAGTGTAAGAAACCCAAAGGTGGACAACTTTGTACTGATATTTTTTTTTTCCTCTCTTTTTAAGATGCAAGACTCATGCATGTTCTCCTATTCCAGGCCACGGTTGCCGTCATCTATGTGTTTTCGATGTTCAGATGAAGCATTGTGGCAAACAACATTTTTGGTTTTTGTCCCTGGGATTCTGAATTCCTTGGAGAAGCCGTGGGCTCTCAAGAACGCTAGCATTACTAGCCTAACTGCGATGTAACGTTCAGTTGAAAATGCTGAGATTAACTCGTTGTTGCACGCGTATGTGAAAGCTACAAGTGGTCTTTTTCAGGAGAATCTAATGTTAGTGTGTAATGATGTATCCGAGAAAAAAAAATGACGTGGATCGCAAGACCTATCACTGCAAGTCAGTGGTGCCTTCCAATAGTGGTAATTAACCGTGCCCGGATAGGTAGTATGCTACGGTACGTAGTGGCATACCTGTCACTGCAAGCCCTCAAGGTCTATAATAGCACAGGCAACTACAACCGTTATAACGACAGCGATGTCAGTGTCACAAATATCTTCTTGTTGGGGTACAACTATCCTGGAGTACCTCATAGCTAATGGCAAGCCATTTCTGGAGTGGTGGGGCATTGTGTACAAGCTACCGTAGCCAAACCAAGTGGCCCACTATAACCTCATAGGTTACATGGCCAGCAACAAGAGGCACAGGTTGCTCAGAAAGCTTGCCTCCATGCTAGCTTGTAAGGACCCTCGACCGCCTACATGTTATCCAGGGACATCACCAGCCTTGTCTATAATCATGTTAGGGAAGGGTGGCAAAATTACATTCGAGACACGGCTAGCTACATCTCACCTTCAATGACAGCCGAGGCCAGCGCACTCTTGAGGGCGAGCAACATCCAGAGCTGCTAGTGTATATCAATAGGCCTTTTGATGAGGCTGTCCTCATTTGGCACCTCGCCACAGATTTTTGCTTTCATACCATGGATGACACAGATGAGATCAGGGCTATGTCTAGATATAGCAGATATATATCCAACTACCTGGTGTACCTGCTGTTCGTGAATCCAGAGATGCTCATGAGTGGAGCCAGGAGCAATCTATTCAAGACCACCTATCGCAACCTGAAGCGGATGATCCGACTAGAAGCCATAGAAGATATGATGCTTGATGAAAGGAGGATCACTGCAAGGATAATCGAAGAGACAAGGACCATTGAGCCAGGTGAAGGAGGTCTCATCCAGAATGCCCTTGAACTGGCTGACGCGCTCAGGCAAGTTGGTATGGAGGATGCGCATGCAACATGGAGGATAATCCAAGGTGTGTGGGTGGAGAAGTTGTGCTTCTCTGGCAGCAGGTGCAGAGGATACCTGCAAGCCAAGAGCCTTGGGAAGGGTGGAGAATACCTCTCTCATGTCTGGTTGCTTCTATCCTACATGGGGATGGAGACACTGGCAGAGAGGCTACAGAGGACGGGGCAGCCAGAACGTCTTGCAAGGGGTGCAGATAATGAGCCAATAGCCATAGTAGTACAAGATCGATGAGGGATGAGAGGAGGAATAGGAAAGTATTGATCTCACTCAAGGATGCCGCCTGTGGATTGGAACCGTCAGCTTTGTTGCTCTATGTTATGATTTCTGCTTGAGTTCAGTATGAATTTAAATTATATAGGTACACCAGGTGTACTCTCAGCATTTGTAGTAGATATGGATATTTTTATGTATATGTGACAAATATATGGATGTGATTCAATGAGGAATGGATATGCAAGTACCAACTGGTTGTTAATGCTTACTATGCACATGTTTTATACATCTATTCTACTAGTTATCACTAAAAATAAGAATATTGATTACACATAGGAACAGGTACATTTTGCAACATGCATGGTTTGTTTTTTGTGCCTTACTGATATTCAGAGGTTTCTATATATATCAAGAGAGGGCGGGAGTTTGGAACCCTATAGAAATGAGTACATTGAGCAGAAAACCATAAACAAATAAAGATGGTTCACTATAAAAAAAAACACAAGGTCCCGACAAATTCACATTTAATTGTTTGTTCTACTTGATCACTTTGCATTATTTTCTGTCGTGTCGTAACAAATAAAGATGGATCGCTTTGGGTTCCAAAGGTGTTGAAAATGTGTATTGACTATTTGGAAACTTTCTTTCAAAAAGGTAGTTTAATTCCTCAAGGTAGTTGTATATTTTGAAAAGTAGAATAACATTTTTGAAATTAAGTTTCAAATGGTTTACATATAATTTATTTTTGTGATTAAAAAATGAAGCCAAAATGCCTTAAATGGTTATTTAAATACAAGGTTAAAATATCTCAAAATAGCTTCAAAATTGTTTTAAATGATTTATCAAAATATAGTTCAAAAGGTTTGATGAGGAAGTTAAAAAATACATTAAAAAATGTTTGAAAAGTAAAAAAAAAAATGTTTCATAGGAAGATCAAAATATATATTTTTAATCAAGTTTTAAGGTTTGAGAGTTTGCTTTTTTTTTTTTTTTTTGAGAAAGTTGAGGGTTTGCATTTAAATACTATATAAAATAGGTTTCTAAATTAGTTAAACCTTAAAATCCTGTCTTGGGCCGAATTCAAATCAAAACCAGCTACCTTTTCTTAATCTTTTATTTTCTTTTCGACCTGACCTAGTTCTCTCGGGCCCAAATCGACCAGCCAACTCGCTAGGCTGGTCAGGTGACTGGTGGCCCAGATACCAATCAGCTAGCCTGCGTTTCTCCCTCCCTGTCTCACTGGCCCAGGGACCCCACTTGTCATCCTTTTTTTCCATCTTGGCCAACAACCTCTGACATTACGAGGGAGCTCGAGCTTTCCCAAGACCATTTAACAGCCCCACCAAAATCCCCATCTATCCGCTGCAATCCGTACATATTTTGCAACAGTGCAAATTGCAAAAACATGTCAAAATGGTAGAACGACGAACTGATACAATGTTTTACAATTATGCCCACAGTACATATGTAACCCTCGGACATCATCATGCATATCTTATCACTCACATCTCGCATGAATGGAAAATAAGAATGTGAAATGTCACTACATACCTGACAAAAAAAATACCTCAGCATAGAGCTCAAGCAGAAATGCTTAGAACACTACTACATAAGGCTTCTATAGGGACGGCTAGTGTGCCTCTCTAGGGGCGGTTTTGCCAACCGCCCCTAATCTCCCGTTCCTACAGTTGTTTGATTGGGACGGTTGGTGATGCAATCGCCCCTACTTTATGAGCCGCCCCATCAGAACTCCGAAATCGTGTTTTCAAAATTCAAAAAAAAAAAAAATACCAAAAGATTTTTACCGGCGGGATTCGAACCCGGGACCTCGTGCTCGCGTGCAACCCCTCCCCACCACTGCACTACACACTTGTATGTGTCCATATCCCATTCCAGCGTCCCCACATATTATACAATCCTCGAGTGTAAATTGACTATTTGAGGCTCTAAACGGATTAAAAGTAAAAAGTGGTCAACTACAAAGTTTCATAACTTTTTGAGATCTACATTTCATATGTAGGAAGTTTTTTTCGTCCGAGGTCGTTTAAGAAATTTGAATTTCAAATTTGAGATATTTGAACACAACTTTTGCATGGCTAGATGATTTCAATGTAAAAAGTGGTCAACTATAAATTTTCATAACTTTTGGAGATCTACATTTCATATGTAGGAAGTTTTTCCGTCCGAGGTCGTTTACGAAATTTGAATTTCAAATTTGAGACATTTGAACACGACTTTTGCATGACTAGATGATTTCAAAGTAAAAAGTCGTCAACTATAAAGTTTCATAACTTTTCGAGATCTGCATTTCATATGTAGAAAGTTTTTCCATCCGATGTCATTTACTTAATTTTTAATTTTTAGTGCCTCGTTTCAAAATTCGGCAACCCACTGTAGGGGCGCCTCAATATAGAGCGCCCCTACTGTGAACCACATTAGGGCGGTGGTGATTGAACCGCCCCTGCTAATAGTAGGGGCGGCTCGTATGGTGTTCACCATGGTAGGGCGGCTCAAAACAAAAACCGCCCCTAATGAAAAAGGGAGGTGTTGGTGTGGTCCCAAAACAGCCACCCCTGGTAGGACGAAACACCGAACGGAACTAATAATATCACACGAAAGTGGAACGAAACCAAAGCACTCTTTCTATTGATTTCCTCTTCCTTTTACAATGCCCCTTAGGGTCTATTTATAGTCCGTAGACTCTTACAATTCCAATTATGCCCTCCTACCAACCCCGGACCCCTCAAACTCCTCGTCGACGGACGGGGGGTAGGGCGGTCTTTTCCGCGCCATTGATCCCACCTACCCCTGGCCGGGTGCTGAAAGGTCCCTTGTGGTTTTGGTAATTGAGTGTCAACATTAGGTGAACTAATAATGTGTGATTGAGATAATACACGGGAGATTAGTTCATATGTGATGATGCAATGAAGGAGCTTATTGCATATGAGACATGACATGGAGTCATGTGACCAAGGTGGTGAAGATCAAGACAAGGCTTGGCTTGATGGACCGGTTGCAAGTGTCAAGGGCAAGTCGAGGCGATAAAGCGATGGACCGCGAGGCGGTGAAGCTTGGGCAAGACTTGGCGCCCGACGGACCGACGCGAAGCGGTGAAGAGCAAGTGAGGTCAAGATCGATGGACCAATAGTGTCACGTGATGATATGAAGTGGATCATATCATTTGGTGATCGTGTTGGTGCATGTGTTGCATCGGCACTTGGAGATGGAGCGGAATGGAAATGCACAAGGCAAAGGTATAACCTATAGGGCATTTCATTTCGCCGGTCATTGGAGCTTAGAGAAGTTTATGACCGGGTTTAGGATAGATGGCCGTACTATCAAGAGGGGCAAACTTGTTTGCATATCGGTCATCTAGTGCTACTTGTGCGATCTAACTTTGCGATGTGTTAGGATCGAGTGGCGTGGTAAGAGCAAGAGAAAATCCTTTGAAAATGATTGTGAAAATGCTAACACACATGCACATGGAGATGTACACTTGGTGGTGTTGGCACATTTACAAAGGAGAAGTTGTTTCGGTGTTTCACTTTCGGACACTTGGACTGCTCTTAGAGTGGAATACTGCTTTGATCCATTGTGAGTGGGATCAAGTAACCATGTGGGTTGTGTAGCCCTCTGAGTAAGCTTTCCATAGAGTCCAAGATCATCAAAAACGGAGTTCGGATGAAGGAGATATCGCCGTTTTACCGAGCAGTGGTCTGACCGGACGCGGTGACCGGACGCACCGACCGGAGGCTCCGGTCCGTGCGTCCGGCAGAGAGCTCTGCAGCCTGAATTTTGCCGGACGCGTTGACCGGACGCTATCACCGGACTCGCTGGTGAGTCCGGGCGATCAAGGCCCTGTCCAACGCTGCAGGCGTGATTTCGTACCCAACGGCTCTATTTGGCTTGGGGGATATAAATAGAGGTTGTGGTCGGGCTTGGCAGGTGCTTAGCACCTTGGGGACTTTGTGTCCATGCTTGAGAGTGCTTGAGAGCCCTCCCACTCACTTGTGATTGATAGAGTTCATCCAAATCAAAGTGAGGAGTGATTCTAGTGCATTCGCGTTGAGAGATCGCATTCGTGGCACTAGGTGATCGTGTTGCAAGCCGGTGTGCTTGTTGCTCTTGGAGGTTGCCACCTCCTAGACGGCTTGGTGGCAAGAGACTTCGTGAAGCACGCAAGGAAGCTTGTGCGGTGCTCCGAAGGAGGATTTGTGAGAGGTTCGTGCTCACCTCGCGGGGATCGTGAAGAGCGACACTACTAGAGCGTGTTGGTGAGTACCTCCCTTGTGCGTGTGGTGTCTTGCGGTGCCTTAAGAGGCTCACTTGAGAGGTGTCTTGCGGTGCCTTGCGGGCGTGCCTTGAGGGGCAAGTGATCGGAGAATCACACCGAAGAACCATCTAGGTGAAATACCAACGGAACCACCCAAGGTGTTGGTCGACACAACGAGGAGTAGGGGGAAGTTGGCAAGCTTCCCGATACCTCGATAAAAAATCACCGGTGTCAACTTGTCTACTCTTCTCGGTGGTTTGCATTCTCCAAATCACAAGCTTCGTATTTACATTCATACTAGTTAAACGCCCGTGCGTTGCTGCGGGATAACTAAATTTTATACAAAAACACATGAATCACATGATAAGATAACAATACTATAAAATTGAACAATGTATTAAAGTGACATTTAATCTAAATAAGTTTTGTGAAAGTAACACAATCAATCATGGATATCGCGGGTTTTTATACTCTATTTTATGGGCTTCTTCATAATTTGTCTAAGATAATATTATCAAGGACCTGTGTATGCATAATTGACCATTGGTGCGGGTGGGAAGGCCGGAGAGACCGCACCTTCCAAATTTGCGTGACAGGTGGGAAGGCGTGATTGATCGCACCTTCCAAATTTGCATAGGCGTGCGGAGGGCGTGATTGATCGCACCTTCCAAGTTCACATGGGTGGAGAGGATCACACCTTCCAAATTTGCGTGCGGGTGGGGAGAGTGTGATTGATCGCACCTTCCAAATTCGCATAGGCGTGGGGAGGGCGTGATTTATTACACCTCTCAAATTCGTATGGGTGGAGGCACCTTCCAAATTCTAAATTTACGTGCGGGTTGGGAGGGCGTGATTGATCGCACCTTTCAAATTCATATGGGTGTGAGGAGGGCGTGATTAATTGCACCTTCCAAATTCGCATGGGTGGAGAGGATCGCACCTTCTAAATTCGCTTGGGCATGGGGAGGATGCATGCAGATCTTTTTATTTTAGTTTCCTAATTTTCTCTCACCGAAGCTCAAAAAAGGAAAAAAAAAACATGGTCCAAGATTTTCCCCCCTCGATCGAGAGGAGAATGGGATCGAAGGAGAATGGGCGCGGTGGGATTTTCTTTTCTTTTCCTCCTAGATTTTCTCCTTCTATTTATCGCAACAACCAACGTGTATGGTTAATTCCTTCCTTTATTGTGTGGTTAATTCCTTCCTTTACTGCGTGGTTAATTCATTCTTTTATGAGGTAGCATGGACGATTCATTTCCTTTTCCTTCCTTCATTGCATCGTTAATTCTTTCCTTTATTACGTGGTTAATTCCTTCCTTTATTAGGTCGCATGGACGATTCGTTTCCTTTTTTCTCCTTTCGGGTTTGCATGGGGTGGCGGTTGGGCACACTTAAAGCAAATGTCGCACCAAAAAATGCCTCCTCTTTATTCTTTTTTATGTTGTAGAGATTTATGCATGAAAACCAGCAAAATTAAAAAGAACATATTTCTAAAGATGTCTGACGAAGTAATTAGATAATTCACACCTGTAGAAATTAGAGAATTCATATATCATAGCTGAATCTGGAATCTGGAGTCTAGCGAATTCTATCTGCACGCAGATCTATAGGCCCAGAATGAACTGCAATTTCTACACACATACAAGAAGCTAGTTAGTTAATAACAAATTTAAAATGAATCATAACAGGCCTCAATCAGTCAATCGGATATACAGAGATGCACAAACATATATATTAGATAAATCTAGAATCCAAGCCCTAAGAATTTAGACCAAGGCTGATAGAAGATTACCAGTAACAAAAAGTATGACGATGTTAAACATATATTCATTTCTACTTTACTAAATAGAGATCGTTTCTGCAATTGGATTGAAAGCATGAGCAGCAAATGGGTTCTGCTTCTCAGTCAGCGCATGAGCATGTAAACATATATTCAGTGAGCGTCCAGGATCAACTTTCTTCTCCATCCATGGACGCTGCATAAATGGCCACCAGCCGCCGCATCTACGACCTCTCACAACCTGGATGCGCGCAGGCCTGGGCCGCCGTGGCGCAACCTTGCTCCTAGTCGACTGTGTGCAGGAGCATCTCCCACGCAGCGGCGACCTTACCAGGAGCATCTCTCAATGCCATGCAGCACAGAAAAGTTAGAACATCATCGCCCTTCATGACCTCTGCATTCAATCATTCATAGATTGGCATACCATCACCATGTCTACATGTATAGCACACATATATTTCACACAGTGTAAAGGGAAGAAAAGAGGTTGTGGAGCATTTGCGCTAGGAAGTAGCAACATTCGGATGAAAGCAGATCATCAGTGAATACACAACCGCAAGGCTCAAATGAAATTGATCAGATCTGGACCCCCAAAAAGCTAGTCAAACCAATGCCTCACCACGTTGGCATAGAAACAGACACCTAGTACACATGGAATGGCAGCGGCATTTGAATGACCATTTGTCCAATATTGATCCATCATGTGGGTTCTCACCAAGCAATTCAGATGATTCCTCTCCACAAAAGAGAAGACACGAAGGGAGATAAGAGATGAAAGATACCTTGAGTGCCTCGTCTGCCGCAGCTTGTTGTTGGCCGCTACTGTTGATGAAGGGCATGAAGGAATCGTGAGCCGAAGGATGCTGTTGGCCGCTGCTGTGCACCGAGAGCGTGCTGGACGATGTCGATCCACTTTTGCCGCGGAGATGCCGTGCGCCGGTGGCACGACGAGGAGCAGCCAGTGACGACGAGTGCGCAGAGCCGACGAAGGTGTGATTCCCCTTCCTTGTGTCGCAGGCGGCCTGGGGCAGGGCGTCCGAGCGGTGTGAGGTTCGTAGGAGGAGGGTTTGGACTCTGGAGCGTGGCTGCGGGGTGTTGATATCTCGCATGGCAATTGGTGCATGCAAGGCAATTGATTTAGGAAGTGCAAAACTATGTGCATGCAATTGATTTAGGAAGCGTTGATTATGAAGCAATCGATATCTGGCGAGGCAATTGGTGCATGAACGGCAATTGGTGCATGCACGGAAATTAGGAAGGTTTGATTTAGGAAGTGTTGATGGGATAATTGGTGCATGCAAGGCAATTGGGGCATGTATTCCGCACGTGGGGGTTTCCTTTCCGCATGTCGTAATTTCCTTCTGGTGGTGCGAGCAGGATCGCACGGGGGGCAGAGTCAGTAACAAAGTCGCACCAAACAAAAGTCTTACTTTTGTTCTTTTTATGTTGTAGAGAAGAGATATACCTTGTGCTTGTGCTTGTGGAGTAGCTCTTGCAATTACTAGCTTGTGTAGCTTATTAGTTGCTTTGCTTAGTTTGTGTAGCTAAGTAATTTGAGCCTTTGGGTTAGGCGTGTGTCGCCTTGTCCTTAGTACATCTAGTGAGCTTAGAGTTGGCTTTGTGCTTTTGCTCATTAGAATTGTGTAGGAGCTCACCTTTGTTTGAAGTACTAGTGCATAGGTTTGTGTGACCTTGCAATAGAAACGGTTAGGAGCTCAAGCTAGGCTTATCACCTCATTTGCTTTGTGTAGGATCTTTTGTGAGGTGATTTAGAGTCATAGCTAGAGGGGTGAAGTCTAGGCTAAACGAATAGTTTCAATTCCGCATTATATTTGTTTAGCCGGCGCAATTAGTTTTAGAAAGGACTATTGACCCCTCCTCTAGTCCCCATCTCGACCCTACAGGTGCATCGGTTCTTTGGATCGGTGAACACCGCAAGACGCAGCCGGGTAACATTCGGGCGCAACCCTCCCGATCTCGCCCGACGAAATCATCCGCTTTAGGCCGCGAAGGCCAAAACCTATCCTCACCGGGTGGCTAAAACTCGGACCAGGGCGCCGAGGGGCGAAAGCACGAGCATTCGGCACGACATGCGAACGCATTCGCATTCATCACTTTTCCCACGGCACGATCAAGCGAGCTACGTGGGCGGGCGTTGCTACGCCTGGTCCCGGCCGGATGCCTCGCTTTCTTCCTCGGGTGACGAAACGTTGGTGCTCGGCTCTATGTCCTCGAATCCTCATGACTCCTTGGGTCCGGTCTCGGAGCTTCCGGCCTCGGTGCCAAATCCAGGGCCTCTTAGGCCATCTCTTCTTCGGGGCCGATAGAGGGGGTGGCGGGTTCCGGCCTCCCCCAACAGGGAGGCGTTCTCTTAGTAAGCTTTTGTACTAGTAGAAGCTAACAAAAATGATAAGAAATACAAACATATTTTTTTAGAAAGGACGGCCAAAAGCTTTGCCGCGATTTCTATTAGACGAATAAAGAAAAAAAAAGGCAAGTGTCAGCCCTAGTTTTTCACTTTGAAAACCGGGCTAGAAAAAACCATACAATTGTGGAGGGTACCCTACTCCACCTGCACCCATAGGTACCAAATCAACTCAACTCACGCCATAAGTAGCGCCCACTCAACTCAACTTAGGGGAGTTTTCCACTCTGCCTACCACTTGTCACAACAACTCCAATCACAACTACAACTCAAACTAAACAACCACTTTCGAATGGGAGAAAGTATACAAGAAGCACCACTCGGTTGGATTGGGTCATCAACACGAGCCTCCATCACGCCCTCGGTCGGATTGGGATGTCGACACGGGCCACCGCACGTAAGGCACCAAGGAAAAAACAAACAAACCCACACCACGATACACCACCACCACCGGGAGAGAAGCCAAAAGCAAGCCGTCGAAACTGCGCCGTTGTCGCCAACGTTGTGCCCGCGCCAAAAAGCCGTAGCCAGCTGCAGGCCCGGCGACTACGAGACTCCTCCACCATGGGACTGTCCATCCATGGCTGAACACCCTCGAGCGTCGATCCCCACTTTTGGCCTCGCGTCGTCGCGAAGCTCCATCGCGGCACCAATGAAAACCATCGATCTGGCTACTCCGCATGGGGGCCTCGCCTCACCCACCGCCCCACTCTACTACCCGGGACTCGGATATCTAAAACCGCTCACGAGCATCACTTCCGCCCAGCCGGCACCGAGATCACCACCACCAAAGCGCGCCAACTCAAGACCTCCGGCACCCAAGGGGCCCTTTTGCGCCTCCCTCGCCCGGCCGACAACCTTTGCACCACCACCGGTAGCCACACACAAGCAACACCACCCGGCCGCCCACCACCCCGCCCGCAGGCAGAGATGGTTCTCCATATGCAAGGCCTCTATGGAGGGCACGACGCCGATGGTGCCGCCGTCGCACATCCAAAGAGGGACTGGGTTTTCACCGAGAACCCATGCCGCAAGGACATGGTTGCCCTTCAATGGTTCCCCCCATAAAAAACGACGACAAGGCCGCCACCATATGTGAGTGGAGATGTTGTGCTTCTCGACAGCAGTGCGAGAGGGTACCTTTGTTGGTATTTGATAAGTCTACAGAAATATTTATAATAATCTGCAAGCGAACGGATACTAGTGAGCATTTCACCCGGGAAAGGGTTTTAATATCGAATCCACAGGAAGAATGGTATGAGAATAACTGAGGCATATAACTAGTCCCTGAGCATCAATCAAGGATGGGAGAGGATCAAGAGGTAAGAAGATTCCTATGGTTGTCTAGTTCTCATTCTTGTAAGTTATGTTGATATTGATCTTAAAGGGACATACTCAAGGGAACGTAAAGGCCGAAACCTACTATTCCTCCAGTAACATAGTCCTGCGTGTCCTATCCAACGGGATGTGGAGTCCAAAGGAATCAATGGTACTGTCACTACCACGATCTACCACGCTCCGGAAGGTAGGGTGAATTCACAAGCAACCTCGATCTAGGCACCACGCCTACACCTAAGTATACCCCTCTAATCTATAGATTCCCATAGATTAAAGTACTCAAAGAGTTATGAACATTAAGAATAATACTAACACTGAAGATAATATGATAGTTACTCAGAAGTTGATCCACCATAGAAGTCTCAGGATCAAGTTCCATAGACCCTTGATCCCAGAGGTACAAGCGTAGAGGAGTCACCGACATGTCCGGTGCTTCCCCTTCTTCTCCTCCACTCACTCTTTTGCTCTCAAGAATAGATCTAGAACTCTAATTAAGTTTCTTTGATCTAATCTCTCAACTTGATATTCACTCTTGATTAGATCTAATTAGATCTAATCTAGTTCTAATTACATGTCTAATTCTACTTCACTAATCCCTTAGAGAGAGTTGATCCTTACAAGGGACCCCTCTACAACTAAGAGTTAATGAGATAGAATGAGATAGTTATGAATTAGGGTTTAACCCTGGGGGCAGGGGGTCTTCTTATATAGGCCTTGGCGATGAACGTGAACCCTTGGATCAAACCGACCTTGGCAACGGTGTAGATACAACCTCAAAGTCGGTAGTAAACCGACCTAGAAAGGTGACACTCGGCAGGTGGGACCCACTGGCGGCCGGCCTAAAAGGCTCTGGCGGCGCCAGCCATGGTGGGCCCATGCCGTCGTCCTTCCCGTGTCTTCTAGAATGTTTTAGTCCACTTTTCGGGTTGAGTTACTTCACGGTCAAGTCTTGTCATCATATGTCTTGTTTATTCCGGAACTTTCTCCATTCTTCTCTCAGATTTATCTATTAAGTCCCGAAAATATATAAATCACCAAAGCTCGTGGAATTATGTTAGTTAAACCCCTAAACTTATGTTGTTATTCATTTTAAGTCCTTTTTCATGTTTAGTTGACTAGTAATTTTATGCTATAACAGGTGTCAACAAGCTCCCCCAAGCAACCTTTGCTAGTCCCTAGCAAAGCCAAACTTTAGCAATGGATCGGGAGTTCTTTTTAACGCTTTTACACCTTAAAAATACACATGCTTTCAAACAAAATTTCTCTCTAGATAGGAATAAAATTTTGATAGCTTTTAACTAATATTACCTTTGACCATGGAGCTTATAGTTTTTTTCTTTAATCTTGGGCAATTGAAAGATAGAACAATTGGAGTCAAGCACCATATCTCAAACTCTTTGTTCAATCTGTCATTCCTCTGAGTTTTGCAAGTTTTCAAATAAAACTCAAAGTTCCTCAATATGACTTTCTCAACTCTCTCATTTGTGGTATTTGTGGATCCTCACTAAGGCAACAAGGTTGTTTTGCCTCTCTCTTATAATATGTGGTATTTTTGGACTAAGGCAAGAGGACACTATGCCTTCTTCTCTCTCACCCTATATCCAAGGTTTATATCTGGAGCTCATAGGTGGGAGAAAAACTACATCTACTTACTAAGCATATATTGTAAGTTCAAGCAATGGATCCAAAGTTACAAGTCACACTGATCAAGTGGTGCATGTGTATGGTGGATGGAATATAGATAGTATGGAATATAGTAGAGTATGTAATGAAGTGAATAGAATAGATGAGGGAAAATCTTACTTATGCTCCTTGAGGAATCTTCTCTCTTTGGAATTTTGGCAACTTTATAGAGAACCTGGGTTGTATTTTTTTTATTATATATTTTTTTTTAGAGAGGTGGGTCCTACTCACCCTCGGACTTGTGTCCATTTTTCTCTCTCTTTTATTTTTTTAGAGATGTGGGCTCTACTAAGCCCTCGAACACTTATTCATTTTTCATCTCTTCTATTTTGGGAGGTAGGCTCTACTCGCTGTGGGACTTTTTGTCTATTTTTCATCTCCCCTTTATTCTTTCTTTTTCTTAGGGAGGTAGGCTCTACTCACCCGTAGGACTTTTGTCCATTTTTCATCTCCTCTTTATTCTTTTTTTTTTTTAATCTACAACCCGGATCTCTTTTGTAATAACTTTTGAGAGATAAATAAATACAATGAAGTCTTTGTAAGATTTTGGCTAGCAATAAATGAGTGAATGGGTATAGGAAATATTTTTGGTTGCTCTCTCCTAGGATAGGAGTAGAACATTTTGCTGGCTAGAGTAAAAATGGATAGTGGTGTATATATAGTGGATGCGTGCTTCGAGGTGGAAATAGCATATAGGTGTATGGAGTCGAGTGGAGTGGAATGTTGGTGGAGTGTACATGATCGGCATGACAAGTTTCTAAGGGTCGACAAAAGATTGAACAAACTCAATGCAAAGCAAGCAGACTTATATATATCAAAAGTGTTTTTCTAATCTAGGGAGCATGTATATATGGCTGTGGTAGGAGGTTCAACACTCTGTCACACGAGGAACTTATCATGTGCACTTTTAAATTTCAAAATAAATCTCCAGAAATCTAGTATTACTAGGAGTAAGATCAATAGCAGCTCAAACTCTCATATATCATATCCGTCAATTATCTAGACTTTAGAGCAAGCAATTTGCAACCCATAGGTTTCAGGGTTCAAGGTAAATCTCAAGTCAAAGCGGTTTTGCATTTTTAAGGCTCAAGAGAAATTAAGCTTGAAAGCTAGGTATTGAAAAGGAATTACAGTGAGCAACTATTCATCATTTCCATGCATGAGATTTATCCTCGAGAGATTATTTTATGTAAGTGGAAATGAAAACTTCTTGTACACTCCTATTTATTTATTTATTTATACTCTAAGATCACACTTCTACTAAAGACTCCTTAAACGACTTTATGAACTAGACTCTTAGCAAACTAAGCAAACCAAAATATTAACTAATAATAATAATAATATAAATATAGTAGTAGAGATACTTATCGTGATAACTGAGGGTGCTCTCCCCAAAAATTTGGATTGAAGTGTCGGGTTTATTGTGGAAGTTGAGGTAGACGGTGAGGACGGATAGCACCCTATCATGTTTCTCTCCTTTAAATCTGCTGAACTCAAATAGACAACAAAGCTAATGGAACTTGATTAAAGCGTTAGTGGTTTGCCACATAGACTTCATGTGTCTAAAGATTTTCAAGATTAATCATGATTATTCCGTATAGCAAGATTTCTTTTCTAAATATTTTTGGAGTTTTATAATTTTATATGCATGCAAAGAACTATAATGCAAATGCAACTAGATGAATGCATAATTATTTTTATGCCACCACGGTGAATATCCGTATGGGTTGTTATACCACAAGATTATTCACATGGGGCTTGAGAATTTTTAATGAAATGCCAATGCATAAATATAAATATGCTAAAGGGAAAATGATTATGCAATGTAAGGAAATAAATATGCTATGCATGATGCAAAAAGATAGATATGATATGCAATTGGAGATGCAATGCTAAGAATTAAATATGGATAACTACCGAGTTACCTTTTTGGCGAAGGTTCAATGTTTTAAGTCCTCTGAACAAGACTTCTTACCTTACTCACTCCTCATGTGTATCATCGATCTTTGGTGGCTACATCTCCTGAGATAATGATCTCGAGAATGGCATCACCTATGTTGCTTGCTTGTCTCATGGTTTGAAGTGAAGCTTTGACGGTGGGGCGAGCAACATCTTGTTTTTATTGTGCGTGCTTTGTGGGTCAGGACATTCCCTTGTAGAATTCTGGGAGAGTGAGATACTCCTCTACGTTGTGATCGAAGTATGTCCTGTTTACAAAGACAAGGTAGAGATCAAGTGCATGGGCTCATTGGTGGAAAAACACCAACGAACCAAAACTTTATTCATTCCTCTCTAACCTTAGGCACATTAAACAAGGCAGGAGTTGATGTTTATTTGTTTTATTTATTTATGATGAGGGTGACAAGGTCACAAGATAGAGCATCTATAGTTTAATTGATTTATGACTATCTTGCAAAGCATGATGAGCAACATTTTAGTTCACATGAATGGGGGCTATGGGACCAAGAGAGTGGCGATTAGGAACAAAGAATTAAACATGTGAAACTAAACAAGATAAGGTTAACTCTAACATGTTTAATTCTTTATTTATGAGCATGCTATAATTAGGGAAAAGCTTAGTGAATGATAACTTACCTCAAGATGTTACCTTTTATTAGAGTGTGATGACAAACGTAACAACTTGTGGTAGTTATTACCTTTTGCTTGGAGCTTTCCTCATTTGGCCTTTTGTATATCTTGCTCCTAACTTGTCTTCTTTATTGCAACATCCTTTCTTTCTTTTCCTTTGAATTGTGTTAGGACCTTTTTGCTCCTCTTATGATTTTATTCCTGCAGTATTAGTTGTTGAAGGCACATACCGAAGGAATATACAAGTAATTTTAAACAAGGGTAGATTTGTCATGGAGCTAAAGGTATCTTCTATTCTACAAAGGGTTTTGGATGCATATTTTAATATGTGCTCACTATCACTTTTTCTCTAATGGGAAATCTTAAGATTGATTTTGATGTATGATATTTATAAACATTCAATTTTAGAGAGACAAAGTAATAGTGAGTAAGGGATACAAACCAGCATGTCAGTGACGGTAGCTTGAGAAGAGGAAGAGAAACGTCGGATCTTTAGAGGAGTGGACCTTCCTCCCCCCGCTCAAGCTTTCTTGTCACTTGGCACATTAAGTGTAAATGCTGAACCATCCCTATTTGTGTGTTGCAATCACCATGTCCTTAGATGTTGTTCGTCCTTTTTGTTCTGCAAGGTTAGTGACCAAAAATATCCGAAGGGAACTTGTCTGTCTTTGTTGTTCTCGTGGCCCATTGCTTTGTCCATCTACTTTTGTTGAGTGTTTACTTTTCATGATCGTGGTGTATGGCACTCTTCTTCATAGAATAGACATAACATAGATTCCTTTTTCTGCAAAATGTTAGTGGACACATACCCGAGGGAGTATACAACATGGTTGAAAACAGGGGGCTGTTATCCAAAGTTCATAAGATCGTATCTATGCTAATGAAAAGATGGTTCTTTGATTACTCTTAGCACAGATTTTAATTATCATATCTTATATCACATTTTTGTTTGCTACTTCATTCTAGCATAAGGATTAAGGTAAAAGCTGAATTATGGCAAAAAGACTGAGTGAATGATTTGAGACTTACAGTTCTTCCATTAATGATGAATGAACCGTGTTGTTTGCACAAGGTTTGGAGTTCATCCTATGCCTTGCTTCATCTTTGATCTAAGTTCATCTCTTTGACTTACCGAATTGGTTTTGAGAGTTTCACAAGCAAGGGTTAGTCAACAAAATATACCAATGTCTACACAAGTAATATTTAGTTCAATAACCAAACTAGACTCCATGTCTAATTTAATTAAGGAAGGCATTTCAACCTAAGCACCACGCTTAATTTAAAAGCCTTTGAAAATACCCTACATGCATATAGAGTAATTTCAAACTAAAGCATACTATAATAAACAAAGGGTAACATGAAAGCATTATAGAAATTTACTCAAATGGAGATGAAATAATGTAGTAACTTGAGCATGTCTTAAAGGTAGAGACAACCAAGATAAGGTAGCAACATGGCAAGATATATATGAATGATTCAATATTGCTCAATGACCGATTTACACATACCTTTACATTGTCATCCTTCGCTCTCTTTGTTATAGTCCTGAAATGGTTAGTAGCAAAAATATCCGAAGGAATATTCTTATAATTATATCTCTATGCTTACTACACAAGGGGTGTTATGGTAAAAAGATCTATACTTATATTAATTCCCCTAGAGTGCTTGTTTTAGGACAAAAAGCTCGTCCTTGGGAAACCTTCAAATATGATTCAAGATGATGAAGAGGTTTTCCCTTAAATCACTAATCTCAATATTCAAACCAATATGATCAACAACCACCCTTTCTAAATCCTTATGAACAATTATCTCAAGGGGGTTTGAGATCTTGTAAGTGGCAAGATTAGAGATGGCAATTAATTCAGGAGTTTTCTCACATGGGCAAGGATTAGATAAAAAATTTAGGATGTAACTCCTATGCTCATGGATGTTCTCCAACTATGGATAATGCTCTTTCTGGTCTTCCTTAGATCTTTCATAATTTCTATACTTGGGCTTTCTAAGATCGTAGGTAGACTCAAGAAAAGAACACTAATGGATTCAATGGGGTCAAGGATGAGGTTAAATATGGTTTGGATAAGTTATCTAATCTGGAATAGAAGGAAAGAGACATGAATGGATTCTAGATAGCTTTGCTCTCCTTCTATGGCATTGTTAGATATGCCATCCTTGGGCTCCCAACGTCCTTTGTAAGAATAAGGATGCTTTCTAAGAGACTCTTTCCTTAAGAGGATTTGGTTTATAGGTACTCAAAGGTCTCTCTGTGAAGCTAGAAGTTTGTCTCCCAAAATCATCACCATAAAAGAATCAAGGGTAGAATTACTTCTTCCCTTGGAGGTGTTTAGAATATGGATGATTTAGGATTGGTAGCTGAATTAAGGGATTGGAAAGATTATGATCTGGCTATCAAAAAACTTCTTCTATGATCTAGAGGATGATTCCTTCTCTTTCTTTGGGTGTTTATAAAAATTCTAAGAAAAGATCACACCTGCTGAGTTTATCAAGGATAAACCTTGCTTAGAAAAGGAAAGAAAAGTTCCTCCAGAAAACTGCATGATGGTCATGCCAACAACTTTTCTAGGATGAGATCCAAATATTATCCTTTGTAAAGGATAGGATTTGGCCTAAGGTTAACTTCAGAATTCTCTCCTATAATGGGTTGTTTCATGATCATTTAGATCAACCTTAGGCACAACTTATGGCCAGGGGATAGGATAGGTTCTAAAGATTCTAGTGGCCTGAAGCTTGTGCTTATGGGTGCAGCATAAGGATAAGTGTGGAATCCGAGGATTCCAAAAAAGATATAAAAAGAAAAGAGAATATAAAAAAAAAAGACTACACTAAGATATGATACAAGATTAGTTATGTTCAATGTTTTCTCAGCAAACCATTCCTCCCCCGAAGCAACGGCGAAAATGCTTGTTGGTATTTGATAAGCCTACGAGAAATATTTATAATAATCCATAGTTTAACGGATACTAGTGAGCATTTCACCCGGAGAGGGTTTTAATATCGAATCCACGGGAAGGATGGTATGAGAATAACTGAGGCATATAACTAATCCCCGAGCATCAATCAAGGATGGGAGAGGATCAAGAGGTAAGAAGATTCCTATGGTTGTCTAGTTCTCATTCTTGTAAGTTATGTTGATATTGATCTTAAAGGGGCGTACTCAAAGGGAACGTAAAGGCCGAAACTTACTATTCCTCCATAACATAGTCCTGCATGTCCTATCCAATGGGATGTGGAGTCCAAAGGAATCAATGGTACTGTCACTACCACGATCTACCACGCTCCGGAAGGTAGGGTGCATTCACAAGCAACCTCGATCTAGGCACCACGCCTACACCTAAGTATACCCCTCTAATCTATAGATTCCCATAGATTAAAGTACTCAAAGAGTTATGAACATTAAGAATAATACTAACACTGAAGATAATATGATACTTACTCAAACAAGAAGTTGATCCACCATAGAAGTCTCAGGATCAAGTTCCATAGACCCTGATCCCAGAGGTACAAGCGTAGAGGAGTCACCGACATGTCCGGTGCTTCCCCTTCTTCTCCTCCACTCACTCTTTTGCTCTCAAGAATAGATCTAGAACTCTAATTAAGTTTCTTTGATCTAATCTCTCAACTTGATATTCACTCTTGATTAGATCTAATTAGATCTAATCTAGTTCTAATTACATGTCTAATTCTACTTCACTAATCCCTTAGAGAGTTGATCCTTACAAGGGACCCCTCTACAACTAAGAGTTAATGAGATAGAATGAGATAGTTATGAATTAGGGTTTAACCACAGGGCGGGGTCTTCTTATATAGGCCTTGGCGATGAGCGTGAACCCTTGGATCAAACCGACCTTGGCAGCGGTGTAGATACAACCTCAAAGTCGGTAGTAAACCGACCTAGAAAGGTGACACCGACAGGTGGGACCCACTGGCGGCCGGCCTAAAAGGCTCGCGGCCGCCCGCCATGGTGGGCCCATCTTTGTCGGGTCCTTCCCGGTGTCTTCTAGAATGTTTTAGTCCACTTTTTCGGGTTGAGTTACTTCACGGTCAAGTCTTGTCATCATATGTCTTGTATATTCCGGAACTTTCTCCATTCTTCTCTGCATTTATCTATTAAGTCCCTAAAAATATATAAATCACCAAAGCTCGTGGAATTATGTTAGTTAAACCCCCTAAACTTATGTTGTTATTCATTTTAAGTCCTTTTTATGTTTAGTTGACTAGTAATTTTATGCTATAACAGGTGTCAACACCTGCAAGCCAAGAACCTTGGGAAGGGTGGGGAGTACCTATCTCATGTCTGGTTGCTTCTATCCTATACCTTAGAGCAGCACAATACTGCCGATTCAAAAACCCCATTCACTACCGGATTTTGAACCGGCAGTACCAAACTATCAGTGATGTGGAGTATATCAATGTCGGTTGTTCTAAACCGAGGGTGATGTGAAGCAAGACTGGCAGTTGAAGAATCCAACCGACAGTGTGAACAAACACTACCGGTTCAAAGCTCATACCGGCACTTTGTTACTAAAGGCGAACACTATCGGTTGGAGGTCCAAACCGGAAGTGTTGAGAGCAACAACATTGTCGATTTATAGCTCGACCAGATAGTGTAGTTTTGCTCAACACTGTCGGTTAGAGGCTTGATCCAGCAGTGTTGAAGACAATGACTGTTTGTGGCGGTACCCGACAATGTTGTTTTAAACACTCTCGGTTTTTGTCTCAACCCAGTAGCGTTGATGAAGGTAACACTATCAATTTTTAAATCAAACCTACAATGATGGCTTGATCAACAATGCTGGTTTGTATGTCAATCTGGCACTGCAATCTGGTCCATCATTGTTGGTTTTGTGCTAACCGGCAATGGTTTGTTTGCATTTTGTCATTTTAAAATTTATTTTAATTTGTATTTTTTCTTGGAATCGGTTTCGCTCTAAACCATAAACGTAACGTAGACGATAGGTCCATCAACAAAACATTAAAAAATGTTATGATTCCATCCACATGAGCTGCCATTGGAGTTCTGGCAGCTCTTCCCTCCCTCGTCTCCATCTCCATCGGGCTTAGAAGAGAAAGAGCTCACAGGATGCAGGCCGAATACACAATGGGGATAGTGGCTGAGCAGTTAGGGGTCTGACGACGGTGGAGGCAGGCAGGCTAGGTCTTGAGATTGGGGCATCGTGCTGGTGCTTGCTGCGAGTATACCGTTGCAGCGGTGGGAACAGGGGAGAGGAGGAAAAGGAGGTGGTCACCGCAGCACGGTAGGGTCTCGCTAGAGGCGGCTGTAGAGCTCCGACAAGACCCTACCACGCTGTAGCAGGAGGGTGGAGGATGAGGAGGTGGGCCAAGACAAACCCAAGCACGCAAACGAGCACGCAGAAGAGAAATACTGAAATAGTACAAGGTCGGCACAGTATGCATGCTGTAGGCCTGGCAGCAGTATGCTGGGTTATATGGCGTATTCGCAATGATATCTGTTTTGACCAAAAGAGGATCAAATCTCCAACTGAAATTGTGTGTGTGATATGTTCATTCCTCACATACTAGGCAGGTTTTTTTCATGGACGACATGAAGGAACAGGTGATACAAGGTGCGGAGGCGATAAAGGCGGGAGCACTGTACTTTCATGGACAAGACATGAAGAACTGTCAAGGCGAACACCAGCGGGTGCCATTCACGGGATGAAATGGCAGGTGTCAAGTTCAGAAACGTCGAAGAGAACAATGGCGAAGCTGCTATTTTGTGTCTTCAGTTGCCCTTTTGCCTGTGTTGTCATACAGAGCTGTGATGCGTTCTTGTTTCCTTTGTTTCTTCAGCACTGTGGAGTATGGGTAGTCAGGTCTGGGTATTCGAGCATTTTATGATCGAATACAGTTTAGCTTTACTTTCCTGCATTAGCTGAACGAACTGTGCTGAACAAATGTGTAATTTCGTTGCTTTTGAGTAATGAAATTCAGATTTACCGTGGTGGAAAAAAAAAGTACACGGTCGGCGCGTGGTTCCGATCCAAACAACCGGACCATAGCAGCCCTGTGAAGAAAGCCCAATTACATTGTACCAGTTTCAGCCCATTTCGACCAGGCCGGGATGGTCACATCTTCTCGATGGGCGGAGACCTCTTGAGTCCGCCGCCGCTACCTGGCTGCCACCTCCTCCGGCCGGCTGGCGGCCAGGGAAGGCGACTCCCATCCTGGCAATCGGCCGTGGTGGCCTGGTGGCGGTGATCCATGGGAGCTAGCGCTGCGAGGCGTGCCAAGTGCGTGGAGCAAGATCCTGCGCAGAGCAAGGGCGTAGGACAGAGCCATGTTCCTCAACCACTGCAGCGTCAAGGTAGAGCCTTACTCTGCTACTTGCTGCTCTAACACAAATCCAGTCTAGACACCATTTCGTATTCCTATTGCATTTCAATTTGGATTAAAGAAAATTGCCTAAATTGGTGCCCGCGGGTGACATTGGGGGATTTCGATTTGTTCCAAAAAAAAAAAAAAACATTGGGGATTTCGGGAACTGTAGATTTAGGAATGATAATACATAATAGTAGCGAGGCTTCCTGTTAATTCACTAGAAAACTTACTCTGAGGTGTAGCATAGTAATTAATCCTACAGAAGTTGGATTTTTGTGTTCATCCACGGGTTCGCAAAATGAAACTTCTGTAGTCAGTAGTGACTGTTGTTGGTTGACTCTAGGTCCACCCCTCTCTGTTTAATGACATAGATTTCCATTAAATAAGAGATTGTTCATTAGCTACTAGTCACTTTATTCGCCAAATGGCAACTATGCAGCCGCCCATTGACTGGACTGAGGCTTAAGAATTCTGACTGATTAATTTTTTGGTATGCAGTACTCTTTTTTTTTTTTTTCTGAATGAGTGGCATAGCCATTGCCATGTACTCCCTCCGTTCCAAATTACAATTCATTTTGACTTGTTGTGTTCATCCATTTTTCTATGTATTCAATCATACAGTATGTAGAGCAAAATGGATGAAACAAACAAAAACAAAGAGACTTATAATTTAGAACCGAGGGAGTATATTACTAGATTTAGAAGAAAAGAATTGACCTGATTTTGAAGCTGAGACCGGACCAAAAAACTCTAACAAGACCGACCTCTAGAGGAGCAATCCATACTAAGAAAAACATCTGACCAGTTTGAAACAGCATAAAAAAATATGGCCAAAAAAGAAAACAAAAAAAATTATACAATTACTCTATACTCTATTGTTGAAGGATGTGCACAGGCAGTTTTTATCTCAGAAAAAGTTACTTTTCTTTTTGGAAAAGTAACTTTTTGAATATATGTCAATTTAATTAATCCTGACTAATTTTGCATATGCCATCAAACGACTCACGGGACAAAGACAAAACTAAGTAAAGGAAAAAAAAAACAGAAACAGGTAATGCAGCTTATAATAGTAATATGACATAAAGAGAACGGAAGTGAACACCGTCGAGGTGAACACGAAGCGGCGCCGAAAAGCGAGTCAGCAAGAACGAGCAATTAGAGATGAGGAATTTTGGTGCCGCAAAAGCGCAGCTTTTTCTGATGCACTTTACTGAATACATGTACTGAGATTACAATGCAAAACTCTCGGTCATGCGCAGTAAGTTGTGTGGTTGGCGCAGCCATCCCTACGCCCACAACATCGCTAATGACGAAGAGCTCAGGTCTGTGGCGAGCTATTCTCGGCCGGGCCTTCTTCGTGGGCAAGGCAACCACATACCGGTGCTCATGCGCGCATACACAATGGAAAAACATGTGAACTAAAAGTAGCAAGGCTTAACTAACAAATATACTTTTAGAGTTTATACGCAGATTATAGCAGTAATACACACTAAGAGTTCAACTTCTCAAACTGCTAACAGAGTTGATAGATTATTAAAACTCAAGCAGTGCAACAAACTGACCAATGTAAGGATATCTGTAGAAAGAAACCCACAAAATTTTTTTTATTGGAATACACTAAGTGGCCACCTGATTGGGAGCATTATCATATCAGGATGAGCGTCGATGAAAGACCTTGAGGACAGGTTTATCTTTATCTTGGCGCTGGTCAAGTTGGCGCTGCAAGTCTTGTTTGAGTGTGTCGCTGCAGGAGCCCTTAAGCCACACTTCCTTGAGGGATCGAATCCTTTGCAGCCCTGATAGTTGCAACGAGGACCCAGTAGAGCACTCAACCCTCAGCACATCAACAGCTCCTATATTTCCAATAGTTGCCTGTAAGTTGGTGGTGCAAACAATTTCGAGGACGCGAAGTCGTAACCCAACGAACTTCCACTCAATAATGCCTATACGGAGCTCACCATCCTGAATTGGCTTGATACAGAGACGTCTCATGGGCCAATTGGTGCGATGTATTAAATGATCCAGGATGACCTGCATGTCATCTTGTTCTTGTAAGGTTACCTCAAGGACCAAAATTGCGACGTCAGCAAACTCCTTGATCCAGCTGTCTGGTAGTATGCGTACATACCCAAGCAGCTTAAGGCTGTCATCCAGGGTCTTTGGTGGCTGAGCGATAGTTCCATCCAGACAAGGAAACAGACCATCCCTATTCTTATCCAGTCGCACTGTCAATTGGCCCAGATGGTGGAGGCCCTTGATTGCATCAAAGAACTGATGGATGTTGTCCGGGTTTATGCCACACACACTAATCCTCCACAGTAGTGTAAGCTTATGTAGCTCCTTTAGAATGACCGAATTTTTTCCAGGTCCAACATTAGCAACCCCAAAAGTATGCAAGGTTGTCAGCTTCCCAATCCCTGCTGGAACCTCAACACCGTTATTCGTATTATCAAGGCTACCCTGACTCTGGCAACCCAGTTTCGACAGCCAGCTAGGTACCAAAGCATGAGGCCACCTGCTCCTTGGTGCTGCTGCAGGCGTACAGATGTCCTCTGATGGTGCCATTGGAGCTGCAGCTACGGATGTAACATCTTCTGATAGTGCTGGTCGACCTGCTGCAACTATTGTAGCACCTTCTGCTAGTGTCGATGGAACTGGTGCAACTATTATAGTGTCTTCTACTGCGGTCGTTGGGTGTGCTGCCAATGATGTAGTGTCTTCTGGACGTGTCCATGGAACTGGTGCAACTATTGTAGCATCTTCTGCTAGTGCTGTTAGATCTGCTGCAACAGTTGTATCTTCTACTAGTGCCGACGGAGCTACTGGAACTGTTGTTATTAGAGCTGATGAAGCTGCTGTAGCAGTTCTAGCTTCTTCATCTGGTGACAATAGAGATGTTGGAACTGTTTTACCATCTTCTGTTTGTGCCAATACAGCTCCTGCAACTGCTGCACCTATTTCTCCTGGAGACAATGGAGCTGTTCCAGTTGTGGCAATGTCGTCTGATCCTGCTGCCCATGGAGTTGCTGCAACTTCTGCAGGTGCGGATGGAGCGGCTGTGACTGTTGCAGCGGCATCTTCTGCTGGTGTCGATGGAGCTGCCACAAATGTTGTACCATCTTTTGCAGGCTCCAGTTCAGCTGCTGCAACATATTCTGCATGTGTCGATGAAGCAGCTGTGAATGCAGCACCATCACCATCTTCTGTAGGTGCCAATGGAGCTGTTACTACCGTTGCATTACCATCTTCGGGTGGTGTCGATGGAGCTGGTCCAAATGTTTTACCATCTTCTACAGGCTCCGGTTCAGCTGCTGCAACTGTCGCAGCAGTATCTTGTGTAGGTGCCAATGGAGCTGCTACTACCGTTGCATTACCATCTTCGGGTGTTATTGATGGAGCTGGTACAAATGTTTTACCATCTTCTACAGGCTCCGGTTGAGCTGCTGCAATTGTCGCAGCAGTATCTTCTGCAGGCTCCGGTTGAGCTGCTGCAACTGTTGCAGCAGCATATTCTGCATGTGTCGATGGAGTAGCTGCAAATGTAGCACCATCTTCCGTAGGTGACAATGGAGCTGCTACTACTGTTGCATTAGCATCTTGGTGTGTCGATGGAGCTTGTACAAATGTTGTACCATCTTCTGTAGGATCCGACGGAGCTACTGCAACTGGAGGCTCCGGTTGAGTTGCAGCAGCATATTCTGCATGTGTCGATGGAGCAGCTGTGAATGTAGCACCATCTTCTGTAGGTACCGATGGAGCTGCTACTGCTGTTGCATTAGAATCTTCTGATGATGTTGATGGAGCTGGTACAAATATTGTACCATCTTCTGCAGCATCGGATGGAGCTACTGCAACTGTTGCAGCAGTATCTTCTGCAGGTGTCAATGCAGCTGCTGCAACTGTTGCAGAAGCATCTTTGGCTTGTGTCCATGTAGTTGCGGCAAATGATGTACCATCGTCCGCAGGTGCTAATAGAGCTGCTGCACCTGTTCTAGAAGCATCTTCTGCTTGTGTATTAGTAGCTGCGGCACATGATGTGGCATCGTCTGCAGGTGCCAATGCCAATGGAGCTGCAGATGATGCAGCAGCATCTTCTGCTGGTACCAATGCAGCATGTGCAAATGTTGTACCGCCTTGTGCCGGTACCGTGTTACCATTAATTTCTTCTGGTTTGGTTGTTTGGTATGGAACCATGCTACCACCTTCATCCCACGGTGCACTATGAATGGTGCCAGCACGAATGTACTGGAGCTTCTGTAGCTTCAAGATAGCCTTTGGAAGCGTGGCTACAGAGGTATGTCTAACATCTAGAGTCTCAAGCTGTCTTAAGCTGTCTAGTGACTTTGGCAGATGGGTAATCTCTTTCTGACCCCGTAGGGAGAGGAACTTGAGACGAGGAAACACCTCCACAATGTTCTTAAGGTCATCATTTGTCACACATAATGCATCCTCAAGATCCAGCACACGAACATATCTCATCTTTAACTTCTTGGGGTCAAACATGAATGGTTTGCTCTCACCAAAAACTGTTAAAGACCTTAGGCGTGACAAATCAGTGCTCCTGAACACATTGATGTCCCTTTTCCAATCGGCCCTAATGGTGAGGTGCTGTCCCCGGCACGTTGCGACCACATGCTGCTTGACCCCTCCAGTGCAAAAACAAGGTTATCTTCCATCGGTCGAGAGTTGATGTATTCATGTAGGAAACCGTTTACTTGGATCTTGACCGGCTTGCATGATGGCTGCTCCTGGAACATGCTGAATTCCCAAAGCTCAGATACCAGCCTGTCTGCATTATTTTGTAAGGTACGACCGGATTTGTCATTGATGTAACCTTCTGCTAGCCACCGCATTTCCAAACGCCTCTGTCTAATGTTATGGCCTATAGGAAAAACTGGTAGATAGAATATACAAGGCTTCAGGTAATCCTTGCAAGTCTCCAAGTACTGCTGCATCCAAGAAAACAGTCCCCTCAAACTATGCAATCCTTCCAAAATGTGCATGAAGTTTTCATTTATATCCTTCAACTTCGAGTAGGTCTGCATATCAGAGGACATGTTGTTGTAGTGTGCGGCTACAGCTTTCATTACTTTTGGAAGCCCACCACACTTGGCCATGATAGTTTTTGAAAGATCTGAGACACGTTCCATGTCGGAAGGTTGCAGACCATCCTTGTCTATATTTTTCATGCCAATCTACAATACAAAAATGAATGAGAGCTGTAAGTATACGCATCATTGGGAAAGAATGTTACTAAAAGCATCTCCGAGTTTGGTATAATTAATTGCTAAACTAATCGATTTAACAAGTTAGCAAAAAGAAATAGCAACCTTATATTTTGCAACAGTTTTCCATTTTAATTTTCTAAAATCTAAAAGTAGGGTTCACGTCTGATTTATTTTCAGATCGGTTTGGAGCTAATCCGTGCATGTGTGAGTGCTCTGCCGAGTGCCGGCAACCATCACTTGCTGCAACCGTAGAAAACAGGCTCAGCAATGGCCTGAGCACCTGGCCATGCATCTGGCTATTCTCCATGCTACTGTCAAGCACACAACCGTGAAAACAAAGGCTGCAAACGGTGGAGGGCAGGTACGTACCAGCGTGTTGCAGTAGAATTAAGGGCAGTGGGAGTCGGACCAACGGGCGGCGGTGAAATAGATCAAGCCAATAATATATCTCACAACAAAACAAACTGTGGGGATTACTCCTGCCCCCTTGACCTTAAGCCTCCGGAGGGGAGGTGGGAGAGGGGGGGGGCTTCCCACAAGGTGAGACGGGAGTGCAAGTAAGGCGCGGGGCAGCCTCCAATTGGCCCGACCTTCGCTGGAGGTGCCGAAGGTCGGAGCGGTCGGGGGCGTCACGGGCCTCCGGCGAAGAGCAAAACGGTGCGAGAGGCGAAACGAGGACTGAAATTAAAATGGGTAAATGGCAATTAAACTTGCCACCAACCGATCCCCCTTTCTCGAGCCCGTACCCGGGTATTTATAGGAATACAAGGGGTCGAGGGCTGATTTACAATTTGGTACACGGTAGGTGGGGGAACAAACGCTTCTGGTGGGCCCTCCGCGAGGGGCGAGCTAGTAACTATTCGTACAAGGCTGAAATGCGGGGAATTACGTTCGACTCCTTCAAGCCGGGGCGTAGGGTTTCCCCGCGCCGGCCGCCGGTCGCGTGTGCCAGCGATGGTGGGCCACTCCGGAGGGTCTCCTTCGGCTTCTTCCCGCCGCCTTGGGGCTTGCTCACGGTTCTTGACTCCGACCGGCGACCTCAAAGGTCGGACTTGCCGGTGAAGAGTGAAGCCTCGTCGTTCGTACCTTCGCGGAGGGGCCTCCGCTCGCCCGAACCCGGAGGACTTCATTAGGAACTTGTTAAGGGAGATTTGTTCTTGGCCCCCGTAGTGAGGCCTGCGGGGCTGGCGAGGGTCGCCCTCCCCCAACGCAGCCCCTCGAAGGTGCAGTTCCCTCCGAGGGGCGGGCGGTGAAAGACCTTCCTGGAGGGCCCGTGGGGCGGCATGTTTGCTACCCCATGGGCCCTTGCCCGGTGGCGTCCCGGCGCTCGTGGGCCTCGTGGAGGTGGGCCTTGGCCCTTTTTGCCCCGTCTGTCTTGGTGGGTTCGCCCGCCCGCGATTAGGGTTTGCTCGATGCCCGCTTGAACGGTGTTGGTCGGCTATGAGTGGCGCGGATTGGAGTGAGTCGTGCTTGTTTGGGGTGTACAGATGCCGTCCGTTTGTGCGCTTGAGGTGAATCGGAGGGTTCAACGTGTTTTTGGGATCCGGGCCGCGATCTTGGGTCGCCGTTGCCTTCTCGCTCACGACCCTCCCCGCCTCGTGGCCTATATATATGCGGTAGGTGGGGGTTAGGGTTTGTGCTCTCCTTTTGCCTTCACGCCTCGCTTCGGTCCTTTGCACGCTTGCGCTCTTGCGGCTGCTTGGCCGCCGTGAGGCTTGCCGCTTTCTTCTTGTGGAGGCTAGCCCGTTTAGCTGCTTTCGGAGGGCCCTTCGAGACGATATCGAAGAAGGCTGTCGTCGAGAGCTTTCGAGTTCCCTGAGCAAGAGCACCGAGAGTCCTTGAAGAAGTTCCGAGAAGGTTAATAAGTGGTTCGGGAAGAAGGGGTACCGCCTTCGAGGGCGAGACGATCCCTCTCCCTAAAGCGGGCGAGGTGATTGTGTTCGAGGAGTTCTTCCATGCGGGGCTTCGCTTCCCCGCTGCGAGTTTGTCCCGGCGGTCCTGCGGAGGTTCAACCTCCTTTCACCACCGACAAATCTTGCTTTCCTCGGGTGCCACCTACGCGTGGGCACTGCCGCTCATTTGGCCGGAGCCGACGGTGGATGGCTTCGCCGGGCGACCATGTGGTGCACACCGCGGCCCCACACCGTCAAGACGACGGACACGGAGGTGTTTCGCGCCCGATGCGGCGTGTGCACCTTCATTCCTCGGAGCGGAGTGGAGGCCCCCGCCCGGCGCAGCGGAACAAATGGGCGGCGGACTGGCCGAACACCGGTTCTACTACAAGCCGGAGGACGCGGAGGGGTGTCCCGGCGCCCGAGTCCGCCTCGTGGCGAAGGTGAAGCCCGTGGAAGACGGAGGCCGCGAGGCTCGAGCCGACGCCGACCGCGCGCCATGTCGTCGCCATGTGTGCGCGCGCCGATTTGGTGGAGGAGTTTGGCGCACAAGTCCAACCCATGTGGCGCGGGGAGACCTTCGCCGGTCCGGATTCGGACCACTACGCCGCTTTGGGGTCAAGGCTCGGAGGTGGACTTGAGGGTACGTGGGTTTGAGTTGGCCGTGGCGGCGGACGGCAACAAGGAGGAGTTCGACGCCTCGTCATCGCGGAGGCCAGCTCCTATGCCGACGTTTTGATAGGCAGCCGGAGCCTCCGGAGATCCGGAAGATCCGTGCCGCCCTGCTGATCGGCACCGAGTCAATCGAGTGTTCGATTTCTTTGGGGGTGGCGTGAAAAGATGGGCCGGCCGAGGCCGCCGCCGACGCTATGGAGGCGGAAAGCGCAAGGTCCGGAACTCCAGCAAAGCGCGAGGGGCGGCCAACCCCGACTGGCGGGGCGCCGCCTTCCACCTCCTCGCCGCTCGGAGGGAGCGGGGTCGTTGCGGGGGGCTAGCGGGTCCCGGACGGCGGACCTGACTCACTCATCGAAAAACGAAGATGAGGAGGCGGAGGAGGGATGCGGGCGGCTGCAGCGGCCGAGGAGGGAGAGGACTCCGAGGATGAAGACACGGAGCGGGGGCCGATGGAGGCTCCGAGTCCGACGGGTATGAGGAGGAGGAGGGTGGTCGCGATAGGCGGGCCCTCCGACGACGACGGCGAGGCGGCGAGGGCGGGTCGCGCGCAAGATGAGCATGAGCACAAAGAGCGACCCGTCCCTATTGGCTGGCCATGTGTGGGCGGGGGCGTCAGGTGGGGCGAGCCCCTGAGGTCCCCGGGCGTGGAAGTCGCCGTGGGGGAGTGGGGGCCCTCCACCCCGCCCCTACATTAGTGGAGTCCGTCGGCATCGATGATGTCGACGTGGAGCTGCATACGGGAGTGGACCTCCGCGACACCCCTTCGCTAGCCCGAGGTGGAGCGGAGGTTCATCGGGTCGTCTTCGACCGGGTGCGCCGCCGAGGCGGAGATGCACGTGTGAACGAACCCCCTCCACGAAATTCATGAGGACATCAAGGTGAAGACGGCGGAGCCGGGCGGTGCTACGGCCGAGGGGCGGCCATTCGCGAGGGTTGGGACGCCGTCGACCATGAGGATGCCTGCTGGAAGGCTTCCGACGCCCTCAAGGCGAGCCACGGGGAGGCTTGCAAGCATAAGGAGGCTGCCGACGAGCTTAGGGCGCCGGCCTTAAGGACGGGGCAAAGGTCCTCCTACGGGGAGAGGAGAACGCTGTCGAAGGAGGCTCGGACGTGTGGGAGCGCGGGAGGCGGAGGTGAAGGCCACGGCGACGGTTTAAACGACATGATTGCCGTCGTGGTATGAGGAGGCTCAAGCTTTCAACGCGGCCCTCGACGAGTTCTGGGGTGGGGTCGGGCCGCTCCTTCACAAACCCTTGCCGAATCCGAACCCCCTTTGTTGGCGCTGGATGAGCCACGAGGTCGGGAGCGAAGAAGGTGATGGTGAGCTCCGCGGACTTCGGCGCTAGCAATCGTGGCGCTTGCTTTGAGAGGGTGCCCTCCGTCACCTTCGGTCTGAGCATCGGCGCCCTTTCGGCCGGACCACGCACTTCGAGCCTCGACGGTCGGGGCCTCGGCCGGAGGCCCGCGGCGGCGGGCGCCACCGCTTTATCAAGCGCTTCGGTATGAGGGGCGGGGCTGGCACTTGACCTCGCGGGAACCAACCTCGCCAAAAGGTTAGCCTGTTGTTTAGTCTGGCGATTTTGGCTTGTGTTCCTTGTCTTTGCCTCTACCGTCTTCCGTTGTTTACCCGGTGACTTTTCCTTTTTGTGTTCTTCCCAGTCTGCCTCCGCTCCGAAGGTCGAAGGTTCGCAGTCGCCCGGAGATGGCCTAGGACGCCGGACAGGTTGGGGTGCCGGGGGCTCTTGGGCGATTCCGGCCCCCCCGCAGCGCCGAGGGGTGGTTCTTTGCGTCGACCGCCTCCGAGACCGTCGCCTCTCCGACTCCCTTGCTTCACCGACTACCGCCTCCGCCTCCGCCGCGCTTCGAGGCCGTGCTCGTTGCCCGCTTTGCCCGCCGCGCCCTTCCGAGGGTGATGGTGCGGCGATGCCTCCGGCCGCCGATGCCACCGCCGATGCCGGCGCAGAGGTGGTCTAGGCTGCCTTAGGTTTTTAAAGGGTCCATTATCTTACTTGGTGTTTTGCCCGTGGAACTCATGGCCTTCGGGCCTTAACTGTTAATGAGAATTGGTGGTTTGGTACCTTCGCGCTATCATGTTCTAATGATTGCTTACCTTCCGCTAAGTGTTTCTCCTTTTTACGATTGAGTGTGGTTCGAAGTGGGGCTAATGGCGGGTCTTTGGTTGTTTTGTGTTGGCCGTGTAGGTACCTGGGGGGCCTGTGTGGAGGGTACTCAACGTGGTCCCGCTGATGATGAATCGCCAGGACATGTTTATTTCGGGGGAGACTTGGGCTCACGCAATGCAGCGGTTTCCTGGGCTGCCCTTGGCGGTTTTGGTGGGCGGGATCCGGAATGCGATGTTGCCAACCAAGCCTCGGAGGCCTTACGGCGGACTCATGACTTGGCGAAGTCGCCAAGTGGAACGGGTCCTCTTCGGGCGGGCCCGTGGCGGTAGTGGAAGATGATATCGAGGACAACGAGGCCGTTGCTATCGCGCTTGGGCGCGCGGCTTGCTAGGTTGATCGCGGGGGGGCGAGTTGTTGTTCAAAACAAGAGGAGCTGGGCTTCGAATGGAGTGACCTATGGAGAGGTGTACCGGCGCGTCGCGTGTTGGCGATGACCTCCTGCTTGTTCTGTTGGAGCCTTTGATACCGGAGGCTTCTGCTCCGGTTGGCGAGCCGTCGGAGGTGGAGGTGGTGGATGTGGAGGAATTTATAGAGCGCGTCGCGAAAGTGTTAGTTAAAGCTATTTTACATGGGGTTGTAACTTCTATAGCGGAAGAAGTGTGTGCGGAGGGTTGAGATTTTGTGTGCTCGCGAAGGGCTATGTACTTTTGTTGTTGATATTGAATGAAAATGTAATATTTTGCGAAGGGTTGTGTGCATTTGCCGCGTGAGCTAAATGAATGACTTTGGCTTTCTTGTTCTACTTCCTTTAGAGAGCGAGGCTCTCGCGTTTACCGGAGGGTAGTCGCGAGCAACGGCGACGTCCCCTATTTTCTTTAGAGCGAGGCTCGCTGGCGTTTGGGTGGTCGCACGCAACAAATGGCGTCCCCCTATTTTCTTTAGAGCGAGGCTCGCGCTTTTGGAGGAGGGTGGTCACGCCAACAAACGACGCCCCCCTATTTTCTTTAGAGCGGCGCCGGCGCGTTTCGGAGGGTAGTCGCGCGAACAAATGACGTCCCCTATTTTCTTTAGGCGGGCTCGCGCTTTTGAAGGGTGGTCGCATCGACAAATGACGCCCCTATTTTTTTTAGAGCGAGGCTCGCGCTTTCGAGGGTGGTCGCGAACAAATGACGTCCCCTATTTTCTTTAGAGCGGAGCTCGCGTTTGGAGGGTAGTCGGCAACGGCGGACGTCCCCTATTTTCTTTAGAGTGAGGCTCGGCGTTTCGAGGGGGTAGTCGCGGCGAGCGGACGTCCTATTTTCTTTAGAGCGAGGCTCGCGCGTTTGAGGTGACTTGGCCAACCACGACTTACATTTTATTGCTTGTTTTGATACAAAGTTTCTTGGGGACGCTGAGGGTCCTTCCTCGGTCCCCGGGTTTCTTATTGAAGGTCGGAGTTGATACGGTGGGTGCGCGCGAAGTTTAGCGAACCCGCGTATCGTTATCCGGAGACCTCGGGGTCAGCAAGTCTCCTAGCGCCGTAATTAGAGTTTTGCGGGAGGCAGCCCGATAAGCCGACCCCTTCTCCTTTCGCTAGCTTCGGCCTCGTTGATGGCGGTCGTCTTTGGCCGTTGTTGTTGGACCACCTTTTCGCGTTAGTGTTCGAGCTTCGCCCTGCCCCCCCTTCGGAACTTTGATTCCTTTGTTGGGGTTGCCACGGGAGAATGTTACATTCTCCATTGTGGTGTCTCCCTCGAAGGATTCTTCGCTCTGGGTCGTTGCATTTTGTGCGAGGGCTCTTTGGGCTTTTACGAGGTTCTCCCGGGTGGCCGGTGTGCTGCTGATTGTCGGGGCGAAATGCTCTAGTTTGTCTGCATTTGGTCTTTGTTGATCTACGGGGGGTTGGGAGGTTTCGCACCACTGGAGGGCACTCTTGCCGCCAAGCTCTTCATTGCCCTCCGCATGCTCGCCTCGAGGGAGTGGGGGCTGGTTTACACTTTCCATTGTGGTGCCTTATTTGGTTTGGCGGGCTGGGGTTTTCGGAGGTATCTTGGCGTTTGCCTTATACGCATGTGGTTTGGCTTTAGGTGGTAGCATGATGCTCCCCGTGGCTAGTGGTTCTTGGCTTCCTAAGTTGGGATTTGGGGGGGTTGGTTTTATAGTGCTCCTAGGGGCTTGGTTGGAGCCGTTGGTCTTGGTGTTAGGTGGGTGTCTTTATTGTGCGGGCGTGAGTTACGCCTCGTCTGTGGAGGCTCTCTGTCCTTGGTGGGTGGTGTCGTGATGCTTTGGCGGAAGTTAAGGCTTGTGTGGCGGAGGTGTTGTCCCGGGTAGGTGTTGCCTTGGATGCGAGGAGTGGGGGGGGTTAAGTTTGGTGCGGCGGAGGTCTTAAGGTAGGTAGGTGGTGCCTTGAATGCGAGCCTCAGGCGAAGGGGCGGGGCCTTCGACTTTTAAGCACCTTAGTGGCGAAACGCGGTCAAGCCTCGGAGAGAGGGTTGGGTATTTTTCGTCGTGAGCCTGGCGGCGCGGGCCGGTGCTCGAGAGGGCTACGACGTGACTTCATTGCGATCCCCGGCGGAGGTGCGGGGTGCCCGCTTTGCGCCTCCGCGTGACTCATACTCGGAGGCGGGCGGGCGACTTCGGTCGGAGCCCCTAGCGGAGGTGCCGGGTGCCCGGCTTTTTTGCCTCCGTGCGACTCATACTCGGAGGGCGCGGGCGACTTCGTCTGTGGCCCTCGGCGGAGGTGCCATGGTGCACGGCTTTTTTGCGCCTCCGTCGCGACTCATACTCGGAGGGCGCGGGCGACCCGGTGCGAGCCCACGCGAGGTGCCAGGGTGCCGACTTTTGCGTGTGGAGTAAAAGCTTGCTTTTGACGGGTTTGGCCGAGCCGAGTGCAGCTTCTTCTTTGCACCCCCAGTGAACAATCCACATTACCTTTGCCGCCGATGAGGGCTGAGTTGCCACCAACCCGCCCCTTCGGGCGTAGGAGTTGCCCTGTTGGTAGTCTCGTGGTTGGGGGTAATTAACCCTGCATATATTAGATTGCGGTGTTGCCTCGTTAAAAACCTTTGCGCCCCTTCGCAAGGAAAAAGAGTCTGAACCTATTTGTTCGAGTTTTAACTTCAAAGAAAAACGGTAGAAAGTGAAAACATAGGGTCCCTACAACTCACGAGTGCGTGGAACATTGCACCGCTAGGGATAGTACTTGCGGAGGTCATCGACGTTCCATGTGTGGGGAGGTCGTGGGCCTTCGAGGTCTTGTAGGTGGAAGGAGCCGGGTCTTGTGCTTTTCGCGACGAGGTACGGGCTCGCCCATTTGGCGGCGAACTTGCCGGCCATCTTCGCATTTTGCTTTTCGATCGAGCGAAGTCTCCAACGGAGATTGTGCGAGGTTGACCTTCTTGTTCCTCCATCTTGTGGTCTCTTCTTGGTACGCTCGGAGGTTGAGGGCGGCCATGTTTCTTGTTTCTTCGAGAAGGTCCTTTGTGAGCGCTTCATGTTCGGAGATGGCTTCCGGGTGACTCTTGGCGAGGAATGCTTGAGTTCTTCCGGGAGGACAGCCTCCTCCTCTCCGAACAAGAGCTTGAACGGCGTAAACTTCGTTGTTCAGCTCTCGGAGGTGTTGTGTGACCACACCACCAGAGTAAGCTCCTCCGCCCGTTCCTCTTGGCCTTGCGTGGACCTTCATGCTGATCCCCTGCAGAATGATACCGTTGGCCCTTTCGACGAGCCCGTTAGACTGGGGGTGCCTTACAGATGCGAAGTGTATCTTGGTGCCTATTTGATGGCAAAATTGCTTGAAGCCCTCGCTGTCGAATTGGGTGCCGTTATCGACGGTTATGCTCTGCGGGGTTCGAAGCGGCGATGATTTGCTACCGAGAAAAACTTTTGGATGGACCGGGAAGTTATCTTGGCTAGCGGACGGGCTTCGATCCACTTTTGTAAAGTATTCGACGGCTACCACCGCGTAGCGAGGTTGCTGGCGCCCTTGGCATTGGGCGATGAGGTCAATTGCCCATCTTTGGAGCGGCCAAGTTGGGCGGATAAGGGTGGTCGGAGCCCCGGCGGTTGGAGTGGTGCGGCGGTTAGCCGGCACCCTTCGCAGATGCCTCACCGGGTTGGTTGCATCGTTGAGTGCGCGATGGGCGATAAAAAAGCCTTGCCCGAACACCTTCCCGGCGGCGCCCTTGGGCGTTGTGCGATCCGCAAATCCCCGTGTACCTCTGCTAGGATTGCTTTCGACCTTCGCCCGATTGATATGCACTTTAGCCATGGAGCCGTCATCAAGCTTTGTACGCGGCTTGTTGTCGACCAAAGCGGTACCCTCAGTTCTGCTCCACCCTTTTACGTTCCTCTTATGATTGGGGTTGAAGTGGCCTTTGATGAATGCGATGATGGGCGCTCTCGGTCTTATTTGTGGATGGCGCCGGCCCGACTTCGAAGGTGGGTCTCTGTCTTCGACTGCCGGGCTGTGGAGGACTTCAAAGAACACGTCTTGGGGAAGCGGTTCGGCTCGGGCTGCAGCCTTGGCCAGCTCGTCGGCTTCGCTGTTGTCATTGCCCGCTATCGTCTTGGTGGTGATGCCTAGAAAGAAGGCCTCTGTCTTCCTTAGCCGCGCTAGGTATTTTTGCAGCTCCGGTTGCCTGGCCCTGTTGTCCTTTTCTGCCTGCTTTGATACAACCTCCGAGTCTGTCTTGATGATGGCCCTCCACGCTGATACCGCTCGAAGCTTGTTTAGTGCTAGGAGCACCGCCTCATACTCCGCCGTGTTGTTCGTGCATTGGAATTCTAGTCCGGCTGCGTATCGAGTTTCACTCGGGGTGATATGAGAATTGCCGCGATGCTGCTCCCGGGCGCCCCGGGCTCCGTCGGTATATCTTTATCCGCATTGGGCCCAAGTTTGCCGCTTGGTTGAAAACGTCACGGGATCGGTCGGTCCGCGAAGTCGGCCGAGGGCTGCGATTTGATGGTTGTCCTCCCGACGAACTGAATTGCGTGGTCTCCGATCTCTGTGGCCCATTTTGCTATTCTTCCCACGGACTCAGGATTTCTGAAGATGTTGTCGAGGGGGAAACTCGAAGGTATGGTGATCTCGTGTGCTTGGAAGTAGTGCTTGAGCTTTCTTGCCGCCCTTTCGAGCTCTGTATAGTTTTTCTTGGGCCCTTCGAGTGTCTCGGAGACGTAATAGATTGGGACTTGCTTGACTTGGTGGCCATTATCTGCTTCCTTGACGAGGACTGCACTTACCGCGTGCGGAGATGCGGCAACGCATAAGAGGAGGCCTTCGCCCGGTTCCGGTGTAGCGAGGGTGGTTAGATTGGCCAGGTAGTGTTTGAGGTCTTCGAAGTTCTCTAGGCTGGGGGGGCCCCATTGAACAGCTCGGTTTCCTTTAAGGTTTGGAAGAATGGGAGGCCGCGTTCGGGTTGATCATGAGATGAATCGGCTCAATCTTTGCGAGGCGGCCCATGAGCCTCTGTCGCGAGCTTTACGCTTTTCGGGGTTCCATTGCTATGATTGCTTGGATCTTCTTTGGGGTTGGCTTCGATACCTTTAACCGAGACGAGGGCAGCCTAGTAGTTTTCCCTTCTTCGACTCTGAATACGCACTTGGCGGGGTTGAGCTTCAACCTAGCCAGCGAGCTTGACGAACGCGTCTTGCCGGAGGTGCGTAATGTGGTCCTCTTTGAGCTTGCTCTGGACATCTAGGTCGCCAACGTAAGCGAGAGACAAAGATCAAGTCATCCACGAATACTTCGCCCGTCATGCGTCGCGAAAGAAGACCCGGCATTGCGGAGGCCCTCGGCCATTCTCCCCGCTAATAAGTCCCAAAGGGTGTTATGACGAAGCTTGTTTTCTCTTCGTCCGCACTGCTCATCCAGATTTGATGGTACCCCGAAAAACAATCTAGGAGCGACAACCTTTCACACCCCGCAGCTGCGTCGACGAGGGTGCTAATCCGGGGAAGCGGGAAATCATTCTTCGGACATGCTTTGTTGAGGCCGGTGAAGTCTACACACATCCTCCATCTGGTGGGCTCCGCAACATCCTTGTTGAGGCTTGCCTTCTTTACCATGACCGCGTTGGATAACCGGGTGGGTATATCGACCGGTCGGATGACCTCCGCATCTAAGAGACGGTTTACTTACGCTTGAGCTGCTATCCTCCTCTCGGTCGACATTTTGCGGAGCTTTTGTTTTATGGGTGTTGCTTCCGGCCTTATATTGAGTTGGTGCTCTATGAGGTCACGGTGACACCACATGGGTCTTCTAGCGGACCCGGCGAACTCGTCGGCGTTCTCGCGGAGGCACCTTTAGACGAAGCTACGCTTTGGAGGTCGGGTCTAGGAGGGCGGATATTGTCACTTCCTTGGTCGGGTCGTGGTTGAAAAGCCCCGACTTTCTTTGTTTCCTCTGCCGCCGCGTGCTCACGGGGGAGGATCTGTGGTCGCCTTCGGCTGGTTCTCTGCCTCTCGGCTCTGCTCGAGGTTGTGGACATTACGCTGCCCTAGTGCAATGGCCCCCTCCGCGTTTCTTGCGGCGTTCTGGTCCCCGAACACGGCGATTATACCGCCGGCGGAGGGCATTTTCATGCAGAGATAGCTCAGATGGAGGATCGAATCGAATGCGTTTGTGACTCCGCGACCGAAGATTGCGTTATAGTTGTAATACATGTCCACTACATCGAAGGTGATGTTCTCACGATCGGTGGACGGGGTCCTTTCGAAGGAGACCGGCGAGTGATTTTTTTCCGATTGCTGCCCTCGAAGCCGAAAAAGAGGGTTTCCGGCCGGTTGTAGTAGGTTCTTGTCAAGGCCCATCTTGTCGAAGGTTGAGGCGAACAAAATGTTTGCGGAGCTACCCGTATCTTCTAGGATCCTGGTAACCGTCCAGCCTCCGATGTTGGTGTCAATGACCATTGCATCGGTGTGCGGGTAGTCTCTCGAGCTTCATGTCACTGGCATCGAAGGTAATTGGGATATGCGACCACCGGCTGTTTCTATGTGGCCCTTCCGGTACCCACATGATGGACCCTCCGATAGTGCTCTTTTATTTGTCGTTTGTTGCCATGGTCCTCGTTGGAGCCCCGTGTTTGCGAGGATGACTCCGTATGATGAGTTTGGCTTGCCGACAATTGTCGGATTTCTTGCTTGACTGGTGGGTGTGGGGTTGATGGTGGCGCGGGTAGCGGGGTGGCGGAGGTAGGGCTTGGCTGTGATAGTTAGATTGTGGTGGCTCGGGGGTGTGAAATTGTGTATTCTTCTTTGGTAGTAGCGCGACCGTCTTTGGTGAAGGTGTTGGTGTGGAAAGGCCGGGTAATGAAAGCCCGGGTGTCTTTGGGAGCTCCGTAGTCGAAGGGGGGTATAGCCGTAGTGATTGGGGTGGGTGTTTGCTGGTTTCCTTGTGTGATTGATTTGCCTCTGGGAGCTTTGTGATGCTAACTCTCTTTCCATCGCCTCCTTCCCCTTAGCGAAGTATGGGCATTGCTTGGTGTAGTGGCCCTTGCCCTCCCCGCAGTAGTGGCAGTAAGACAATTTTTGCGGAGGCCTCGCACCGGTGTTCGGGTTTGGTCCGAGGGTTCTCCCGGTAGTTTTGTTTAGGGGTGGGTGGTGGGTTTTTACGTTCGGGGCGGGCGGTTGTTGGCGATGGCGCCGATTCTCACGAATCCGGCCTTGGGTAGTTGTCTCCGCGCGGTGGGCGGCGTGCTTGGCAATCTTGGTTTTTTCGGAGGTCGGAAGGCTTCTAGCTTCGCTTTGTGGCTATTGTCGGCTCGCAATATTTGTCCATTATCTCATGCAACTCTGCTAAGGTCTTTGGCTGTCTCCGCTCGATCTTTGAGTGGCAGGGACCAGGGCGGATGCAGGAAACTGCCGCCATAATGACGCTCTGGTCGGAGACCCCCTCTGTTCTGGCCTTGGTTTGGAGGAACCTCCACCACCATTCCTGCAGGGGCTCGTTTGGCTTCTGCACTACGTTTAGGAGCTCTGTGTTGTTGATGAGTTCGGAGTCGACCCCCTTAAAGTTTGTTCGGAGGGCGGCCCGTAGGTCGGACCAGCTCCGGATGGTATTCGGGGGTAGCGTACAGTACCATGACTGCGCCACTCCTCTTGCGATGATCACGAACGACTTGGCCATTGTAGAGTGATCTCCCCCTGCTGCTTCCACGGCGGCCTCGTAGCTCATAATAAATTTCCTGGGATCGGAGGTTCCGGAGTATCTTGGTAGGTGTTGGTGGCTATAGGCCGGAGGCCCACTCCAGCGGCTGAAGGGCGTGGGAGAGCGGGGATTTGGGGTCGTGTGAGGATTACGCGGCGGGCTGGGTGCTGGCAAGGCGCTCTGTGGCATCTCCGATATGAGTCTTTGGGGGTACGGTTGGGCGTCTGGAGGGTTGCGGGTGGTGGGTTCTGCGATGGTGGTTGATTCTGCTGTGGTGGTGGCGGGGTTGCTGGAGGCGGGGCTTGCCCCCGAGCGAGGGGCTGTGGGTGATCGCGGGGCTGCGGCTGCCCTCCGCCGTTAACTTCATGCACCGCCTCGGCCGCTTGGTTGATTCATGCTAACTTCGATCTTGGCGGCCTTGGCTTGTTCCCGAGCATCCGGCGGCGCCTTCGATCCCCGGGCTGCGGTTGCCGTCTATTTTCTACGATCTGGGCTTGCAGCGCTCCTATAGCCTGTTCCCCTCGTACGGTTTCTTCCTTTTTCGTCTTCTGTAGCGCTCTCGAGGAGCCCTTCGAGCGGATCTCCGGGTGCAGGTTGCATCGGGGGTCTCTGCGTGACCGGGTGCTCGACCACCGCTACTACGCCTTGCGGGGGCGCTTCCTTGCGGGCAGGGCGGGTCTTCTTCCTGGGTGACCTCCGACACCAGCGGCGGAGGGTTCGGGGGTGGCGGGTGCTCCCGCTCCCCGCAGGCCCCTGCGGGAGCTGCTCGGGTGGGCGGTGGCCACGTGTTGGCCCCCTTGTCGGGTTCGATCTGCGGGGTGCCCCTCGGGAGGCGGTCGTGTTGTGACGGTCACTAACGATACATTTTTAACGTCAACATTCTACCATAAAGAGGGTGAAACTATACATTATCATACTCATATACATTTATTACTCCCATATTTCCACTTGTAGTGCTCCAAATGTATTTTGTAGGATTTATAATAAAAACAGGTGGAAATACGACCAAAAGGCGCAACCCTAGAAAGCGTACTTCAGAAGATTACAAGCCCGGGTAAAATGGACCAAAAACGCCCGAGTTGGGCCGAGCAAACACCGCCCGGCGGACTTTTCAAGCCCAACAAGGCCACCTGCCGAGGCCTGGATTTTGCCGAGCCCGGGGGGTGCGGCCGCACCCCAAGGTGCGCCCGCACCCATCCTGAGGCGGTTCGAGCCCAGGTTTGGTGAGGCAGTACATTAACTCCTATGGAGGGCGGTGCGCTGGTGGATCGGCCGGTTCAATGTACCTAGACGTGCTGCCAAGGTCGGTTTAGGGGTAGTGTGGTCTTTTAGCCCCCTCTCCCTTGTGTATAAATAGGCCTCTCCTCTCCCCCTCTAAAACACAACCATTCCAAGGCAAGAGCTCTCCCTAGAGCTCTTTCCTCTACTCTTCTACTCCACTCCAATGGGTCTAGGCCCTACCAAAGTAGTAGAGAGATCGGCGGAGGAGAGATGTGAAGGGCTGAGAGCGGGGAAGTGCCGGAGTTGTCGGTGTCTCCCCAACCTTGTACCTCGGTGGATTCGGGCTTAGCTCCCTCATGGGATCTTGGCTAAGTAAGCATCCTCGGTTCGATAATCTTTATTGTCTTTTGTTTATCCACGATTTATCTACTCGTTTGTGGGATCGATAGTCGTTCCTTCGGGCGGGACTTTAGTGGTGGAACCCTTTGACCGGGAACCGACAAACACTAGAGTGATAATCACTAGAGTAGACGTGGTGTTTGGGCTAGCGGTTTTCTATCTTTTGCGAAGCATCCCATGGTCGTGAGGGTAGGCGGCAGGGTCGTGACAGCATTGTCCGTCCCTTGTAATCCCTCCACGTTCGGGTGTGACGTAGAGCTAATTGCCGGACTACCGCCCGGTATTGGGCGAGGGCCGGTGCCCGAAGAACAAGTAGCTCGAGAGGCGGCTAACCATAGACACTAAAGGTGTAGGGATCCTTCTCGATAATCCTCCCCATCTTTGGTCGTGTGTGTCCTTGGGCGAACTAGTTAGGAAAGAGTACCTCCGTTCCCTGTGGAAAATACGATACCCTGAATATTTCCGGGTGAAAGCTACAACGACAATTCAGTACGCTTGCGGATTCTTCTCGCGACGTTAAGAAACGTCAACAAGCTTTTACGGCGCCGTTGCCGGAACGGTTGCTATTATCTTTGAACCTAGTGCGTCCTCGTATCTATCTATTAAAAAAATTCAAAACAGTTATTTATTTTCTTTTTTAAATTGAAGCCCACTCTTTTTGAAAATCATTACGCTTCTTCAACGGAGGAGTTCACTGAGCCACAATCTTTTTCAAAACCGAAACTTTCATCCGGCTATGAACTCCATCCATATTTAAAATCCATTGTTCTGGCCGGACCCCCCTCTCTCGGCTACTACACAGAAAACCCATGTAGCCACCTACAAGTTTTTGAGGAGATATGTGCATGCCTAAGCATTCCTGGCATGACACAACAAACTCTCATGTGGAAGTTGTTTCCGTTCTCCCTCACAGGGAGAGCGTAACAATGGTACACTAATGTCGTAGGAAGTTTGAATGGGGATTGGGAAGAACTCAAAGACAATTTCTGTCTAGCATTTTTCCCCATCAACACCCTACCAAGGACAATCCTCGATTTTGAGCAGGATGAGAAGGAGTCCATAGGTGCAGCCTGGGCTAGGTTTACAATGCTAATACAAGCTAGCCCAGACTTGTCATTACCCGATAGTGTGCTTTTGCATATCTTTTGTTCGGGTCTTGACATAGACGCTGCCCTATGCCTTGACATGACCGCCGGAGGGTCGTTTACACGAAAACCTACAACGGAACAAAGGAGAATCCTTGATAACATCCAAGAGAAGCATCCTTCTACCGTTGTAGAACCTACTCCCCTCCACAACAAGGGCATGTCAAGTTTTGAGGAGCCCTCATCAGTCGAACCATTTCCGTACCATCATTCGAACCGACCGCTGAGCCCTCACCGAACCCACGAACACCGAAGGAAGGCATGCTTTATCCTTCGGAGTTCCCGATCAAATTCGAGGATCATGGGAGAACCTTGAACCTTCTATGGCACGAATGGAGCAAATGGAACACATTTCCTTCTAAGGAAACTTCCTATAACACGAAACCTTCAAAAGAATGGTTAATGGAGGTGAAACGTTCTTCTGAAGCAATTCAGATTCTTTCACCTTCCACGACTATATCTTGTTCATTACGAGGAAATTCCTTAGATGCCCTACACAACCCAACAACCGAGGCAAATATCATGTCACAATATCTTGCGGAAACCCTTTTGGGTAATTTACCGCTAGCCTCGACTGATAGACTTTTGGCCTCATCTTTGCATGTTGTGGGATTGCTAGGGCTGTGCCAATAAGAATTCATGAAACCGAGGTTCACTTAGACTTCTATATCTATCCCATCCTCGACTTTGATCTTCTCGTGGAGGAAAAGTTGAACCTAAATCCGAACAGAACACGAACCCGAGACCGTGCCTTGGTGGCCGGCGGCGGTGGCCGGAGTTGCGAAGTTTCCCTTCGAGTTTCAGTTATCTTAGCTAAGTAATCTAGGTTGGTTACATGATTTGGTTCCACGAGATAATTAATGCAGCTATAAAAAAAAAAGGAATATTGGGAACAAAATATGTTCTGTTCCATGATCAGCTAAAAGAAGTTAACTACTACGGCAATATAATTAATGGCTGAGTGCGAACACACACCTCTTCCGTGAAGAATTTAAGAGCTTCGTCAGCTTCGAGACATTGGACGCTGATCACTTGTTTGTCGTTTTTGTTTGCACAATGCTTGGCTACATGCTGTTCATTTGTAACGATAATGGTCTTGCTGCACCCATAAGTAGGATTTGACAAGCAGAAGGCCTCATTTATGCTGTCCCAATCATCCGTGGCCCACAGACCATCAAGAACAAGCAGCCATCCGAATCTTTGCTGCAGTAACAACCGACACTCTTGAATTGGGTCTTTGTCGCCTTCAAGGATATCAATTATCGCTCTTTCCTTGCCTTCAGAAATATGATCCTGAAATAATGCCCGAAGCAGGCGCAGAGACAGCTCTGCCAGACTGAAGGGATGTGGCACATCCACCCAGTAGTAGAAGTGAATGTACCTGTAGATAATAGTTGGATCAAGCATTTGTTTGGCGTAAAACCATTTGACCAGTGTTGATTTCCCAACACCAGAGATCCCCCACACTGATGTCACAGCAGGAGCGCTTCCGAACGTACAATGATTGATCAAATTGTCGTTGTCATACCCATTTTTAAAGGACCAAAAATGAGTATAGAATACATATGTGCCCAGAGATCAATCTCACATATGTATGACAAATCACTGGAGTATCATATCCGAGACTTTATTATAAAGCAAATAATATCCATTACAAGAATAATATCAAAGTTCTAGCACAAACGGAAGACTAATAAAAACACGCCATGGTTGCTCCAACTCCACAGGGATAGCCGACTGGTGAACCACAAGCCTAGTAGTACTCATCACGGTAGTTATCATCGTAGTCATCATACCCACCTTGATCTGTTTAATGTGAAATAGCAAGGGTGAGTCCATGTCGAACTCCGCAAGCATAGCCAGGGGTTATGAGGCTTAGAAGCTGACACTGTCTTAACTGCGGTTGCTTTTGATGTTGGTCAAGTTTTAAGCTTAAGCATAAAGGAATCCCATTATCCCATTAATCACAAGAGTGAACAGATATCAACATCAATTTAATAACAACATCATAATAAGCATGCAATTCTATTCATTAATGTCTCCAAGGCCGTTCATGACCGCGAACACGGCTGACATGTCAGTTTAATTAACTCTGCGCAGAGGTGTACACTTTCACTACAGGTCATGGTTTCCACCAGAGTAGGTTCTCGACTCCCTAACCAAATGAAAACCACATAAAGCCTTTCAAAGGGGTTATCTAAACATGCCGGATAGCGATAGGGCTACAACCCATTCTCTTCCGTTTCGGTAACCACCGACACGAGTAAACACTATCCCCTGAACGACTAGAGCCAGAGCCATGTGACCCCCATAGTTGTACTGTATATCCCGGATGATCACGAATGAATAAGTCCTTATGGAGAGCTAAGAGCTTCAGAAATAAACAACACAAGCTCTTTCGCCCTATGTACCATGGCATCAACAACTAATCATCACGATTTAATCCATAAAGCAATAAATAATGTTTGTTGGTTGAGCGCTAGCAATTTACTACCCAATGCATAACCCATAGGAGACAAGGATCAAGTAATCAAGACTAGGTAAGTCCTTAATGGCAACAAGGAGGACACATGCATCATGAAAATAATGATTAAGGTGAATAGGACATCAAGGAAGATCCCAAGCTATACTTGCCTTGATTGAAACCTTGAGCTTGCTGGTCTTCTCCGAAGTAGTACTCCTGACCGCTCCCGAATTGATCACCGTCTACTCAATCGATCACGCAGCAACACACAATCGAGCATGCAATCAAACACGAAGCAAACATAGACAAAATAAGATAACAATACACCATACAGTAAGATAACAGTTTGAAAAGCTCATAAAACTACTCTACTCGCCGCTACGATCACATTGACGTAAAGATCACCGAAATTGGACTTAAAACGACGGAGATACGCAATTTACAAGATTAACAAAAATAAAATAATAGACTTAAAATAAACTCGAAAATTAAAAAGTTTAAAACCTTACTAACAGAAACATTAACGTGTAGATTACGAGATTACAAAAAGTAACGCAAATTTGAATGGAGCTAAACGGATTTAAAAAGCAAAAGACATAAAGGTTTGAGTTGAAAGGCAAACTGGAGTGTTGATCTAGGTACGTACGGCTACGGATGATTATGTGCATGTGTATTTCTATTGTATTTGTGGATTTGTTTTTCTAAAGGAAAACGGCCATAATCTGAGCATGACGTCGTGGTGGTGTCATGATTGGATCATCAAGCTAACAATAGAAGATCATGCATGGCCGATGCTTGTTTCGTGCACATGCGTGAGTTAGCCAGGGGATTGGGCATGGGCAGCAGTGGCGGAAGGATGGTTCCCATGCAGGCTGTGTTGGAGTTCGCCGACGACCAGGAGTCCACGGCCATCAGTTCTTCTACTCGCAAAAAGAATCATAGGGAGATATGGGAATCACATCAATCTCACCTAGGATGATCTCGTCGGTCCGGAAACCACTGAGTTGCACAGTTCGTTGAGGCAACAGGGGGTTCCTCAACTCAGATCTCGGCTGCTGGTTTAGGACGGCGGAGAGAAGCTAGGGTTCAGGAAAAAAAAAACACGGTCCGCTGATGGGTCTATATATAGGAGCTGGACATGCGACTCTTGAGATCGTAGAGTTTAATATGGCACCGATGGTTCAGAGTAGAAACTGACTAAGAGACGAACAGATGCTCTCGCATGGCGTCCGGTCTGGTTCGAACAGACACAAAGATGAAACGACGCTGACCAGAAGGTACAGGACGTCGGTGAACCAGAGAAGAAAAAAAAAGGAAGCAACGCTGCAATGTGCATTTGAGAATTACTCAGGTTGGACCAATGGCAGCGGCCCAAGGAAAAAAAAAACGAAAGGCCAATGGCCTTGGTGCTTCTCGGCCGAAGAAACGAGAAGTATCACCGGCCAAATGACAGGAACAGTGAGAAAGTAAAAGGATTTAATTTCTTTTATTTCAAACAGACTTTCAAAAAAATTATTTGCCAAAAGAACTTGAGTAAACCTAAGTTTCGCAAAAATCAAACATCACAAAAATAAGATATGCTCCAGCATGAGTGCACAACATGTTACTACCTCATGATAAATTTTAATTTCATAAAATTTATTTATTTCCTATATTCAATGCATCACGAAAATTGCATAATTAAATCAATTTGGCTATTTTAAAATCATGCAAAATTTCGGGTGTTACAAATCTACCCCCTTAAAGAAAATCTCGTCCCGAGATTTGGTGGTGCTTACTCAAACAGCCGTGGATAATTCTCCCTCAATTCATCTTCTCTTTCCCATGTTGCCTCTCTCGCCTCTCGAATACCGATTCCACTCGAACTTTGCACATCCGGATAGCTCGGCTTCTAGTGATTCTCTCTGCAGTCTCCAAAATCCTGACCGAAACTCCTCATAAGTAAGATCCTTCTCAACAAATAAGCTCATCCAATGGTATTTGTTCCTCGGGCACACGCAAACACCTCTTGAGTTGAGACACGTGAAACACATTATGCACAGCAGCCAAACTAGCAGGCAATTCTAGCTCATAAGCCACTTCTCCACGTCTTGCTGATATCCGGAAAGGGCCAACATACCTTGGAGCTAACTTTCCTTTCATATTGAACCTCTTAACATTCCTCATCGGAGACACCTTCAAGTAAACATAATCTCCTACTTCAAAACTCAAGTCCTTCCTTCTATTATCAGCATAACTTTTCTCGACGTGTCCAGGCTACTCTCAATTCTCTCTAATCTTCCTTACTTGTTCTTCCGCAATTCTCAGCACATCTGCTCCAAATACCCGACTCTCTCTCCCCGCCCGATCCCAAAACAATGGTGTTCTCGCACTTTCGCCCATACAAAGCCTCAAACGGTGCCATCTTTAGACTCGTTGATAGTCAAGTTATTATAGGAGAATTCAGCATAGGGCAAACTCTTATCCCAGCTAGTTCCATACTTGCAAAGCACAAGCTCTCAACATATCCTCAAGTATTTGATTAACCCTTTAAATCGTCCCATCGATCAGGGATGAAAGGCCGTGCTAAAAGTTCAATCGGGTTCCCAAAGATTCCTGTACCGTTTTCCGAAGTGAGACGTGAACTGGCGTACCTCGATCGAGACACAATCCTACTTGGGACTCCATGCAAGCAAACAATCCGCTCCATGTACAGCTCACGCCAACCGTGGTCCAAAGATATCGTGGTCTTGACGGGTAAGAAGTGAGCAACCTTTGTCAATCGATCCACTATTACCCAAATGGAGTCATAACCTTTTCGCGTACGTGGCAAACCCACTATGAAATCCATACCAATCTCATCCCACTTCCATTCGAGAATCCGCATCGGTTGCAATAGTCCAAAGAGGTCTCCGGTGCTCTGCCTTCACACGCTGGCATGTATCACACAAAGCAACATACTCCGCTACATCCCTCTTCAAACCATACCACCAGTACCTCTCTTTAAGATCAAGATACATCTTAGTACTACCAGGGTGAATAGAATAAGCTGACTCATGTGCTTCTCTCAGGATTGCATCTCGAATAGACTTCACCTCAGGCACACAGATTCTCTTGCCGAACCACAAAGTACCATGGTCATCAATGCGAAAACCAGGTGCCTTACCAATGACTACATTGTCAGCTATTTCCTTCAACTTCTCATCCTCTAACTGACCTTTTCTTATCTCTTGTTCTAAGGTAGGGGTTACTTCAATTTCCATAGTATTAAAGACAACACCTAAATTCAATTGTTCAAATTCTAGACATAATTCCTCAGACTCAGCTGTCATTTGCAATCCATTAACATACCTCTTTCTGCTGAGTGCATCTGCAACAAGGTTGGCCTTTCCAGGATGGTAGTGCACTTCCAGATCATAATCCTTGATCAACTCCAACCACCGACGTTGCCTTAAATTCAGATCAGACTGAGTAAAGATGTACTTCAGACTCTTGTGATCAGTGTATATGTCACTCTTCTGGCCTATCAAGTAGTGCCTCCAAATCTTTAATGCATGGACAACTGCTGCTAGCTCTAGATCATGTGTAGGATAATTCAATTCATGTTTCTTTAACTGCCTGGATGCATAAGCAACAACCTTTCCCTCTTGCATCAAAACACACCCCAAACCGAGACGAGAGGCATCACAATATATAGCAAACTTCTTACTCAGATCTGGCAACACTAGAACAGGTGCAGTAGTCAACCTCATCTTCAATTCTTCAAAACTAGACTGACACTTGTCAGACCACACAAACTTTGCATCCTTTTCTAATAGAGCTGTCATAGGCTTAGCAAGTTTAGAGAAACCCTCAATGAATCTCCTGTAGTAACCAGCCATACCAAGGAAACTACGAATCTCACTCACATCGGTAGGTGGCTTCCAATCTAACACATCCTTCACTTTACCTGGATCCACTGATATTCCACCATTAGAAACAACATGACCCAAAAAGGACACTTCCTTCAACCAGAACTCACACTTACTGCGCTTAGCATACAACTTGTGCTCTCTAAGCTCAGAAAACTAACCGGAGATGCTCAAAGATGTTCTTCCTCGCCTTGGAGAATATCAGAATATCATCAATGAATACCACCACAAATTTATCCAGATACTCCATGAACACCTTGTTCATCATATACATAAAGTAGGCAGGAGCATTGGTCAACCCAAAAGACATAACGGTGTACTCATATAACCCATACCTTGTAGTGAAAGCAGTCTTAGGCACATCTGAGCTTCGAATCTTCAACTGATGATAACCAGAACGAAGATCAATCTTTGAGAACACACAAGCACCTCTCAGCTGATCAAACAAGTCATCAATTCTGGGTAGAGGATACTTATTCTTGATAGTAACTTCATTCAGTGAGCGATAATCCACACACATTCGCCGAGTACCATCCTTCTTGTCCACAAAAATCACAGGAGCACCCCAAGGTGATGCACTAGGACGTATAAAACCTTTCTCCCGCAACTCCTTTAATTGTTTCTTAAGTTCCTCTAATTCAGGACCCCCATCCTATATGGACGCTTAGCAATAGGTGCAAAGTGCGGGTAATAATTCAATAATAAACTCAATGTCGCGGTCGTGGCATACCCGGCAAGTCATCGGGAAGACATCCGAAACTCATCCACAACATGATCCCGATGATGATGAACACCTTCACCGTGGCCGGTTCACCGTGGGTCGTAGCCGGTGGTTGCACTATTACATTAACACCGATTCCGCTCTCCGGTCGGTGACATGAGCCTAACCATTCTTTCTTTGCAATCTATTGACACCTTGTGCTTATCCATCCAAATCCATTCCAATGATCATATCAATACCGAGAGGTCCTCAACACAATGGGTTCAACTGAACGCTACCCCCTTAAAGTAAGGGTAATAGAGGGACAACTACATGTAGCTTGCATTGTTCCACCCTGAATTAACTTGCATATTATATTTCAAAGCTACCATGGGGATGCTATGGTTTCTAACAAACATCCGAGATATGAATGTATGCGATGCTCCGTAATCAAAAAAGTACCGTAGCGGGGATAGAGTTGATGGTGAACGCATTCCCATCATGATTCCAGCGCGCCTCCCGCACCCTCGGCGGACACATTGTTGGCATTACCGTAGCGGTTCTTCTGGTTGCTGTTGTTAGGCTTCTGAGGTGTCTGCTGATTCATATTCTTAGTGCACTTACTAGCAAAGTGTCCTTCATCACCACAACGATAGCATCTGAGAGGAGCATTGGGACCACCATTCTTCATAGGAGTAGCATTTGAACCAGAGAGTGGTGCCTGCTGATTTCCCCATTGCTGATTCTGGAAGCATTGCTGATACTGATTCCCTTGAGAATACTGTGACCGCTGTTGATTGTTATTGCGGTTCCACTGATTATTGGGGTACCTCTGCTGATTACCTTGCTGAGGATTGAAACGAGGGCGTGAGTTGCTTGATGAAGCCTCTCCCTTCATTCTCCTCTTCCTGTCCCGCTCACTACGCAGATTGTCCAACTTAATAGCATCATTCACAAGCTGTTGGAAGTTCTCATACCTCCCACCAGACAACTGTAACTTGAGGTCATAGTAAATGCCCTTGAGGAAGAGACGCTGCTTGTTCTTATCGTCCCTCACTTCTTCAGGAGCATAGCGAGACAGCTGAGTGAAGTGAAGGCATCATGATACTCGCCGACAAATATGCGCCCCCATGCGGAGATTTCTAAACTCTTCCGCCTTTATGTCCATTGCACCTTCAGGAATATGATGAGCCTTGAAAGCATCCACAAACTGTTGCCAGGTGACCTCCGGAGCATTATTAGGACGAGCAGCCAGGTAAGACTCCCACCATATCTGAGCTGAACCCCGGGTTGCCCCTCATGGCGCACAACACCTTCTCTTGGTCATTACATTGGGCAATATTGAGCTGCTTCTCCACTGCCCGAAGAAAATCATCAGCATCTAGTGGATCAGCGGCATGAGTAAACACTGGAGGACGGCCTTGCAAGAACTCCCGGCGCTTGTCCTTTGGTGGTTGAGCGTGGGGCATCCCTCCAGCTTGCCCAGCCTGCATGAACTGGGTCATAGTCTGCATCAGCTGGTTCATCAGGTCCTCTGAGGTCACTGCACCACGACCTCTACCACGACCACGGCCTCTACCACGAGCAGCCATCTGTTAACCAACAACACATACATGAGCTTTAGAATTCCTCTCAAAGACGGAAAACATGAGACATGTAAGTTAACAGTTTTCTGGACGAACTTCCATGACAACAGTTCAGTATTTCGGCAATATCTGAAGTTCCAGAAACCCAAACGGGACGTTCTTTATACCGTTAGAAAGCTTATGAAATTCTCTACAATGTTCATGTTGACAACTTTTCCAGATTTTTTCATTTACCAGGTCGACAACGAGAAAAACAGTAGGCTGACAGAACTGCCTGGCAGAACAGAAACCTCAACTTCGAACAAACATAACTCATAGCTCATAAAAAGATATTAAGGTGCTTGATAGGTCGTTGGAAAGCTACAGAAGTCTAGTTTTATCCATTAAATTTTCATCGAAAAGCTCACGAACCAATAAATAGATATACCAGATTCATTGCAGACTGCTCCGAAACAACAGTAGGGACAGAAACGAGATAACCAACCCAAAATGCATATGTATTAACTATAAACTTAATATTCTTAATTTTAGAACTTGGGGACATGCCCACAAAGCTCCAGCCCTCATTACAAACTCCAAATCACTCAAAAGCATAATTATAACACAAAAGTCACACCAAAGTTCACCAAGCACACAAGACTCAACTTACTAGTCTCAAACGTGCTAACGAAGTTTATGGACATGGGGGTACTAAAACTTATAGACGTGGTGGGGGTCAAACTCATCATGGATTGGTGGCTCTCCAATAGCTTCTACAGAAGACTCTAGTTAGTAAGAGATTTCACAATCAAGTTAGTACTTAAACCAAAAAAATTTCACAAATAATCAAGGAGGCATGAAAAGAGCAAGAGAGCTAATAACGACCATTCTATCTAAGGCTTATCCCTCTACAGTCAGCCTCGGCTTTGATACCAACTTGTCATACCCATTTTTAAAGGACCAAAAATGAGTATAGAATACATATGTGCCCAGAGATCAATCTCACATATGTATGACAAATCACTGAGTATCATATCCGAGACTTTATTATAAAGCAAATAATATCCATTACAAGAATAATATCAAAGTTCTAGCACAAACGGAAGACTAATAAAAACACGCCATGGTTGCTCCAACTCCACGGATAGCCGACCGGTGAACCACAAGCCTAGTAGTACTCATCACGGTAGTTATCATCGTAGTCATCATACCCACCTTGATCTGTTTAATGTGAAATAGCAAGGGTGAGTCCATGTCGAACTCCGCAAGCATAGCCGGGGTTATGAGGCTTAGAAGTCGACACCGCCTTAATCTAGCGGTTGCTTTTGATGTTGGTCAAGTTTTAAGCTTAAGCATAAAGGAATCCCATTATCCCATTAATCACAAGAGTGAACAGATATCAACATCAATTTAATAACAACATCATAATAAGCATGCAATTCTATTCATTAATGTCTCCAAGGCCGTTCATGACCGCAACACGGCCGACATGTCGGTTAATTAACTCTGCTTGTGAGAGGTGTACACTTTCACTACAGGTCATGGTTTCCACCGAGTAGGTTCTCGACTCCCTAACCAAATGAAAACCACATAAAGCCTTTCAAAGGGGTTATCTAAACATGCCGGATAGCGATAGGGCTACAACCCATTCTCTTCCGTTTCGGTAACCACCGACACGAGTAAACACTATCCCCTGAACGACTAGAGCCAGAGCCATGTGACCCCCATAGTTGTACTGTATATCCCGGATGATCACGAATGAATAAGTCCTTATGGAGAGCTAAGAGCTTCAGAAATAAACAACACAAGCTCTTTCGCCCTATGTACCATGGCATCAACAACTAATCATCACGATTTAATCCATAAAGCAATAAATAATGTTTGTTGGTTGAGCGCTAGCAATTTACTACCCAATGCATAACCCATAGGAGACAAGGATCAAGTAATCAAGACTAGGTAAGTCCTTAATGGCAACAAGGAGGACACATGCATCATGAAAATAATGATTAAGGTGAATAGGACATCAAGGAAGATCCCAAGCTATACTTGCCTTGATTGAAACCTTGAGCTTGCTGGTCTTCTCCGAAGTAGTACTCCTGACCGCTCCCGAATTGATCACCGTCTACTCAATCGATCACGCAGCAACACACAATCGAGCATGCAATCAAACACGAAGCAAACATAGACAAAATAAGATAACAATACACCATACAGTAAGATAACAGTTTGAAAAGCTCATAAAACTACTCTACTCGCCGCTACGATCACATTGACGTAAAGATCACCGAAATTGGACTTAAAACGACGGAGATACGCAATTTACAAGATTAACAAAAATAAAATAATAGACTTAAAATAAACTCGAAAATTAAAAAGTTTAAAACCTTACTAACAGAAACATTAACGTGTAGATTACGAGATTACAAAAGTAACGCAATTTGAATGGAGCTAAACGGATTTAAAAAGCAAAAGACATAAAGGTTTGAGTTGAATGGCAAACTGGAGTGTTGATCTAGGTACGTACGGCTACGGATGATTATGTGCATGTGTATTTCTATTGTATTTGTGGATTTGTTTTTCTAAAGGAAAACGGCCATAATCTGAGCATGACGTCGTGGTGGTGTCATGATTGGATCATCAAGCTAACAATAGAAGATCATGCATGGCCGATGCTTGTTTCGTGCACATGCGTGAGTTAGCCAGGGATTGGGCATGGGCAGCAGTGGCGGAAGGATGGTTCCCATGCAGGCTGTGTTGGAGTTCGCCGACGACCAGGAGTCCACGGCCATCAGTTCTTCTACTCGCAAAAAGAATCATAGGGAGATATGGGAATCACATCAATCTCACCTAGGATGATCTCGTCGGTCCGAAACCACTGAGTTGCACAGTTCGTTGAGGCAACAGGGGGTTCCTCAACTCAGATCTCGGCTGCTGGTTTAGGACGGCGGAGAGAAGCTAGGGTTCAGGAAAAAGAAAACACGGTCCGCTGATGGGTCTATATATAGGAGCTGGACATGCGACTCTTGAGATCGTAGAGTTTAATATGGCACCGATGGTTCAGAGTAGAAACTGACTAAGAGACGAACAGATGCTCTCGCATGGCGTCCGGTCTGGTTCGAACAGACACAAAAGATGAAACGACGCTGACCAGAAGGTACAGGACGTCGGTGAACCAGAGAAGAAAAAGAAAGGAAGCAACGCTGCAATGTGCATTTGAGAATTACTCAGGTTGGACCAATGGCAGCGGCCCAAGGAAAAAAAAAACGAGAAAGGCCAATGGCCTTGGTGCTTCTCGGCCGAAGAAACGAGAAGTATCACCGGCCAAAATGACAGGAACAGTGAGAAAGTAAAAGGATTTAATTTCTTTTATTTCAAACAGACTTTCAAAAATTATTTGCCAAAAGAACTTGAGTAAACCTAAGTTTCGGCAAAAATCAAACATCACAAAAATAAGATATGCTCCAGCATGAGTGCACAACATGTTACTACCTCATGATAAATTTTAATTTCATAAAATTTATTTATTTCCTATATTCAATGCATCACGAAAATTGCATAATTAAATCAATTTGGCTATTTTAAAATCATGCAAAATTTCGGGTGTTACAGTCGTAAAAGCAACCGTCTTTTTACTAAGATGAGGATCAGAGATGCTTAGCATCCAATCAATATTTTTTGGCGTCTGCAAGTATATTCATCTGCCTGCATGAAATAAATAAAAATGAAAGTGAATCCCTCCTCATACCATGTTCAATGTATATAATATACACACGTATGCAAGCTAGCTTTGTATTGAATGGTATAATTTAAAAGTAGTGTCACGAAGAGAAAGAACAAATTAATCATGTAGTATAGCGCGCGCACACACAAACACAAACATACCATGCCCACTTGGACCAATAGATCTTCATTATCATCCACGCAGTATCGTGCCAAACTTTCCTCCTCCGTGACAACAATGACACAGCATTCAGTAGGCTCAGCTGGTAAGATGGTCCTCACGGCATCCCAGTCTTTCTTGGACCGAAGGCCATCAATGACGATAAGGCAGTTTGTATTCAGAATCTCACGGCTACTTTCAATCAACTCTTCTTCATTCATCTTGCACACTTTCTCAAATTCAGTACCACCAAAAATATCGAACAATTCCTTTAAACCACCATCGTAGAATCCCCAAACATCCAAATCCAGATGCACACGACGTGAGAAATCCACCAGCTTGAACGGATGACCAAAGGTCACTGGGAACCATTTGAATTTGTAGAACAGTCCCACTCCATGTAATGTTCCATGGTTCTGCTTTACTCTGAGGTACGACCTTTTTACAACACTTGATTTCCACAGACCGAAACCGTACACGGAGATCACATTACCATTCTTTATTTTCCCAATAAGTGTATCCATATCATTGCCACTCTTCCCTGCTGCCTGCAGGCAAGAAACATGTATACTTAAGTTGTGGAATTCGAATTCACCAAGAGGCCGGTAAGGTTTCTGCCTAGGCTTTTTCAAGGAATACTTCCATGCGTTAGTTCTTTAGAAGATATAGACATTTTGGACAAGGTTTGAAAATATGAAAAGAGCATATGCATCGACTTATTGTGAAACAATGTTCTTCCAGCTTTTCAAGTCACTAAAATAATTTTGATGTTCGTACGTAATTAAGTTTTCTTGTCAGTACATCATTGACAGGAAAATTACTGACCGTGAGGTTTACAATTCTATCCTTGTTGGACGAAGACCATAGAAAAATGCATTTTAACATCAGAAATGATTTTCCCAGTGGGTTTCACAGACTGTATTTATACAATTAAAACTCTATCTGGAAAAGGCATAATGTTTTTTTTACACTTTGTATGGCAGTTTCTCCAATATGAAATTATTAACGCTGTAAACTACCTGAAAAAAAATAACATAAAAGCTAAAACTAAGGAAAAACATTTGTGAACATGGCTGTAAATGAAAGATAAAAATAAAGGTTTAATTAGTGTAGAACTAATAGTAACAGATTAGCAATATGAACTTAATGATATTTATTTGGTACTATATTATCATTATTTTTTACACATGGTTAAATTTAACATAGTTCAACTAATCACAAAACTAGAACTCTTAGTTTTTCTATAACTAATGTAGTACCTTTTGATAAAACGCACAAGTAGATGGGCGTCCGTCAGTGAAACATCGTCCGACCTCTGACACAAGGTACGGCGTCCTCGTGCACAAGATGGCACGCCGCAAGCTCTGAGTTGACACGACTATCCGGCTGCCCTTGTTATTGTCTGGCAGGTACTTTCTGATGGTGTTCCACTACCAAATCAGATACCTGTTCCAGAACAACCAGGTACCTTTGCTCCTTGGTGGCTTGTTGTATGAGCTCAGCTGTGCTGGTAAGACCATCACTGGTTGCTTGGTGGTGAGAGGAGCCCACGAACAAGAGTTGAGATGCCAACGTGTTGAGGAAGGCTTGAAGGTTAAAAGGATGTGTAATCTTGACCCAGGCGCAGAGCGTAAACAATTGGCAGATTTCTTTGTCTTGGTAAGCCATGTGGATAAGCTGGGACGCATAACAATCATCACTTTCCCATAGCCAGATTACTTGAAGGTCATCGCCAACTACCTGACTAGTGATTAGTTCTGGGAGGCCATCCACGTAACGTAATATTTCAGTCTCATTGCTCCACACTTGGCGTAGGACCTGGAATACTGTTGATGGTTGGTCGGATCCCGTTGCCACGACGGCCTTGGAGTCCAAGCCATAGCTCGAACTGGAGTCGTCACTGCTAAAGAGGTTATAGCGTGTGTACCGTTGGCCCACATCATGGACCCGAGCCTTGAGCAGCTTCATCTCGGCGGTAGCCTCATCAAGGTCCCGTGGAGGCGCCAAGCACCGTGGCACAGCCCATGGCACTAAGCGCCACCAACATGAACACAGTGACTTGCCCTTCTCCAGGTGGGCAACGAACTCAACCCAGTCTTCTACGTCGAAGGCCAGGTCACGGAGCTGATGCACCCAGGCCCTCGCCACCTCGTTCTTCTTGGTGGACTCCTTGTTCGCAACCTTGAGGAAAGATTGCATCATCTGGAATTCTCCGGTGATGAACTCTAAGTCCTGCTGCACTCCTTCCTTGAGCTTATCCTCCTCCTCTATCGCCCACTGGATCCGACTCACTGCTCCCTCCACCACCGTCTTGGTCAGTCCGAGCGCCAACTCCGCCATGATGAACTTCTCTACAGCAAAAATAAGCAGTCAATCATTCCTGCATTGAGGCCATGAATGGAAGAATTTCTCTCCCAAAGTATTGAATGTAATCCATAGTGTTTTTAACTACGTGGCTAGAAAAAAAAAAAAGAAATATAGTATTAGCTATACCTCTATGGCGAATACAAGTAATGTGCAACATGGATCATATGTCTACTAGTAATGGACCCAATACTAAAATTTATTACAATATCAAGGGCATAAGTATGTCAAACATAGTGTAGTGTAGTGAAATAAAATTGTGGAACATATCTGACAGCTCATATGATTTTGGTTATAACATAGACATAAGTTATAACATAAAACATAAACCAAAGTGGATAGTAACTATAGCCCATGCATATGAACTATCCCGGAGTGAGGAAATACAAGATTATGTTTTCATTTTCCTGTTATGAGACAGAATTTGTTTCGTGTATTAGAAAAAGTTTGGTTCCCCATTTTATCATAGATGACCTTATTAGTTAAAACTAGTATCTATATTGGTAGAACTGATCAAATTATTTATTAAACGTATAGTTTGAAACATGTAACTTTGAGAAATGGATGCAGTTATTAAATTGGTGTTTTTAAAATATAAAATAATTTTGGGAAACCTGTGAAGTTTGTAATACATTATTTACAAGTATACATTATTTACAGGTGCCGCACGCGGGCGCTGCATGGCACGGCCACGGCGGTGGCCCCGGCTTAGGCACGGGCCCAGCCTGGAACGATGCTAGTAACATTATTATTTTTACTAAAATAGCTACCACAAACTTAAATAAAAATTGATGACAAAAAACTAAAATATGGAAATCTACACCGTGTAGAGAATCCCCACCGAGAGTTCTCTCGACATACAAGCATGTCATCTCAAAGCGGTCCCAATCGAGACCATGACATCCAAAAGAGCGTGCCCCGCTGTTTGAACTAACTAAAAAATGATATAACTCACAAACCAAAAAAAAACCAAATTAAATTTTGATTACACTATTGAATTCCTTTCAATAAATCCTTCAAAAACAAGATCTCATATGGATATATTTCGATAAAATTACAGGTGAGCCCCCCGATGGTAGTTGGTATAGAGTAAAAAGTAAAAAAATAAAAATAAATAAAAAAAAGGGGAAAAAAGAAAGAAAAAGAATAGGAGGGAGATAGTAATATTCTAACTTATAGATTTCTGCTTTATACCCGTGGCAATGTTTTATTACATTATCGAGAAGTTGTCACCCGTCCCAACATATCTAAATATTCCTATTCGATATTGGTTCAAATTTTAGAGTTTAAACATAAGATTAAATAATTTTTTTATGCCAGTGATATATACTGCTTAATACATTTAAGTTCTTCGTTACTAACTCTATTTCTAACCAGCACAAAGTAATTCTCCTCAATAGCTAATTGTGAACAGATTTTTTTAGTAATTATAATTTAATCCTTTAATAATACCTTTCTACTCACGGCAACGCTGAGAATACATCTAGTAATAACTAAAAACTAATGTAGGCACAATGAAAAACAAACAACTAAACCATAAAATCAAATCTAAAGTAGGCATTCGAACCTGAAAGTGAAACTAAAGAACTAAGAAAAATGAAACTAAAAACTACATCAAGAAAATTTATCTGAAATTAAACAACTAAAAAATAAAGTGAAATTACCAAAAATAAAATGAAATTGACAAGTAGGAGATAAAAACTAAAAACCAAAAAAGATAAAACTATAAAAAGTGAAAAAAGAATTGAAATTAAATAGATAGGAAGAAAACTAAAAGAAAACAATGAAATAATAAAAACGTTGAAACACATCAGACATGAACTATGGTTCTTGTCATTTTCTGCACCAAGAGACATCCATGGTATGACGCGTTTATGGCCGTGCTTCTAGCGACGGGCATACACGCGTCCAGGGCAAGAGCAGCGCATGGACCTATTTCCTAACTGGAAGTTATCACCCGCCTCATAACAACATACAGTAATTATTAAGAACTATCAATAGTAGAATGTATATTAATAAATGTACCCAAGACAAAAATAGCTTAAATTAGTGTGAATGCGGTAGTCCTAAATTTTAAGTCATTTCAGTTTTATTCTAAGTTACGCTTGCCTAAAACTGACTAAATTTATAGAAAAAATATATTAACACCTACAGTATCAAACAAATACATTGCCAGAACATATTTATGCATTGTGGTATAAAAAGTATATATATCTCTACAACATAAAAAGAACAAAAGTAAAGACTGCCTAATGATGCGATAATTTTTGGTTTGTCCGCCTGCCCTCCCTTGGTGTGATACCTCTCTTCCACCACACAATAAAATTAGAAGGTGCGAAAAAAAATCACCGAGACCTATGGAAGGCAATACCGTGATTTATGGAACAAAAACAAAAAATTCTCTCACAACTCTCCCGCATCAAAATTCTGCCGAGCGCTAAGCTACGCCCCTGTGCGATCTCTCGCCCCCGGCATCTCACTATTGTGTCATCTGGAGAAAAGGAAATCAATAATCAATTAGCCCTCAATCACAGTCTCCTCCAATCACGTTCGCAATTTCAGCCCAGCGATCACGCACGCGCCCTGCCCTCAGCTCGCCCTTCTTCAATCGCGACTCCCCACTGGCGATTCCTCCTCTCCCGTCCCATCGAGGACAGCCATGGTCAAGATCTGCAAGGACGAGGAGGCCACGATCCTTCTGCTCCCCCGCTGACGCCACCTCCGTCGAGGGGCTCCAGGCCATAGCCATATCTTGCAAGGTGCCGCAACTGGGCAAGGCGAGAGCGCCGCGGGGAGCGCTGCCTCTGGACTAGGTGAGGCCATGGCGGGCATCGTCGTTGTACCCACGCCGTCTCACGTCGCCCTCTCCACCATGGATCAGCGGCAGCAACGGTGGAAGACGGGCCGCTGGGTTGTGGAGCAATGGGCCTTGGCGGCGGCACTTGAGCTGCTGCCGCTTGACGGCACATGGACGCCTCGCTGCGGACCGGCACCAATCAGATCAACGCCGCTTGACGCCTCGCTGCAGACAGGCACCAATCAGATCAGCGCCAAGGTCCTTCCCACGCCGCGGAACAATTTCACCACAGAACAGAGGTAATCCAACTGCTGCTACTTTGGGCGTTGCTGCTACAATCTGCCGGCGTGCTTGGGCATTCAGAGATATCTCTGTTCTTCCCTAGAAAGGTGAGATCGAGTTCTTCGCCGCTGGTGAATATGCATTTGGATTGTAGTGCTGATGAATCTTATTCTAAGTTACTCGTGCATTTAATCTGTGAATGTAGATGTAGTGCTGATGAGGTGAAATACTGCACTATGTGAATGTAGTGCTAATGAACCTTCTTCTGATGTAGTACTGCTATTTTTTTAATTCAGATCTGACCCAATTACAAGTTTATATATGCATTATGATACTGAGCATTTGGTAGTTGAATCCACAATGTTTTCTGAAATGGTTCATTCAGTGTCCATTTCTAACCAGTGCTCCAGATCCTTGCAGCGGGCCGGGTCTTCCTACCATCGGCAGAAAGCCTCACGGCAGCGGTGTGCCTCTGTGTGTGCTTTTTTTTATTCTTCAAATTGAATTTTGTTCAGAACACATCTCCTATATATGGATCGCAGTGTCAAAGGAAAAAGGGCTGAAGCGTTTTTATGCCGTCTTGGCTGTACCATATGTGAACATGGACATTGTGCAAGGCCGCATCTACAGGTTTTCTCATGCAAGATCTATGAAGTATTTTTTTCGTTCTGTTTTACGTAACTTCTGAACAGATTTCTTGTTGCATCTTGGTTGGTTTTCCTTGTCAATTCTCATACATATGATGTTAAGATCTGCAATTTTCGGAGTGCTAACAGATTGGTACATCTCTCTATTTTAGTTTGAGCTAAAAAAGGTCAGAAGGCTTGCCCATTTTTATGCATTACAGTTTCATGTTTAGTGGTTTGATGGTGTGGACCCTACACCGTCGCTCGCTGCTGCCACCAGGTGTGCCAACCCCTTCTATTTCATATTGTGCGAAACTGAGCGCCTAACTATAAATGGTTTCTGAAGCTAGGACAATCTATTTCTACATTATCTTGGTCGCCTATGTTGAAGCATAAGTGAATTCGCCCTTTCCCTGTTAGCTTATAGAAAAAAAAAATCTCAAGCACAACTGGCAGAGATTATAAAAACTGTGGAACTGGTGGAGCTTCATCTGCAGACTACTTGCCCTCTTACTGATCTCTTTATTGAGTTTATTGACATACCCAATATGGCAATTAGACTCCCCATTATCTAGCTCATGTTTATTTGTGTTGAAAATTTAAATTAGTTTTTTTAAATGAGAATTACAATGAACTGTTGCTCCCTTCTTGAAATGTATTTATTCTTGAGCCAAATGCTACAGTGATAATGCTACCATTTTCTTCCATCCAATGAATAGTTCTAACCAGCTTGAGCTTGGTTTTGTAGCATATATAGGCATCAAAGTTATCCTGGAGGCAGTTACGATCTCATTGGCATCGTGCTCCATCTCTTGCTTCTATCTTCTTGATGGATAATATGCTTTTCTGAAATAGAGATTTAGATTTTATTATTTGTTTAATATGCTTTTCTGAAATAGAGATCTTCATGTCGTCTGCTTGGTGGGGTTGCAGGTGAGGGCGCACACAATCCAGACGGCGCACGAGAACTGCACGAGAACATCAATAGGACAATCAAGGCTGCCGACAGCATCCTTGATGGGGTGGCATTGTGACTTCTCCTACCGTGTGTGTTCACTGTTCGTTCAAGATGCTAGACGTTTAGCCAAAAATCAGGGTGAATCGGATAAAGGTTAGCCAAAAATCAGGGTGAACTCATTACATTGAGAATATAGTAATCTTGCAAGTTGTTGCTGTTGGCTTTGGTTAAGCTCAAGTTCAAACATATATAGCCTTTCACAGCACGCAAATTTGTGCCGATTGTCCGGGATTTTTGGCACTTGCAATATTTGCCAAGCCAAATGTCAAACCATTGGAGAGGATATTTCAGAGTTTTTGGCAAAAAAATAAGATGCCAAGTCTAAATGCCAAATCGTTGGAGACGCTCTTATATCTCATTCTATGTTTCTATACCACGATATGCATTGTCTTTTTGCGTTTTGATTTGTATTATGAAACATCCCATGGCGTTAGCACGAAAATGTCTATACAGTAGAGTTTGTGAGCTTGCAATGCCGCACTCTCTATGACTGTTAATTCTAGGGATTTTGCTTTTTGAATTACACGTCGCTTTAAGGTCGGTATTTAATTTCACAATATTATCTTATCGTGCGATCCATGTGGTTGTAGCAAAAAGTTCGTCCCGTTGCAACGCACGGGCGCGCTACCTAGTAGAAAACAAAGCGATAGACAAGTTTGACTTGGGAACATCATAAAATTTTGAATAAAATCCTGGTTCGAAAGAAAACTTTAGAATGAAGGGAATATGTTCTGCCAACAACTGATATAAAAAAATAGACTCGAGTTTTCAAAAAAAAATTTCGGCTATACTAAAGTCCAACAAAGATATATTGTTCCAAGAAAATACACCTTCCGTCCATAAATAATTATACCTTTTGACGTCTACGCTTCTTATTTGACTGTTCGCCTTATTTAAAAAAATAATAAATATTATTTGTCTTGCTATAACTTATTCAATCATTTGAGATATTTTCATAATAATTTATTTCTGTTATTATGTATAAAAAAATTAAATAAGACGAGTAGTCAAATAAAAATTATAAAAAGTTAAAAGGTGCACTTTTTTTTTGGACGGAGTGTATAGATAGAGAACATCCATATGGCTTTCTTTGTGCTGGGTGTTGGCTAAAAAAAAAGAGAGAGATAGCTAGCCATGGGCGGCATGCTTGCATGAGATGGGAAGGTAGTGCTTTCTTGTTTTGGGTTTGCACTTGGGCTGAAGGCTTTGTATTAGGCCCATGAACAGAGAAAAAACGTGAAGGGGGGAGAACGTTGCCTGGTGGCATCACCAGAAACATTGGCAGCCCCTCAAACCACACACACACACACACATTGGGAGCAGCTCGCCTGAGCGTCGCCGGAACAACGATTTCGGCCACCAGCCGTTTCTAGATATGAGGTACGGAGATAAGGAGGAGGATCAACGGAATCCATTTCGGTGGTTAATGGTATGGAGGGAGCGGCCATATTCATGAGCTGCCACGCATGGAAAGAGAGGTGAAGGCTAATAACTGAAGTGAGAGATGGCAGGGGAGGTGGAGATGGAACGGGGCTTCGAGGAGCTAACCTGCGAGTTGTGTTACCGAGAAACGACGGAGGAGATCGAAGGAGATCACCCCATCTCGAGGAGATCGAGGGGCTGCACTCGATCTGCGGGAGACGAAGGATATTGTTCTCTCACCCCATCATTTCTCTCATTCACATCCAATCTGGCAATATACAAACGACCTTAAGTAACCCCCGCAGATTAAAAAGTGTGTCGATCTGAAAGAACAAGTAACCAGAAAGTCAGCACTAAGCCTCAATGACCATATTGGGCGGGGTAAACGGCTTTACCTTATTCCTAGTTACATGTAGAGAAACTAACATTGATATGTTACTGGATGGAAATATAGGTGCGGAATATGCTGGTGTAGGTGAAGCCGAAACTATATGTAGATCTGAACTCTACTACGCCAAAGAGAGCTTAGCCCGGAGCTTATGCCAAAGGTGGCTACGATTCAAAGGTGTGGCGATAAGGAGAAGGACAAAGCAGGGCAAAATGGGATACATATAACTTTTTTACCATTAGGACAAAGCAGGGCAAAATGCGATACATATAACATTTTACCATTATACTAGATGTACACTCTCCAAATAGTATGTTAACGGTTGCCACAATTCTTTTTAGCACGCTGTGATACGAAATGATACATATTTATCACTTTGACGATGTGGCACGCCACCGCATGGGTGCGAAAAGACAGGGAAGGCCCCCTGCCCTCCTGTTCCCACCGATCCCCCCTTTCGCTTTGCCTCATTAAAAAAAAAAACATTCCTTCCAGCCGGTCCATGCTCACCCGTCCCAAAATCCCCTCGTCGCACTTCTCTCTCCTTGTAACACTGCACAGTGGGGGCGGCTTGTCAGCGTCACCACTGTTCATCTTCCTCGCGTGTCGGAGTTGTCGCGCGTTGCCTTAATCGCCAGTGCTCCGCCCAAACTCGCCATCCGCCCTGCCAATCACTTGCCCCGGTGCTCGATTGGCGTAGAGAAGACCCAGGAGCTTCGCCAAGACGTGCCGCGACCGCAGGTGGTGTCAATCCTTCTTTTTCATCTCGGTTTTCCGGCAATTTTGCTCACCGGCGGTATTCCTTGCTCATACCACCGCCGCTCGTCGTCGGACCCCCTTGGAACCCTCCAAGACGACGAGAAACCCTTCGCCGGACCCGCTGTAATGCATGCACCCTTCATATGATTTTAATTCTATTTTCCTGCTCTTTTTCGTCGGTCCAGCGAAGCTCCGGCTTGTGCCGGCCATGGCGCCGCCGTGGGAGACCATCGCCCCGACATGCTCCCCATTCCCTTGGCCCCCGTTTTCGAAGTTCGCAAGGTCCCTTGCATCACTGCCATGCTTTTTATTTGGCGCCGAGGTGGTTGGAGTCGCCGCTTTGGTGCTCGCCCGGTGTGCTCGACCCGGCGCCGCGCGGCGTGGGCGGAGGGTGGCGGGGGTGGCTCGGGGGCGTGGCGTGGGCGTGGCGCCGCCGCCTTGTGGTGCTTGTGGTGGCGGCGGCGCACTATCATCGAGCGGGGCGAGATGGGGAGGGGGCCGCTAGAATGAATGGAATCGTTTATTTTTTATGAGGCAAACTAAACGCTGAACGCTAGGAACGTTAGGGGCAAGCGCGGACGCAGTGCGCCGGGCGTGCCCCATTGTCCAAAGTGGTAAAATGTATTGTTTCGCGCCCAACATGCTAAAAATATAGTGCCAACTGTGAACATACTATATGGGGATTGGGCAACCGGTATAACGGTAAAAAGGTATATATCCCGGGCAAAATGAATTCCGATCTTTATGGAGCCCTTTTTATACTCATTGAGGTCGATGCTCTGACTCTTTGAGCTGCTACCTAGCTAGGAACACTTGTTTTCTGGTAGTGTTTAGTTGCTCCAAAGTTTGGACCCCTCCAAAATTTCGATCACATCGAATCATTAACTATAGCAAATGATGTATGCATGGAGCAAGAAATGTAGGTAAACCAAAATCTTTTAAATCTAGTTAGCACATGGTACGTATAGGACAACATTTACCACAAACAAACAAAAAGTGTTACAGTGATTTTCAACTTCACTTTTCAACCATTTTTAAGGAACTAAACACAACCATTATTCTTGTCTCACCGTCTCAAGGACAGCCTCTTCTATTTGAAAAGCCCATTGGAGACACACTAATCAAGAGGCTTATTATACTCTTAACCTACTGACTCTCAAAAAAAAAAAAAAAAAAAAGACTTTGCGAGACCTACTAAGGGCACTCACAGTGCTAGAAACTATCATGGTTTCTATAGTCTTGGATATTGTGTCAAGAAACTATCTCCCACAATGCAATTTTCTATCATGATGTTTAATAACCCACTTGTCACTCTCACAAATTGTCTTGGTTTACGTGAAGACCTGGTTTTTTAGTTAGACTTGGTTTCTTGTGTTTTTTCTCTCTCTTTCAATTTTTATAGTGCCACATCAGCAAAAAGCAATAAATAGAAGGGTAATAAATGAGGATAGAAACCATGGTAAAGTTGCATTGTGAGTGCTCTTATAGCTAATGAAATGCTGATGTGCTTGGGAAAAAAAAAAGGGAGAGTAGAGCTTGGCTCTCATTTGCTCTACACGGAAGCTTATGCCGTTGTAAGCCAACACATTAAGTGAACAAGCGATTACAAGCATGTTGAACTGAATCATTGTTGTACATCTCGTAACGTACTTGCAGCTTCATCGTCTAGTCATTGTTGATCCCCACCAATGTAACCTAGGTGAGTTTAGTTGGTGAAATATTTTTTACGCCGGGCTAATGTAGCACTTATTGTTTGTATTTAGTAATTATTAATCAACCATGTACTAATTAGGCTCAATGGATTCGTCTAGTACTTTACAACCAAATTGTACAATCAGTTTTTTTATTTAACTACATTTAATGCTCAAACATAAGAAAAGAGATTCGATGTAACCGTACTGCACTTTTTAGGTTCACTTTTTGAACTAAGGGTCTGTTTCGACCCTGAAATTCAACTTTATAGTACTGAATTTGGCACTCGTATTATTGAATTTAGCACTATAACACTGAAGTACTGAATTTGACACTATAGTAGTGAAATTTGGCATTGCAATGAAATTTGACCCAAGGACCAATCCACTGTTGCTGCCAGGCCTCCATTTATTTTTTGCAGTCGCCGGGCCACCATTTCTGCATGGCGACTGCCATCAAAGGTGTAGGGTCCGAGGAGACCTTGACCCCGGCGGCAGCTGAGTCAAGTCGTCGGCCCCCACTCACCGATGGAGCAGAGTACGTTGTTCATCTGATTGTGCATCAATGCATCTGATGGCGCATGTGCTCCGTCAGTGACATGTCCGAGATGAAGTTGCCGAAATAACTCTGCATTGTCATCTACTGGAGGTTTGCTCACATAAGTGGAGGGAGGAAGAGAGAGGATGCTCCAATAGGAACACCGGACTGCTCTGTATTTTCACTTTTCAGCCAGCGCTTGGCTTTCTTCATCCTTCCAATTCGCGGTACGCTGATTTACATGGTGAGTTCAATGGTTTCAGATTTGCACATCTTTCTTCTCTAATTTCTTGACTGATTTACCCCATTTCTTGTCGACCTAGCTGGTTGAAGAAATCCTGTTCGGCGTGGTAGTTCATTTTAACACCTCCTGTACCACTCTGGTCAGTACTGTGCCGGCCGCTCTGTGGTGTCCAAGCCTCCAAGGTATGTTCATGTCTATGAAAAACTTCATTGCCTAATAAATTCTGATGTTCCCCTTTCTGTTGTCAAAGCACTTACTAAGCTGAAGCTTAACTTTCTGTTGAGAGAGAGAGCAGAAGCTTGGTTCTGGACAGTGTAACCATTTCTGTAAGACAACTGAGTGAAGGGATCCTCTTGGCAGCAGTACAATTTGCATTTAGTGGTACACGGGCTACAGTTTTCAAAAATATGTAGTATTAATATTAATATTATTTTTAATTTTTAAAAAGCATACTTATGTTAAATTGTATGTTTATTCTTTGTTTATTTTCTAGGGATCAGGGCAACAGCCATCGGAGCTCTCCATCAGCGTCTGCGTTTCCCCTCCCAGTCTCACTGGCCAAGTGACTCCATATGTCATCCTTTTTATTCCATCCAACAACCACTGACATTACCAGGGAGCTCAAGCTTTCCCAAGACACCATTAACAGCCCCACCACAAGCCCGACCACCCCTCTGCAATTCCCCATCCTTTTCTCCTTTAATCCGTGCATACTTGGCGACAGTGGAAATTGCAAAAACATGGCAAAATGGTAGAAGGACGAACTCATATAATGTTTTACAATTATGCCCACAGCACATATGTAACCCTCGTACATCATCACGCATATCTTATCACTCACATCTCGCATGAATGGAAAAATAAGAATGTGAAATGTCACTACATACCTGACAAAAAAAAATACCTCAGAACAGAGCTCAAGGGGAAATGCTTAGAAGCTAACCAAAACTGACAAGAAATACAAAGATATCAAAAAGAAAAATCTGCACATGTTTCCTATACTCTAAGCTTGTCGATGGACTTGGAAAAACTGTTCGTATTCTGGGAATGTTTCTGTAATCCTTTCAACCAGGCTCTCTGGAAATGTTTGGGCCTGCAGAGCAGGACGTTTTTGCATCAGGGAAATAACCACCTCTTGTACGTCCACGTCATCTAGAGAGCCTGCGTTAACTCAGGAAGCAAGTGGTCATGAAACTATGCCCCATGTTTTAGGCAAAAAATAGAATGGAGGTAATAGATGAAGGAACTTACCCAATTCAATGTCTTGGGTTTCCTCATCAATGTCTTCTTCCTCGATAGCCTCGATTGACTCACCCGCAGCCGCTAGTGCATATCTTTCAAGGAATTCCTCTTCTGTTTCATCTCGCACATCATCTTCGTCCGAATCCTAGTTGCATTTTTTTTTAATCTTGAGCAGAGTACTTAAGCATGATAAGAAAAAGTAGAAAGCAGTGTCTTCATTTCTGTTACCTCATCATCGTCTTCGGTGTCTTCCTCTTCATCATCGTCATCAAGATCTTCAGCACCATCATCATCATCATTGTCCCCATCCTCTTGAACTTCCTTCAGCTGAATGCAAGATTCCATCAGTGATACATAGCAGTCTTGTACCACTTTGGTGCCACCCATGGAAAGGGACACCAGATGGTTAATCACAGTTGATAATGTTAGCACTGCATGAAGGGAAAAAAAATATTAAAACCTGTCCCACATTCATAAGATGTCAGACAGAAAATATCAATGGAGTTAAACAGTGCAGTGATCAGTACAAGCCACTTACCGGCTAACTTGATCTCGGATTCAGATGACAGGCCAGGATTGAATGAGCTACTTGAGACTCGTGCCAATGCAGATGTCCAGGTTGCAAAACCACTACCATCAAAGTTGTTCAAAACTTGTTCAATGGCATCTGGATAGCAAATGTAGCATGAAGATATTGCCAACAATAGTGGTTTCCATAGCCCAGCGGGACTGTCAGATATAGATTTGAAACAGGAAAATGCTGCCCGTGCAAAGGATTCAGCAATAGTTTTTCTAGCATCTTGTGTCCCATGGGAGAAGTTTGGAGCATGCAGTAGTGTATGGATGCATGAGCATGCCCTCCATGTTGCAGATGGGTAAGCTGCAATTGCCCTGGTCATAAAATTAGAAACCCGACCAATGACTGAACTCTGTGAACCATTTTCAGACTGTGAGGGAAGCAGTTTAAGGAAGAAACCGTCAAGGTCAAATCTTTGGTGGAAATTGACAGCTTCTTTAATTGCGTTGAAAACGCCCTGATCCTCCATCTCCTCCCAGGAGTCCCAGTTAGCAATAGTGTCAGCCCATATAGCTACCAGCTCAAAGACTTTCATACTTGCAGTTTCTTCCATGCAAGTAACAGAACTCAAGACAAACTCAAGTAACACAGAAGCATCATTTACACATGACTGAGGTGGCAATGCAGAACCGATGTTCTCCTGAAATGAATGCTGAAAACAGTCAAGCAAATTTCACTGCATTAATACCTCAAGACAACAGGACAACAGCAAACCTAGCATACCATATTGTCAGCTTGCAACCAAGCTTTTTGTAACAGTAATGAAATTCTTTGAGCAATAGCAGACTGGCCTGACTGCCAGACCCTCTTTTCATGTGTCTTGTTTTCATCTGGTGCAGAGCTCTCCCAAGCTTGAACCATTGCTACCAGGGCTGCAAAACCCTGTTCAACAACCTACATAGCAGAAATATTAAATAGTGTGGTTGGGATTTCCTCAAGGAATCACAATACTCCAGGAATACTGGGATATGACGAAAGGTGATCATACGGGCATTACTGAGTAAACATGCACTTTGTTTTAGAAAAATGTAAGCTGTCAGTAGTTCCAAATGAATTTTTATGGTACTGATTATTCTTTTGAAAAAAAGTTGACAAGGTAGGTTGAGATTCTTATGTCCGATTTTTTAGTACCAATGTGTGTATACTGAATCAGCTAATCCATAATTTGCCAATGGCCACAAATAATACTGTTAATATGAGAGTAATAGTTAATCATAAGATTAAAAGTAGGCATGGTGATTTAAACTCCTTGCAAAAAGTGCCAAAATATTGACCACACAGAAGAAAGATGCACTAGTACCTGAGGCCAAGGATCTGGGACAGGGGGCAGGAGCTCCATTACAGTATTGGCAATGTTAGACACAATTTCAGGAATATGAGGGAGAACTTTTTCTTGTCCACCCTCAACTATTGTACCCAGAAGCTTAAACAGAAGAGCAGACTCATTTTCATCTCCGGTACTTATTCTTTTCATAACCACTTGCAAAAGAACGAGCCAGTCAGGTGGAGCATAACTATTCTGAAAAATCAGAGACAAAATATATCAGTTTATACTTCCAGGTGCAAGTAGACTACAATGAAAAATACTGCATTGACTCGTACATCAATGAGTTCTGCAATAGCACCAGAAGCAGAGGCACAAACAGGATAACAAGTTATGTCCTCCACATCCTCCATGGTCAAGGCCTTCATTAAGGACTGATAAATACTAGTACTCATGTCCTACAGGCAAGCAAACAAGAATTAGAAAGCCAATAGCAAAATAACATAAAAATAATAATATACAGGAATATACATATTACATGGATCCTTTACTTTGATCCAGCATTTCCTATGGGATGATGGAATTAAAAACAGGGAAAGCATGTAACCTCTGGTAGGCATATTGCAAGCTGACCAATGACCCAATTAGCCGTTGAAATCAAATATGGGCTGCATGGATCCAAAGAATATAATGGAAGAATCCGTTCCTGATCAATGTAATTGTCAAATCTTTCTTTTTCAGTCAGAAACTGCCAGATGGATACTGAAATAAATTAGTATTTCTTATAAAATGAATTCAAAACTAAGACGCACTAGAAGGATACAATTTTAAAAAATCTTACATCTTGGAGGCCTCCATATGCCATCAAAACTCCAAAATAACTGAAATGAAACCATTTATTACATCAGGACAATAGTAAAGTAAATAAATATAGTGGTATGTCTAAATGTATGTAATCCTTTTCTTTTATGATAAAGACAATTGATGCTTATGATCTTACTTCCGCACTGCCATTGATGATGCTTCTTCACCATGGGAAGGTATAGGAAATTTTGACAGGAATGGGATGACCAATAACTCTCCAATTAAGCTCCTTTCAGATTTCCCTTTACTTTTATCACCTTTCTTACGCTTTGATGCAGCAGATACAACTGGTGGACCCTGAAACCAAACAAAAATTGTAAGAAAATGATAGCACCAGCTCGCATTTTATTTTAATTCAATAAACTACATGCTTCAGTGAAAAATAGCAAAAGTGTACGAACTTGGAAGATTGTGCATGTAGCCATTGAAATCGCTTGATATAAAAATAAGTTATCGATTAAAAATATAGCAACAATCTCTTAAAATGTTTTCCTCAGCCAGAACTCAGTACAATGTGTGTTCAACAAACTAGAATAAAAAATGAATCACAACCTTTGACAGCGCTATAACACCAAATAAATTGATTGCACTTTTTCTGGCAGTGAACAAATCCTCAGTCCATCCTGAAATGTCATCCTGACAATACATATATCAGCAACAGAAGGAACACCAGAAACAAAACTAGAAACACTGGATCCTGTCCTTACAAGTTCAGAAGGAAGATTCTTTTGCATATACTCATCAGTATCCTCCTCCCATTCTGCTATATCCTATTATAGAGAAAAGATAGGAATAAGGAGAAAAGAAGTGCATATTGGGCATGTGTTATTTATGACCAAAAGATAGGGTGCTAACCTTCTCATTCAATGCTAATGCTGGAAAAATCGCTGAATCAAGAAGTGAAGAAAAAATGTGGTGAAACTAGTCTCCATCCCTTCAAACAAGGGAGCAGACGGACATCAGTTTTTTAACATATGAGAGGATTATCATCCCAACTACTTGGTGCAGATACTTACTGGTCCTGTTTCCAAAACTTCGAAAATCGCATCAAATGCTAATGAAAAAATCCGATTGGGGAGAGAGTCAAGTTTCTGCAATCATTTGGCTATCTTAGGATCTAACCCAATAAGAATTGAAAACAATTATTCCAACATTCATTAATCTATAATATAAGGATTTATACAGAATGCTAGTCTCCATCTTTTGCACGAATAATTAAATTCTTTGAGATATAGAACTTACACTTAAATGAATGCTTTGTTTTGATATTTTGATTGCGCTGTTGACAATATGTGGCATCTGGCTGAGAACATCGGAGCATAAGTTTTGAAGAAAATATTAGAGCATAGCTGCATAGGTAGAATGGAAAATATGCTACAAAAGAAGAATAATAAAGGCCAGAGTACATACTCATCTGCATGTTTCCGATGACGTGTAACAAGTGCGCAGAGTATAATGAGACATCTCTTTGCAATCTTGAGCCTCATGGTAGATCCATCTTCAATAAGACTATTAAAGTTCAAAGAATCTAGTATACGGAACATGTCTTTGCAAAAGGAAGGCAAAATTTGTTTCACCCTAGATGGCATGTATGACCTCACCTGCAAGAGTATAATAATTAGATACCCATGAGAAAAAGTTAGCACTTAACAGCATGCATGCCGCAAAATTAATAAGCAGCAGTACTGCACCACAAGTGTCAATGAAAAGAGAAGCAACTAATGGATTTAGAAACCAAAAAGGCAAAGCTAAGCCCAGTATAGCAATCCTATAATATACCACCATAAACAAACATGAAACTAAACAACTCAATCCACCATTACATTGAATTACCTTCCCAGATTTTAATAATTGGCAATCTTAAATACATTCCTGCAAATGATACTTAGTTTTCTGATAGCAAATTTGTGGTTTTCCTCTTCACATTAGTTACGTTGTTGTCATGATTCAAGAAAATATTGTGGTGATATTGTTAATACAATTGGAATAAATACAAACAGGTCTTACAGTAAAATACATGCATTTGCATGTGATGAGTAGGAGCTGCTCATATTCCATGTTAGTGCCATCAGGTGACGACAGAACCTATTGCACACACCATAAATGTCAACAGAAAAGTTCAAGCTGGCAGTAACATTCATGTAAAACAGAGTGCACAAACATAATACCTTGTCAGAGAAGTGATGGAATGTCACTTGCAATGGTACAAGAATCTCTGCTGCAATTTGCTCCAACTGTTGTGGAACAGGCTCTTTTGCAACGTTTGGATTCAGGAAATACTGTAAGATGATATATAAATTAGAAAAAATAAATATGAAACATATTAAAATACTATGGGTGAATTCTGGAATATCAGTAAATAGAACTAAATAAATCAGTGTGGACAGTACAGGTCTCATAGCATACTAAGAACTCACTAGTGAATTGAAATGCTAAGTAATGAGTATAGCATCTCGAAACAGAGTATACGAGGGAATAAGAAAAAGCATAGTGAACACCAAAAAGAAAGGAAACTTTGGGAGGAATCAGCTTTTCATTTCATTCATAGAAAGCTAGTGACTTCACTCTGAACAAGAAAAATTGGTAACTGTGAATAATACAAAAGGCTATACTGTATAGTTGTCAAAGTCACAATCGTTCATGCTTCTAGAGATATAAAACCCTCAGGTGGTTCTCTAAAAAACCCAAGAAGCATAGAAAGCAAGAGGCATACCTGGAAGGGCCTAACAACAGATTGAAGTACTTTGAGAGCATTAATTGTATTCCACTCAGGATGCTGGCCTGGACTAACTAGATTGCTGCTCTGGATCACTAATTTCAACTGTGGGATAAGTTCAGGCCACAAGTTATCCTTGACAAAATCTTTTCAACAACTTGGCGGAACTGTTTAGAAGATATTGTAATCCGTAAGTAAAACAACCTTAAAAACTTACAAAACAGGGCCCTAACACATGGCTCTTGAGGGATATAATAAGAATATAATACTTACAACTTCAATCAACACACGAAGAATTGCAGGTTCCACCGAAGCAAAGCCTGGGCAAGCTGGTCACGGAACTCCTTGTAAAGCTCAGAAGAAGACAGACTGGTTTCCAAATTGCGCCGGGCAAAATTTTTCAAGTATGTCGCTGCAGCGACTCTCATCCCCTGGTCACCATCCCCTATGACCGCATCACAAATAGTAAGAACAATAATGAATAAACATGACTTGATGGTTCCATCTCAGAAGTAAATAATACCCCAACTTCTGCTTCTGTTTAAAAAGGAATTTCTATCTCTTTCTCCCAAGTAAAAAAAATGACTTGCGGTCAATTGAATTATACACATGCCATACTTGGTGGTTCCATTCATGTCCGTCCCTCAATCCAAGATTTTCCTAAATTTGGTCTTTCCACGTGCATAAACAAATTTTCACACCCAGTAAATGGCTAAGTTTAGTAAAATTCAGGAGGATTTTAGGTGCACTGCGTGCCAGCTTACTGTAGCTTATACGCCTATCCGCATATCAAACACTCAGAACTACCAGTCGCATCAGTAGAGCCACACAAGGTACAAATAATTCCCAAAGGGAAAAAGGCGTTATTTCTCACGGAACTATATTAAAACAAGAGAGCAGCCCATGCCAGCCAGCCCCGACCGTGTGAAAAGGAAGACAATCCACACACCGGGATCCCCAAAATTGAGCTCGAAGCAGAGCAATTAAAGGTCCAAGCTTCCACAAGACAGCACAGGACTAGAGCTGGAGCGAGAGCACAGCTTCAATTTCAAGCAGACCGACCGGAGGAAGAAAGGAAGCAAGGTGGTACCAGCGGCGACGGCGAGGATGGCGAGGGGAAGCGCGGGTCCGCAGCGAGCGCGTCGAGCCCCGCGGCTGCTGCGTCCACTGACGCCTTGTCCGGGCTGAGGGTGCCCGCGAGGAGCCGCCGCAGCTCGGAGCCGGCCAGGGCGGCGGCGGGGGCGTCGAGCTCCATGGAAGCTGCTGAACCCTAGGATTTTTCCTCACCTTTCCTCTTTTTTTTGATTGGCCAACTGGAGAGTGGCAAGTGGAGGGAAAGATGAAGGGAAGGGGAATTGCGCGGGAGAGTGTGGCGGGAAAACGAAATGGTAGTAGCGAATCATGGAAGGGCCAGGAACAATGATTAGGCGCCGTTTGTCGGTGATTGATTCTTTTTTTTTTTCTGCAAGTTTTGTTTTCTCGAGGTTCTTTGCTTTGTAGAATTTCAGTTTTGTGTGATTTTGTTTTGGTTACCAAATTGTATGTGTACTTGGGGTGTCATTATGATAAGGAACCACAATAAATAAAACCAAATTGTTGGTCTTGCTTCTCGTTTGAGTTTCATAATCGAAGTTAAACATTTTTTTTTTGGATATGTGTGATCATTGGTGTGTCATTCGGAGAATGATTTAAGAATCATTTTGCACGTGTCATTAGAAGAATAACATTCAAGAACCATGGGCCAAAATGGTGTGGTCAATGTGAAGCCTCGCCACAACAAGCTCGAATGATGCTGGTGAATACCGTCTGAGCTAGTGGGCATGGATGATTAGTTGTTGCATCACTCATGAAGCAAGTTTGTGTGTGGGGAGCTTGGGGAGAAGGGCTTCTCCCTTTCTTCGAAGAAGTTGTTGATTCTTTTGGAGGAAAGAAGGATTTTTTTTTCAAACCAATGGTGCTATTTGAGGGCATAGTCGACGAACAAACGCTCGTGTTGTTAGATTGTTATTATTATAGGGAATAGTGCATGCTACATACTCTTATAGAAGAAAGAAAGTAAATAGAAAGGTACATATACACCTTTATGATCAATTAAAGAGTGTTCCTTGAATGGTGACTTAACCTAGCTACTTGTTGATTTAACATCATCAAATGAGATATCAAAACATGTGGAGGGAGTAAGGCTTTGTGGGTTTCTTTATTAGGAGTTGCTATACCACTCAAGTAGGGATAGCTAAGACTGACTGCACCGCCGCTCGAAACTTTAAACTCATACTCTACCCCACCTCGCACCATGGGTCCTACATGTTTCTTTTTTGCGCTTTTCTTTGCTGACACAAACTGTAACTCATACTTTCTACTCTCATGGGTCCCATACGCCGTGCTTTTTTCTCCCATCCACCGCACGCTAAAGATGCGCAGAGCCGCTTCGCTGATCCTCCGCCGCCAGACAATACCGAAAGCAAGCGGACGGCAAGCAGCGGGCGGCGTGGCACCCGCATCTCGCGCCTTCGCCGCTTCCATGGCACCGGAGGCCGCTGGGCCGGGCGCACTTCACCACTCCCGCTGCCCGGCGGGCGGCGCTGGCGACGAAAGTGCGTAGGCGGCGCGCCGCTATGGGGGTCCTCCCGGCCACGCTGGCCACGGCCGCAGGCCTCCCGACGAGCGAGGCAAAGACGGCCACACGGGCACGGCCGACCGGGCCCTCCTCCTCCGCAACAAGTGGGCTGCCGGCGGGATCGGGCGCGTATCCTCTCCCAAGAGAGCTCCCACCCGCGATGGAGCTCCCGGGCCGCGAGACGGCCATGCGACGGCGGCCCGACAACCCTCCCACCGCAGGGGCCCTCGTGGCTCGCAAGCAGCCAGTGGACGGAGCGGCGCACGGCGGGGGCCCCCGCCCCGCCATGGCGCCGAGCTCCGGCAGCCGACGTGGCCGCACCCGCACCACCGGCGAGGGCGGGGACGCCGGCCGCGCGGGCCGATTCGCGGCCAGAGGAAGGAGGAAGAAGGATTTGAGGCGGTGCGGGCAGGGGCGAGCTACCTCGCGGCGAGGCAGCCACGGCGACGGGGCGGGCGACGCCCTCCCTTGGGCGTGGAGCGTGGGGCTTGGGGTGGTTGCGAGCCGCTTGGGAGGGCGGCCCCACGCCACGCTGTTGTCTCAAGATGCCCCTCTCCGGACGCCCGTCACCACCCCCGCGAGTTGGAACGGAGGAAAAGGTAGCACCGCAGCATCACAAATGGAACCGCCTAACAGTGGTGCGGAGGAAGTTTTTACAAAGACCCAAAGCGATAGCCTAAAGGGAGGTTGCTCCTCAATGAATGGTTAAATGACCAAACTCCTATAAAAAGATGCCCCGAGTAAACCTCGGGTGCCACTCTGACTTGGATGTGAGGGGCGTCACCGGCGGACTAGAACCTAGTCCCCTAGTCAAGCTTTTAGCTAAGAAGTCGGAGGGTACCCTAGCCTTTGCCCTCTTAAGTAGGGATAGTTGATGACTGATCCAATATAGGGTTATGGAGCTCCAAATGAGCCCCTTACCCCGCATAGACAATTGAACGATTTTTTTTTATGCATAGATGATGTTCTTTTTAGAAAAATATATGAAAAGACGTTAAAATGAAGGAAGATGAAGAAAAACGAGACCAAAGACACGAAACGTGGAGAAAGAGATAAATTAATAGCCTCCTTTATAGCGATTCTAGACCCAACGTTGATGGTAGCTTATGCTAAATTGTTGAAGTTATACCATCCATACGTAATCGTAAACGTGTACATACCGGGTCTCATTAAAAATAGTAGTGGTAGTTTATTTGATTTTCTGAGGCTGGGTCGCTCATCACCGTGATCATCATAAAAGAAAGGAGCGAAAATTGGTGTTGGGATTTTCGGTTCTTATCTTTGGTCAACTCCAACAGTTTGGTATTTTGAGTTGACATTCTCAAATTTTACCAAAAGCTTCAAAAACTTTCTCCAACAGTTTACATTTGGAGTTCGCAAATTTATGAGTGTTGGCAAATTAGGCCCTGTCTTTAAAAAAATCGCGCTCTCTGAAGCCGGACATTCGCGGCGCATCCGTATGTATTAGAAGAGGTGGAAGGGCATAAGCATAATTTTGTTTCGCCTCAAGGTTCCCTCGACGTAAAGTTTTCAAGAGGTGGAAGGACATAAACATAATGTTATTTCTCTCTCGGGGTTCCCGATGTAAGTTAGACAAGTGAATTATGCCGATTGTTAAATTTGGCATTTGGATTTGGGAGTTGGTAAATCGGGGCAATTGCCAAACAATAAATAAGGAACGGTTGGACACTACTACAAAAGGTTACTAAGAGAACGCCAGGCGTTTACATTAGGGGCGGTTCATTTTTTCGAGCCGCCCTACCGTGGACACCATACGAGCCGCCCCTATAGTGACTACATTATTAGGGGCGGCTCTTGTTACGAGCCGCCCTTGTATTATTAGGGGCGGTTCAATCACCGCCCCTAATGTAGTCAAGTAGGGGCGGCTCTATATTGAGGCGCCCTACGGTGAGATCCCGAATTTTGAAACGAGACACTAAAATTAAAAAATTTGTAAACGACCTCGGATGGAAAAACTTCCTACATATGAAATGTAGATCTCGAAAAGTTATGAAACTTTGTAGTTGACCACTTTTTACTTTGAAATCATTTAGTCATGCAAAAGTCTTGTTCAAATGTCTCAAATTTGAAATTCAAATTTAAATAAACGACCTCGGATGGAAAAAACTTCCTATATATGAAATGTAGATCTCGAAAAGTTATGAAATTTTGTAGTTGACCACTTTTTACTTTGAAATCATCTAGGCATTCAAAAGTTGTGTTGAAATGTCTCAAATTTGAAATTCAAATTTAAATAAACGACCTCGGATGAAAAAACTTTCTACATATGAAATGTAGATCTCGAAAAGTTATGAAACTTTGTAGTTGACCACTTTTTAGTTTGAATCCATTTAGGGCCTCAAATAGTCAATTTTACACTCGAATTTGTATAATATGTGGGGGCGTGGAATGGGATATAGACACATATGAGTGTGTAAGCCTTAATGGTAGGAAGGGGTCGCGCCAAAGCGTGATTTTACGTAAAAATACGCGACTTGCGACTTATAGGGGCGCAAAGGCGATGGGGTGCTCCCCAGAAAAATAAAAAATATTTTGATATTTTTTTTTTTTGAATTTTGAAAACGCGATTTCATGCGGTTCTTGTAGAAAAAAGATTCATGATAGGGAAATGGTTGCATCACCAACCGCCCCTCTTGTAAAACCACTTGTAGAACGGGGAGATTAGGGGCGTTTCGAAAACCGCCCCTAACGTGGCTTTTGAGCCGCCCCTATTAAAGTGTTACGTAGTAGTGGGAGTTTCTCGGATTCTTTGGTCTCATTAAAACAGAACAACGTGGACAAAAAAACCCACCGTACACAATCGATCGCAAAGTGCTCCCACCGAACGAATCTCATTCATCGTAATCACAAAAAAAAAAAAAAAAAAAAAAAAAAACGGGCCTCATCGTTGTTAAAAAGACAAACTGGTCCCTTGAACGTGGAACGCACGAAAGGCCGGCCCAGAAGGACTGCGGCCCACGGCCCACCTGCACTGGTTGCGGCCAGGGGAAGGAAACGTCGCCGAAGGTGTTGGTAGGTGTTGGTTGCGTGGTGTAGCCTTGTAGGTTGCGTGTGTGGCTACAAAGCCAGCAGCTGCTACCCAGCTAACTGACACCAACCTGCAGATGCATCCATCTACCGGTCACCCTACCAGCATGCCGTTGCACCTACAAAATCCATTCATTCTGGTCAGCAGCAGTCCATGGGTTCCTCGCCGCACCTGCCACCAAACACCAAACTCATTCTCTTCCTTCCTTGGCTTGCAATTCAGCTCCAAACCAACCAAACATTCCATTTCTCATCATCTGTTCACGGACCAATGTTGCACTTGCACTGACGGTATTTGACGACGTGCCTTCCCGGTTCATAATTCAGCTACTATACTAGTCCTAGAGTATGTTAGTGTATATATGGGTTTTTTTGTCACTTGAAATGCATGACGTTTGAGACCGAACTTTGTCCACTGATGACTAATGTTAACCACATTGTTGACCAAAATAAGAGCTGTGAAGAAATTCGTATCAGTGTTTGGTCAAACATTGTTTTAGTACTTATGCAACCACTAATCAGACAGTTATTAGTCGCTTACTAGTGGTCAGCACACGAGTTAATACTAGTGCAGGTAGTATTTGGCACACGCACACACAATCTTGTACTAGTAGTATACTAAATCTCTCACCTTTTTTCTTTCTTTATTCTTCCCACCATTTTTTTCTTCCCTAACAACACAATTTCCTCCTCCTCCCTCCTAGTTTTGGACCTCCAAATCCAAAAGCAACATAAATAGTACCTGTTCATTTAAAATTAAGCAACAATTAAACAATCGACAAACAACAGTGTTACCATCTACTTGATGGACAATTAAGATTTTAATAATTTCTACCATTGCAGTGCTGTGCTGGTGTTGCTTATATTTTTTTTTTCCTTAATTCAATCATGTCCCTTTGTGTAGGAGTAACTACCAGTACTTAGATCCCATCTAACCCCAGCATTAGCATTAGCAAATACCAAAGCCTCCTCTGCTCTGAATCTCTCGATATATATAAACAAAAAACCATCCTCTGTTCTTCCCTCTCGCTACCTGCCTGACAAACGTCGTGCACGCCCAGAGCGCCAGTCACCAACCCACCTCCCGTCGCCATGGCGCGCAAGAAGATCCGGGAGTACGATTCCAAGCGCCTTCTCAGGAGCACCTCAAGCGCCTCGCCGGCATCGACCTCACCATCCTCTCCGCCCAGGTCAGTCACTGCCTCTGCCTCCCTCCCCCACTTCAGTCAGTCTGACCGGCGTCAAGTGGTGAATCTTCTTCCCCTCATCCTTCTCGGACTGGATCTGGCCTGGGGAGTGTAAAGATCCGAGATTTTTTTTTTGAGCGGCCGATGGATTTCATTCCACCAGCCGCATTCCTAGGATTTTGTTTAGCAGTGAATGCTTCCTACTGCTTTGATTGGTACTACTCTGATTCTTAGTAGTAGGAGTAGAAAAATGCGGCGTGTTAGGAATTAGAGATGGGATCTGGGCAGAGTCACAGACAGAGGTAGGTGGAGGTCCTATTTGTCGCAGGCTCGTCCATGGTAATATATTAGGAAGAACTTGTCAAAGGTGCGATTTTTGTTTTCAGTTTTTTTATCCAACTGATATGAGCTGTCGTTGCTTCTTGCTGTCCAATGGTGGCAGTAGGTGTGATAGGCTACTGATAGGTAGGAAGGAGGAGTCTGTAATAAGGAGCACTGACTTTTTAGTCAGATCTAGTCATTGGTTGGCCGTGTGTATATTACTAGTAGTGCTCTTGAAGCAGCTTGGATCCATTGGGTCACTCAAATTGTTGAATCTGGGGTATTTGGCTATTTTAGTTAAGCAACTGTACAATAAGCATACAAAAGAAATCCAGCATCATCGGTTTAAATGAATTATAAAACTTTGTTCCGTGTGGTTCCAGTCTTATACTACTACTGATGATTGGACACAGTGTCATGATCACATAATAATTGACAAAATAAAACAAGTCAAGACTGAATTTTCTACCTTGCTCAATGACAGATCACACAGTCAACAGACTTTGCAGAGCTTCTGAGCCAGCAGCCATGGCTATCAACCATGAAGCTGGTGGTGAAGCCCGATATGCTGTTCGGGAAGCGTGGGAAGAGCGGTCTTGTGGCCCTCAACTTGGATTTCGATCAAGTCAAGGGAGTTTGTCAAGCAGCGGCTGGGAGTTGAGGTATACCAGTTGCTTTTGTGTAAACAACTTTTCCTTCACGTGCTACAAAAGTTGATTTTCCTTTTTTGTGATCCATCCATTATTTTTCAGGTTGAGATGGGCGGCTGCAAGGCTCCAATCACGACCTTCATTGTCGAGCCGTTTGTGCCCCATGATCAAGAGTACTACCTTTCGATTGTTTCAGAGAGGCTGGGCAGCACCATCAGCTTCTCAGAGTGTGGAGGGATTGAGATCGAGGAGAACTGGGACAAGGTTAAGACGATTTTTTTCTGCCTACTGAGAAGCCAATGACTTCTGATTCATGTGCTCCATTGATTGCGACCCTTCCATTGGAGGTACTTGTTGCTTTCCTCCTTAGTTTTAACCTCAATACCTCCATGTTTATCATTTCACACATTAGAGGTACTCCTTTGGTCTGCTGATCAGGCACGCGGAAAAATTGGTGACTTCATTAAAGGAGTCTTTGCTGTCTTCCAAGGTACTGCAGATTGGGAAATGTTCATTTGCCGGATGTAGTGAATTAAGAATTGTACATGTCTTATAGTTCCTGATTTGTCACGTTCATAAGAATTCTGCTCCATCTGCAGACTTGGATTTCTCGTTTCTTGAGATGAATCCATTCACCTTGGTCAATGGGGAGCCATATCCTCTGGACATGAGAGGAGAACTAGATGACACAGCAGCTTTCAAGAACTTCAAGAAGTGAGTCTCACATTTCCCAGGGATGCCATTTCATCATGCCATTGTTGGATTTACTCTTACTTATCTATTGTGCAGGTGGGGAGCTATAGAGTTCCCTCTACCTTTTGGAAGAGTACTCAGCCCTACAGAAAGTTTCATCCATGAACTAGATGAGAAGGTATTGGTCTCAGGACTATGTCTTTATCTTTCCTTTGTTTCTGAGGTCTGTCACCTCTAAAATAACCAGTTTCCATGAGAAATACGGATCTGCAGTATATTTTGTTGACTTGTGCGGTAATTCGCCAACCTTGTTATTTCAGACAAGTGCCTCTCTGAAGTTCACAGTTTTGAACCCGAAAGGTCGTATCTGGACAATGGTTGCTGGTGGTGGTGCTAGTGTCATATACGCTGATACTGTAAGCATCAATTATATCCTATTTTCATTTACACAAAAAAAAAGTTTTTCAAGTTGGTGCCTGTTAAACTGTTCATCGGTATTTAGCTGCCATGATGAAATTAATTCCCCCATGTACCAGGTTGGAGACTTGGGATACGCATCAGAGCTTGGAAACTATGCAGAGTATAGTGGTGCTCCTAATGAGGAGGAGGTTCTGAATTATGCCAGAGTTGTGCTTGATGTAAGCAAACACTGTAACCTTGTCAATGCTGCTGTTAACTCTACCATTGGACCATCTTGTGGTTGGGATAATGTTAGGATTATCTGTTAACCGTACAATTAAATGCAGTGTGCAACTGCTGATCCTGATGGCCGCAAGAGAGCCCTTCTCATTGGAGGTGGCATAGCTAACTTCACTGATGTTGCTGCCACATTCAATGGCATCATCCGGGCCTTAAGAGAGAAGGTACCTAAGACCACTCACTTTAGAATCCTCGATGATGTCTGGCACTACTCATTCTACTCACCGTTTTTATTCTTCACCAATCACCACACAATTCATTTTCAGGAATCGAAGTTGAAGGCTTCAAGGATGCACATTTATGTTCGCCGTGGTGGTCCAAATTACCAATCTGGACTGGCCAAAATGTGCAAGCTTGGTGCAGAACTTGGTGTTCCGATTGAGGTACTGATCTAGTTGCCTTTAAGCTTGGAAAACTTTTGATGGAAACTCTTTAGCTCAGAAAATAGATGTAAAAAAGAATATTCAACCGTTTGTTGTTGGTCGCTTTGTGAATCATTGTCTGCTGTCCACAATAGATGAGCTGATTATGTTTTGAAAAATCCACTTCAGGTGTATGGACCAGAAGAGACTATGACTGGAATCTGCAAACAAGCAATTGAATGCATCATGGCTGCAGCGTGATGTGAGCGTAGTTCAGGGTAGTTTGGGATCTGCAAACACGCAATTGAATGTGTCATGGACTCAGCATAAATGAGAGATGGATAGTAGTTGCAGTAGTTCACCACACACAGTTGTCTTTTTTGTTTCAGTTATGTTGTAGCGTGTTGTTTGAACGAAACCTTTACGGATCATTACTGCAATGAAATTACTGTTGTGTTAAAATAAATCAAAAGTCTAGTTTGGTGCGTTTTGGAATGCAAATTGAACTGCAATGCAATGAAGTGACCATCGCTTTCATTGATCTGTAACTGGGGGATGGCAATGGATTTGTAGCCGATGGATATTACCTATTCAAACCCATCAGAATGTTTTTTTACAAAATTTGTACCCATAGTGATGCTCATGTGGGTAGTCAATTTTTTTCACCCAATTTCTCGCAATAATATTTTTAACAAATAATTGCAAATTTAGAAGATGTTATACAAAGATCAAGATCGAGCATCCTGTCGGCCAAAGTAAGCAGCACCCAGCGGTGTGGGCAGTGGGCTATAGAGTTTTCGTTTGAACATTTTAGGACCTGACTAGCTGGTTGTCTCAGAGTACATGTGGATATTGGGCTGCTATTGGGCCGCCCATTAATTGAGTCGTGCTCATGGTGCCCAATTTGGAAAGCCCATGAGGGCACTACAGGCTTTCTGCTGGGTTGTGCTTAGTGTCTAGACAAAAATTAGCCCGGTCCATCTTGTCACCTGTACATGTCACCGGCCTTTTCATTTCATCCGGACCCTAAACCTGCATGCAATTAAAAAATACGTCAACATGCGTAGTCTTAGCGCATTGGAATATCTCGATCTTGCTAGATTTGAATAGGCAACTTGTAATATTCTCAATTGTACTAGAAAAAGATCCGCCTATAAGGCAGTGGGTGCTTCATATAAGATTCATTTGCATTAAATAGATTGTAACATAGATGAGAGAAGAAATGAGTGTCATTTAAATAAAACCTGTCTCGACACGATTATTACTATCTAAGTCATGAAATTAAGTGTTATGAAACTCTAGAATACTTGCATTAAGAGTGGGAGTTTGATCCAAATTTCATTATCTAAGCAAGGAAACTAACCACATTGACTGGCCTAATTGTTTAGGACGTAGGACCATTACACGCATGGTGGCAACTGTTTTGTATTACTCTAGATACAAACATATATATGTAAACTAGAGCTTTCTGTACCATGGGAAATTTGCCATTTTTTTATCCCAATGCTCTCCGTTGGTTTTTGCATGCGGCGCTGCTGGGCGTGACTACGTCCATGTTTTTCGCTTTGTTCGTTCCTGGGCGTGACGGACTCTGGCGCGCAAACGAGTCCGGCACGATGACCATGAGTCCAGCAACAAGGAGGCCACAACCACCGGTGAATCGGAGACCACAGCAAGGGACAAGGAGGCCACGGGCGTTGGGCGACTCGGAACACATGGCGACCGACAACCGGGAGTCCATGGTGAGGACGGCAGGCGCCGGCGGCGATGGCGAGCAGCATGGCGCAGCCGAGGCGGCCATGGCGAAGAGCAAGCAGCGATGGCGAGGAGCGTGCCGCTAGGCCCAGCCGCCAGCCACGCCGCCTGCTGAGCCACCAGTCCCAGCCGCCGCTGGTCCCCCCCGCCCACTCACTTGCCTCCGGCCGCCTCCGAGGGAGCCGCGAGAAAGAGAGAGAATGAGGGACTTGGGTTGGGAACGGTAGGGAGGGAGGGATGAGTAGAGTTAGGGTTTGGGTGCTAGTATATATACGAGTAACCCAGTAATGGGCATTGTTGGGCTGAAATGGGCCGATTTAACCGTAGTGGTTATTTGATGATTAACCATGGCGGTTATTTAATAAAAATCACCACGGTTAATCACCATTAACTGCGGCGGTTTTTGCCCGGGCGAGGGGTTGATCGGGCTCGATTAATGGTGGCGGTTTTGTAAATAACCGCCACCATTAATATTTTGGAAGTGCCTCGCAAAAGAAATTTTGTAGTAGTGGTAGGACGAAATTCCTCGCCTTGAACCGGGTTCGCATGGTTGCATCATTGCCGGACCATCGCCGTGGGCTGTTGTTCCAAGCGGGTTTTGCCATCCTTTTCGGTCACCGCCCGGTAGGTTAGATAGCACTCCTGTGGCTCCGATCGGCGAAAGGCATGTGACTTTGGCGCTACCGCATCCCCAACCTACTTAGCCATGTCCGCCCCGTCGGCATCAAAGTCCCGCCGCCGTGGTCGACCAGGCCTAGAGAGCCGCCGCCACGCTTCCTAACACACTTGCTACACTCGTCCCGACTCAAGGAGGCTAATAGAGCCCACCTGAGGGCTAAACGGCAGGGGCCTAAGTGTCGCGGTTGCCGCTGTTAGCTGTCCTGTGTCGCAAAAAGCCGGACGCCGGTCGCCAATCCGCCGCCTTGAACATGCTAAATAGTATTTGCATTTATGTGTCTAAATAATTTTGTTATAAAAATATAGTGTATAACTATTCTAATATAATGATACCTATTTTATATTTAAAATGTTAGTACTTTTATTTATATAAATTTAGTCAAAGTTCAAAACGGTTGGCAAAATTTTTGTTCTTTTGGTGGACGGATGGAGTATTATCCTTTAGGTATTGTTCCATCCCCAATATCCCATAAGCAAAAAAACACTAGTACCAAGTGGAATACTCTACTTTGTTCATGTCTCATCTCTAAATTAACCAACCACATCTACTACCCTCCTGTAAAGAGAACCCCCACTAGGGAGTTCTCTCGACATGCAGGGCGTCCACGTAGGCATCCACGGTGGCATCCCGGGCACCATACAACGCTCCACCGTTGCCTGCCTCTTCCTCTTCTCCACTTTCTCTTCTCAACAGCCGCCATCATATCATAGTATTGCGCTGCCTGCGTCACTTCGAGACTCCTGGGATCCCGGCCCAATTCTCTGCATCCTCCTTAAGCCACATCATCAGAAACTGTCGTGCCGCCGTATGGATTGATTATGCCTCTTCGTTTCTTCTATGCGAACCCGAAGAGCAACGTACTCCACTCCATTAACTATCGTCGTTTCTTCTTCCAATCAAGCCACCAATTCACCAGGCTGCTCACAACCGTTGTTGTTTCTCCTTCCGATTGGTCCCTTTAAATTAGCCTCTTGCCTCATCTGTGTTCACCTCCATTCCACCACCTCAGTTACAAGCACAAGACTGCATGGATGCGCCATGGCCAGGTCCTTCGTAGGCGCCGCAGGTCTGAGAAGAGCAGAAAGCAGAGCTAGCGCTGAAGACCTTCGTGATGTTTCAGATTTGCATATCGCAGCAGACAGGCACACGCGGCGGTGTGGCGTATGCGGTCTCCCGAAGCCTCGATCATGGCGGGCTAGCGACGTACTGCAACGGAAGCCACTGAGGTCGCGTCGGATGCTAGCAACTTTGTGATGGCCGACGGGCTTCCAACCTCCGAGTAGCCGTGCTACTCTATCCGTCCAAGAAGGAACTGGACTAGGCCACCGCGTGGACGTCAACGACTGTCCCACATGATTTCTAGATTGTTCGTGATATTACTCTCACTAATTTATTTTGAGAGTTTTTACCACGCTTGGGGGTTAATATCAGCCCTCCATTCTGTTAGATCTAATGGTTAAAAGGCGGAGGAACCGGGTGGGGAGGAACCGAGTGGCGGACCGGAACCAAGAATTATGTGAGGACTGGAACTGAATTTTAGTTAATTTGAAAGGGCACCACGGTCCTTTCAGGTCTGATAGGAGCTGCTTCTCCCGTTCTTCCCCGTCGCGCTCCCTTCCCATCGCGTTTCGGAAAACGCCGCCGTCGCCGCCGCACTTCCCCGCTGGCGCTCTGGTCCGAGGCGGTCCTTCAGGCGTAGCCGGCGTCCCATCCCCAGCTTCCCGTGCGTCACCTCTGCCCATGGAGGCGCCTCGCTCCTCCCCTGGCGCAGGCGGCGGGCGCTAGCCTGCCGCGCGGACCTGCTGCAGGACGTGCGCAGTTCGTGGCCGCCATCGTTCGTATAGGAACCAGCACGTACAAACACATAGACACCATAGGTGCCGCCGGCCAACAACCGTGAGGACACCCGCTTGTTGGTCGACATATCATAGTCAATCGTCAAGTGCAAGGACACGAGGGGATGTCCGTCGGCGAGGTGAGAGCCAGCAGTAGGAGTGCACATGGCAGCAGGCCAAACCGGCGATATCAGAGCCAGCAGCAGGGCCAGCAGTAGGGCGATGGAGCCGGCAGCGATGATTTGATTTGACGCCTTCGATCAATTGTTTTATTTGATTTAACGCTGAAGCTGCTCTTGGGTAAATGCGTGCATGCAGATGGGTGATGCTGCGGCGAACCGGAGCGTCTCCGTCGTGAAGTTGTGCTATGGCTGCGACGCGGCTAAGGCACTCCGTGAGGTGGTCGCCGCTGTTGCGCCGCCGGCAGCAGCCTGATGTCATCCGGCAGACTGAGGTTTCATAGTGCGATCTGTGGTTCGAGTGGAATCCGCCAGTAGCGATGGCGGGGTAAGATGCGCGTAGGGCGGCGGCGCCGGCGCCGGCAGACGAGCAGTCATTGGCACAGAGTTGGTTTATGGAATTGAGAAACTATGATTAGGAAAAGTACTAAAATACCCTTAATTACTAAATTAAGGGAAGGAACCAACCAGAAGAAAATCAACAGGAGGAACTCCAAGCACTGTAAAATTCTAATTTATTTTTGTTATAGTATACCTCGCTTAGATTATATACAAGTATATATGTTGGAAATCATCATATCATTCACTAACATACATCATACTATTTATTTGTTCATATAATAATTATAAGTACTAATTTCATCCGTAATTCCCGCGGCAACACGCGGGGTATTCATATAATAATTATAAGTACTAATTTCATCCGTAATTCCCGCGGCAACACACGGGGTATTCACCTAGTAATAGTATAGAGTTCACATGGCCATCACAGACAACAAGTTAAAGCATGTTACAGGTTGCTGGAACTATTCAATGAAACAAAATTAGGGAGGCGACCATTCCTTACGGTAGATGCCCCCTGCGCTACGCGTCATCCAAACAACCGCACGGTGTCCTCACCCAATTTATTCCCCATTCAATATATAGCTAGCCTCGACAACAAACACTAGCTGAGCTTCATTGGGCCATAGTGGCTCATGGCCCCCCGTCATTTTTGCAATTTTGAAGAGGTTACTGTAGTAGTTGTATTTTTCTAGTAAAGCTTTATAATGGCTACTTCTAAACCATGCATATTTTCTTGTTGTAACCCCTCCATATTTATCCTCAAGCTCCCCGACTAGGGACAAAGAAATGAGACGACGACAATAATAACAAGAAAAACATATTACTGATATCCATGCTGCGCGCAGTACTATTGCACTGAACCGTATGTAATACTATACCTATAAATTTAAGTAGATGCCCACAACTTCCGTCACAGACTCATTTCCCTGTAGTTGTAACAGTACCACCCTCCATGCCGTCGGATCTGAATCGACAAAAAAATCACAGCCATCCACGGCTCCATCCTCCTCTCCCTCGCGAAACACACGGCACCATCCAAAACATCGCCACCGCCTCGCCTCCTCCTGCTCCTGCGACACCGGCGACACCACCACCTCTTCCCTCCTCCCATGCAAAATGCAGCCCCGCCGCCTCTCCACCTCGCTACCCTCCATCTTCCCCTCCCGGCGCCGCACCCTCCAGCCGTCCTCCCCGCCCAATCCCTACCGGCCGCCCCTGTCACTTCGGCACCGGCACTCCCACTCCTGGAGCCCCCGCCCCGCGCCGTGATTCCTCTTGTGTTGGCACCTCCGGCGGAGGAACCGTGCCGAGGCGCAGGCGGGCGCTGCACTGCGGAGTTGCAGCCCGAGCCGAGCAGGTCTCCTCATTAGTTTGGTTATTTAAATGCGCTGCAATAGTTCGTCATTGGTCAGCCCTGGATTCAGGTGGACCTTTGCATAGTAAGTCGATCACCCCCTCCTGACCTCAGCTTTGTGGATGTAGTTCTTCATAACTGAGAGTTGGTATGCATCTGACCTGCGTGATTGATTCGATTCAGGGAGCATTCGTTAGGCTTAGATATAATCTGCTACACCAGCACACTATGCCTTCTTTGTGTTTGGTACAATGCCAAACTGGTGGCCAAGCGTGCCCCAATTTGCAAGACCAAGTACCAGCGCCACAAAGGTATCCCAACCTCTTTTATTTCCTTGCATATTTTTAGGTTATTGTAAGCACAGCAGATTAGGCTTGAGCTACTATTGAAATTGAAACTAATCAGGTAGTTGCATTTTTAATAGCTGCTACGAGCATTCAGTGTTTGGTAAATTTATTCAGATTCTAACCGTAACTCCATAAGCCACCTCTTCCGGTGATTAGAATATGTTAATTAGTATTTTAACAAACTTAGTAATTTCACATTCTAATTACCATGTTAAAATGGTCTTAGTATGTATGGTGTGCTCGGCTTAAACTCTGCCATTATAATTTTCTACTGATTTACAGATTTCCATACTAACTTCAACAGTTGGCGTATATACCCCAAGATGACCTGCTGGTGTCTTCATATATTGAAATGAAACCATTCAACTGAAAGCTAAGGTGGAGCCAGGAGATCATGCTCTTGACATTAGTTGTGCTTTGGGCTCATTAGCAATACGGTTGGTGAACAAAACAGGCTGCAAGTGCACAACAGAAAAGGCGAAAAGAATCTGGATTAGAGGTCAGTCATATAACTTACTTAATAGTAATGGCTTCAGACTATCCTTTAGAAATATTAGCTACCATTGGGGAAAAAACACAGATATTAATTGTATGTATATGCAGAGACGTGTAACACTCCTGCTTGGCGATTATCATCAAATACTAAATGGCAAAAAGTTTGATAGGATTATAAGTTGGAGACTATTTCTTTGTTTCTGTGCATCTTAATTCTCATGTACATGTGTGTAGCAGAACTGGTCATCAGCTGCAAATAAATTTCTTCTCTGTACTTGATCAAGATAAGACCTTAATTGGCTACAGTTTTCATATTAATATTAATTTGCCCTGCTTATTCAGGTTTTGAATTCCACTACATTTGCATTACAAGCATTGACATCAGTGAATATTGAATCAAAAGAGAATTAAGCCGACGTCAGTTATTTATACTTCTATTGCTGTATTGGGTGGAAAAATTTTAAAGTTACACAGGTGCAATGCTTTGTTTCTTATTATGGAGTGACTATAAACCTTTCTTATTTGTAGAAACTTATAATCCTCCCTGTTAATGCTGTGAACTTTGAAGAAACAATATAGGATATCAGCAACTATTATTTTTTTTCAAATAAACTTCTTGCCTCTTTTAAAATAGGTTGCCTTTTGTAGTTGTCTCAAATTCCATATGTTTGACATCTAATGCACAGAATTCTAACATTCGCCAGACTTCTCTCAGGAATATACGAGGCCTTCGAATTGAGGGATAGAAGATCTTATTATATTGGCAAGGGTATTCTTAAGGTCTCAGCTAACCAACCATTTTTTCCATTTCAGTCTAAGGGTACAATACTACCTGTGTATTTGCTATGCGGTGCAGTCACAGTCAACATGTTATAATCTTTAACTCTCGGATGTCTTATTTACCCAAACCAACATGATACGATCTTAACTTGCATGCCCTTATCACTATTAGATTCCATTACAGATTAAGTGATTGTCACAAAATTCTCAAATCTCCACGAGTGTCTGCCAATTGGAATGGTGTTGATTTTTGCTTCTGCTTTGCTCACACGCAGATCCAGTGTCCAGTGTCATGGAATTGACGAACAAACAAATTACACACATGCAAGGAACCGAGCAGTTTAGTAGCAGATACTAATGGAAGCCGCTGGGTGGGTGTCTGTTTGTCTGATGTATAGAGAGGAGAGGATCACCAGAGAACTGATCTGAATATCGATGCAATACGGTAGTAGTAGCATTAATACTACAGACGAATGTATTTAAAAATATATATTTTTTATATTTCCGGTGTTAATAACTGAGTGAAGCAAGACCATAAGATTACTTCTGTTGTTGCTATTTAATTTTGCCACACTTTGCAGTATGACTGTTATTTACCCACCACATTTTTAATGACTATAGTTCCTACATATTATTGAATTATAATTATACTATTACTTTGCACATTTCACTCAGTAAAACTGCATTTTCTTTTCGCATGAGAAGGTGTCCTGATACTATATGCTTATTTTTTACAATGATATCATACATATCGCGCGGGCTCTCCTACTAGTATAGATGAAGCCAACTGCAACACACCCTGACGAAATCAACTGTGGCTACGTTGGGTACAAACTACAGATGCCCATTGTTGACAGGAAAAGACCCTGCCAGCTCCTGTGATTGCGATATCATGGCTGCTTGAAGTAGCCCTGCGAGGACAGGGGCCATGGTCATCGGCGGAGTTCCATTGGAGCAGCATCCAGACCATGGATGTCCCTATGTATTGAAATTTGGGGATCATGGTCATCAGAGTAGACTTAATACCTGTGCCAATTTAGCTGTAGCGGGCACAAAAATTGATTTTGTTCATGCATCCATGTGTTGTACCTGCGATGAAGGTGAACGGGGCGAGACTAGCTGCACTGATGGCGTGGTACACCACACACTCGACGCCCAGGTAGCCGATGGCGTAGACGAAGGACAGGAAGGTGGCCACGTAGAGAGGCCTGCTGCTGAGGTTGAAGGCGCACAGGAAGCAGAGCGTGCAGGACACTAGCGTCCACACCGCCATCGTGCGCCCATGAACGGCGGTCACTGAAAGACCACCAGCAGGGTGTGTATACCGTACTACTTACGAGTTGAGAGCTCAGCATAGAGTTTGAACTTTGAAGGTTACTAGCACGCACCCTGTATCTCGGAGAAGGTGGCCGAGCAGAGCGACGCCGAGCCGAAGAAGCATGACCAGGTAAACGCGGCGCTCAAGGCGCCGACAGCGATGAGCCACCACCCCAGTGCCGGCGGCATGCCACGCTTCTTCAAGTTCCCGGCCATGGTTGCTTGATTGGGTGCCTAGTTCACTTCAACGACGACCAAAACAATGTGGAATGTGCTGTTTCTGCCTCGCTCTATTTATAGGGTACTGAGGGCTAAGGTAGTATTTGAGGTGCCTGAAATATAGGAAGTCTCGTGTAAAAAGCATCAAAGTCTAGACAGTTGTAGCTTTTCGGGTAATTAACCTACTCCCGGTCCACATGAACTTGGTAAAAGCTACAACATCATACTAATATTTTCACCTTCGCACTTATCCTGTAGCAAAAATCTGGTGAGAATAAAAGGTGTGTTAAAAACTCCAATGTCTTGGGACCGGGTTTTTGGCGAAGTAAAATCCCAACAATAGATGATTTCAAAAGAATTATCGACTATGAAGTCATATAACTTTTCGAGATCTACAACCTTAGTTCTGGTCACGTCTATGTTGGAGATCATTTATTTGAATATTTGAATTTTAATAACTATTTGGCGCCCATTTTTAGAGGCGGTTGTAGGTCGGGCCGCCTCTAGAAATTAATTATATAGGAGCTCCTGGATCTGGAGCCATCTCTACATATATCCATTTCTAAAGATAGCTTGTTTTTGGGAACCATTTGTAGAGGCGATTTGGATTAAACCACCTTTCAATAAAAAAGAGGTGTCTCTGCAAATGTTTGCAAGTACTCCTACTTCCAAAACACTAGTGTCGTATTAATTGCTCCGTTTTTGCATTGCTCCATATACAGTGTTGTTCAGAAGACTTCAGTGCCTGGAGAGGTTGTCTGGAGAGGTTTGTAGTTTATTTTGGCTAATTAGCATACTCCCATACTCCCAGAGTCCCAGTTGACGTCAATTCAATATGAGAAGAGCTCTTTTACATGATTTCATAATCCCAAGCGTTGACTTTCCCTTATTTTATAATATATACTATGGAGTAATTAGGTAGAAAAGTTTGGCCAAAAAATTAAATAAATCTCGATCATCACGGCTTGCCTCATCATCACCGATCATGCTATTCACAAGAGTTGTTTAAATCTCTGGCTCACAGTTCTTCCCGTCAACATTTTTATTGTAATGAAAATACGTTCTCAAGATGAAAGTTCTCTACTTCTATCAATAAGATAGTTGCAGACACATATTTAAGTTTCTTATTTATAAACAAGCACATGTCTGTGTTTGTCCACACTAAAATATCTACACAAACAAAAAAGGAAAAAGTGTGTCACAAAGTTACGTCAAACACTTAGCGTTGGGATGATGGCTTACAAAATGCAAGTTACAAGCTAACCTCACGATCACTCTATGTGTGGGATCTATCCTATCGATCACAATTTAGCGTTGGTATCCATCTCTTTCTCTCTATATATGTTGCTTTACCAAAGTCTAAGACAGGGTAGATTACCAAAGTGCTCCTAAATATTGCAGTGGTTCCATCTTGTTGGCTCCACTAATAAATGGGAAATGACTCAACCTTCCGAATTTGTAATAGTAATCGGCAAAGACGCGCCATTGCGGTGTGTGTACCAGACAATTACACTTTTTGTATTGTCCTCCATCAAAATTTGCCTTTTGAATGATGTCGGATGGAGAAAAGACAGAAACCACATATGTATAAGAGTTACACAAGTTTGTTGTTGAGTACTTTTACTTTAGAAATCAGTTATCTAAGAAAAAATTATTTTTGGGTTTCTCACATTTAAAATTCAATCTTTTTTATGACCTTGGATAAAGAATCGACCAAAACCAAAGTTATAGTACTTGGCTACATCTACAACATTATAGTTGAACACCTTTTATTTGACTCCATTTAATGTTCAAAATAACCATTTCAAAATTGGCTGGAATACCCATTCAAGATCTCACCACTAGAAACTTTCTAAAAGCAAGATGAATCTAGCTCACAACACAGTTATCTCCAAAGGTGGTTGGAAATGTATTTCTACAGAGGCACTTGCTTAATACACCGACCAAGCTTTCTGTGTAGCATAGAGTACACCTATTTCTTTGTTGAGAAGCTCTGTAGTGGATGGTGGAAAGTGACCGAGAGAGTCAGGCCGCATTGGCAACCATTATAGAGGAGCATACCTCTGTAGTTCAATGTGACGTGAACTAGGGTTTTGGTCATTCCTACTATATACCTTCCATTTCTTCCTATGAGTGACAAACTTCAGTATTACCGATGCATGAGTTTCATTTTGTAAGTAACTGCAGACTGAGTATTCCAAACTCACGAAACAAATGGGAGAATTAAGAACACAGTTGTTACAATGCTAGAGCTTATCCGTATTGATTGGTGTGGTCTAAAGACTCAACTGACCAAGCGATGGAGCAGTGAATCTGGACATAAGAAACTGATATCTTTAGTTCAAGTACAAGTTGCCGTTTGATGCCCTCAGCAGATAACTATTGATATTATAGTCTTTGCTGATGGAATCAGAATGGCGTTTAGATCATGTGCTAAGAAAGTATGTTTTTGATGTTTCAGCACACATTTTGAACAAGAGTTATTGTCAGCATTTTGGTCCACTTGTTTTCTTTTTGGTAACCACAAAAACATGGGAATAAATACTCAATGAGAACTCAAGACCTCCCTCCGCTTGAGAACTGATGCATGTATCGCTGACGTGGAAATGATGCATGCATCGCTGACGTGAAACTATGAATCTGTACATAGAGAAGGTGATACCTTACATAAGTAAGGCAAATAAGTTGTCACGATGATGCTCCCAGAGATTCCGGCACACAGAATGTTGCAAACCACCATGCTAACTTGCCCTGTTTTGACCGATTTGCATACAGACCAGCTCTCCAAAATTTTTCCTAGATTGAGCTGACGTAGACTATATGTATAGAGAAGACCTACCTAGCACTTCCAACCGTCATAAAAAATAGGCTGCTCAAACTTTTCCGGTACCTATTGTAGGATATATCCGGGCATAACCAATGTAATATCTTTTATTAGACAAGTACTCAATCCATCACAAATTATAAGATGATCGACTTTTTCTGACACAAAAAGTTTGACCACTCGTTTTATTCAAAAAAATTATACAAAATATCGATTCCTTTGTCGTGGCTTAGTTTATTAATAAAAGTTCTTCAATAATGACTTAAATTTGACTATGTTTGCATAAATTTTCTGAATAAGAAGAGCGGTTACACCAGTTTTATATATCCTGATACATAGATGTCCCATGTCTGAGAAGCACACACGGAAGATGCAACTTGCCGAAACTATATGGGCTTATTAAGCTTGGAGCAAGTCAAGACCCACTTGGTTAGCAGCAAAGAATTTGAGGAGGCATGCACCAGTCACACACAGCTACAAGAAAGGCGATCATCTAGCTACTGGCAACCAGAAGTAGATTAAAGAATTGCCGACATGTATTCTTCAACTACATAAATATTGGATGTTATGTGTACTTTAAAAGCATGTTGCGCAGATGCCTTGATATTGTATCTTTCAAGCAGGACGTGGCGTTTATCAATAGGACGCTACTGTACCAAATGAATGTTTGCTGGATATTTAAATGCATCAGAATTGTCAAGTGACAACTAGTTGCCATCAGCAATTTTGGTGGAGGACAATTTGGTGAAGGCCAGAGGAATTGTAGTTGGGGGTACCAATGTATATGTATGATTATGTAGAGAGGAGTTGTGCATATATAGTACTACGGGCCCCATTTAGGAGAGTTACAGCTCATGCTTCGCTCAAGTTGGTTTCCAACCTAAACAAAATTGGTTTCCTCGGATGGTTCGGACCATCTTCAATCTCGTTGTCTGCTGCCTCATTCGCATTGAGTACTTGGACTGCTATTGTCACTACTCTGAACACGCCTCACTGCAAATACGAGTACTTTTTTTCTAGAAAAAGGGAATATATTAATATTACAGCCTCTGCATCAATCGATACATACAGGTATTCCTTATTACACCACAATACAACCCACACAAGCTCAAACAAGGCAAGCACACCAGAGTTTACATACCTAATTGCCTCGTCAAAAGATAAAAGTGCCACACACGTTTTCTAGCTGCCAGTCATAACATCTCCTCGCTCTGAAAACAAAGACTGTCCACCGCCATACCACGCAGATCATCTCGGTAATTCAAAGCTGCTACCACCACCTCCCACGCCGCCACTCACCAATTTCATGGGCGTCTCCCACGCCGGCCTCCTTGCCAAAGTTGTGGTCTACTGCCCACAGATGTGAGGCCCCTTAAATCGCCACACAAACTTGAGTTCTTAACTAGGCCTCCACCTTCCTTGCCCATGCGATGCTGACCACCACAAAAGACTAACCGAGAACAATCTTCCAAAACGATGACTCCAAGGAGCATCGCGACGTCACCTGACCAGTATGTCTAGGTTTTGGGCTAGTGAAGAGAAACCACACACAAGGAAGAGGACTGAATGATTGACACATCCAAAGAAGAAAATGATGCCTAGACACATCATCGTCATCGGCCCAAGATGACAAACCTTTCGCCATGGCACCTCTACCCCGTGCATAGCGTTGTCCATGACTTGTACGCTGCGCCATTAATATGAGCATTTGGTGTACTCAGCAATGCGCCATTAATCTGACTTGTTGGAATGCAAATCTTTTTTTCTTGTCCATTAATATTGAAATTAATTTCTGCAGCACCAACACCAATATGAGCATTTAGTGTACTCAACAATGGTCTCCCAAGGATAAGAGGTGTCTTCATATCCTCCAGCTTGTCAAGTTCTACAAAATCTACAGGAACGAAAAAGTTTCGGATTATTACGAGAATATTTTGAGCAATTCGTGCAGGATAGCGAACCCATTGGTCTAGTAATTGCAGACACATTGAAGTAGGTGTAAGTGTCGGGTAATTGATCTTATCAAAAACTTTCTTGGGCATGACACTAAAACTTTCTCCAAGATCGCTTAATGCATTCTCAAAATGTTGATATCCGATGGAGCAATCAATAGTGGGATATCCTAGATCCTTTTTTTCTTGATGGGTGTCGTGCTCACAAACAGTTGCACTACTCTCTTCTGTTAGCTTCATGACTTCAGTAGAAGGTAGTGGTCTTTTATTCTATGGGATGTCTCGTAGATACTTTGCGTACATTGGTTCCTAATGGCATCTAGCAATGGAACATTGATATATAATTTCTGAATTACCTTCACAAACTTTTTGGCCTTTCTATTTCTACGTGGAAATGGTAGGAAAATTGTATCATGAAAATCTTGCTGTAGTTCTGAATCTTCTGGTGGTTAATCTTCTTCTTCTGTATTTTCCTTGTCTTCTTCTACCTGCGCTGTCACTGGTGTCTTCCTTGCCCCTTTTGTGTAAGGTGGATCACGAGTAGACTTACCTCCTCTTGTAGTTATAGCTTGCACTTTCTCAAGGTCATCAGTGTCATTTCGTGCCACGAACTAACAATGATGTTAACCGACACTAATACTAGGTCAGTGTTGGTTGATTTTTTTTTCTAAAATTTCTAAAGTCATGCTCTATCAATTTTTTTGTATTATTACAACTTTTGTTTTATCTATCATTGCATGTGATTGTGACTTATATATTTGTTGGTTTTAAAACGACTTCAAACATTATTTTGGAACGCTAAACGATTTCAGCTGAAAAAGGCATAAACGTATAGGTTATATAGCTCATCAAGATCTAAAACTTTTATTTTGGTCATTCGTTGATAGCCAATGAAAGTGTTATTTTTTTGTTATTTGTATACCTCATGTAGCTAACTATTTGCAAATTTTCATTAGAGACGTTATATCCAATAGAATTGTTTCAAGACAAGCTATTTGACGACTATTGAGGATGCCCTAACAGAAGCCAGCAAAGCAAGAGATGTAATTCCGAAAGTAAGGACATTAGTAATTCAAGAAGCCGGCGAAGTAAGAGATGATTATGAATGTAAGGACACTATTAATTCAGGACCAGTCCATAAAGCACCAGCTAGCCATTTGTGTTTTGTTTGTTCTTTACCATTCCACGTCATATCCGGGACACACCAACACAATAATTAATATAATGACACAGCTGTATGCCTCAGATTTGATATCTAAATATCTTGCAAGATTCAGTTGTCAAACGTATCTTTCATGTTTCGAATCTTTCATCATTTTGTCTAAACATTAACTCATAACCATGATCCAACATTTTTGTTTAAGTTGGACTTATCAATATAATCTAATTATGCTTCCAGATGAAGCATCCTTTAGAAACAACTCTGTAATGGAATTGGGTTTTATATGTTGTCCCCATGACTATTGACCAACAGGATAGTGATAATGGTGAGGTTGCGTTGAGTGTTACATGAACTGTTGAAGATTCTTGCCGAGCAACTAGGATGGGCGAATTGGGTATCTGCCAAAACGTTGCCCAGCTGGACACTGAACACTAGCAGTGCAACGTACATTCCTCGCCTGGAGCACTACTAGTGTCACAATCCCACACACCCATGAACATTGTACGGACTATGATGCTGACATACACATGTTAGTCAAAAATGTTGTACTAGATGCATTGATATTGTATCTTTCAAGCTGGACGTGTGGCCTTTATCATTTCGACGCTACTGTGCCAAATGAATGTTTGCTGGATATTTAAATGCATCAGAATTGTCAAGTGACAACTATTTGTCATCAGCAATTTAGGTGAAGGAGAATTTGGTGAAGGCCAGAGGAGTTGTGCATATATAGTACTACGGGCCCCTCTAGGAGAGCTACAGCTCATGCTACGCTCAAGTTCAGTGTGTTTACTGAATCCGAGCCAAACAATATTGATTTTCTCACATGTATAATTCAAAAATATTTACGACTTCGGATGAAGAATCGACCAAAACTTAAGTTACAGTACTTGGCTACATCAACATTGTAGCTGAAAACATGTTATTTGAATTTATTCGATCTCCAAAATACAAATTTCAAAATTGGTTGGAAATACCCATTTAAGATCTTTACCACTAGAAACCCTCCAAAAAAAGCAAGCAGAATCTATCTAACAACAGAGTTATCTCCAAAGGTGGTTGAAATGTATTTCTACAGAGGCGGCTGCTTCATACACCAACCAAGTTTGCTGCGTAGGACCGAGATGACCTTTCTTGGTTGAGAAGCTCTGTAGTGGACGGTAGAAAGTGATCCCGAGAGAGTCAGTCTGCATTGGTAACCATTACAGGAGCATACCTTAGCTCAATATGACGTGAAATAGGGTTTTGGTCATTCCTACTCTACCTTCCATTTCTTCGATTGAGTTAATTATTCAGTATTCTAGATCCATAAGTTTCAACATGTAAGCAATTGCTAAATGAGTATTCTCGACTCACGAAACAAATTGGAGATTTTAATAATACAGTAGGTACAACGCTAGAGCTTATCTGTATTGATTGGTAGTCTAAACTGACCAAGCTGGCCAGTTACATACTAACAACTCACAGACGAATGCCACACCATGCGTTGGAGCAGTGAATCTGTACATAGAGAAACTGATACAGATACCGTTGCTGTTTGATGCCCTCAGCAGGTAACTATGGCCGCACCACCTGTCAAAACGACACCCCACAGCATCACTACTTTGATATTATAGTCCTCGCTGATGGAATCAGAATGGCGTACTGCTCAAAAAGTATGTTTTTGAAGTTTCAAAACATTTGGAGGACGAGGTAGTGTCAGCATTTTGGTCCACTGGATTTCTTTTTCATACCCACTGTTGACGCCTAAAATTGTCCATGCACTAATTTGGGAGCATAAGCGGCATGCATATATATTAGTGGTGTAGCAAAGAAGTCCTAAACATAGCTAAAGATGCATGACAATGTAAGAGAGAATGAATGGATGCATGGATGACTTGTTTTATGTGGAGAACGTGCGTCAAAAATGTCCTAAATATGGCTAAAGATGCATGGCAAGGCACAAGAATTGGAAAATCTGGTGGAGGAGGACAAAACACATTTGGAGGACGACAGCCCACTGCACTACTACTTTGATATTATGTGCTCAGAAAGTATGTTTTTGATGTTTCAAAACACATTTGGAGCAAGAGTTAGTGTCAGCATTTTCGTCCACTTGCATTCTTTAATTTACCCACAAAACATGAGAACTCAAGACCTCCCTCCACTTGAAAACTGATGCATGTGTCGCTGACGTGGGAAATGATGCGTGCATCGCTGACGTGAAACTATGAATCTGTACATAGAAAGGTGATACCTTACATAAGTAAGGCAAATAAGTTGTCACAATGATGCTCCCAGAGATTCCGGCACACAGAATATTGCAAACCACCATGCTAACCTGTCCGGTTTTGACCGATTTGCATAGAGACCAGCTCTCCAAATTTTTTGCTAGATTGAGCTGACGTAGACTATATGTATAGAGAAGACATACCCAGCACTTCCATCCGTCATAAAAAATAGGCTGCTGAAACTTTTCCGCTACCTATGTCCTGATACATAGATGTCCCATGTCCGAGAAGCACACACGGAAGATGCAACTTGCCGAAACTATATGGGCTTCTGAAGCTTGGAGGAAGTCAGGACCCACTTGGTCAGCAGCAAAGAATTTGAGGTGGCATGCACCAGTCACACACAGCTACAAGAAAGGCGATCATCTAGCTACTTGCAACCAGAAGTAGATTAAAGAACTGCCGACATGTATTCTTCAACTGCATAAATATTGGATGTTATGTGTACTTTAAAAGCATGTTGCGCTGCTTTCAGTGTTCTTGTCCCCATCGTTTTTGAGGTCTTGTTTCAGCATAAGAGGTGCGCCCTCGATCTTCAAATAATGTACACGTCGACTATGCAAGTATGGTACCCCGACATGATATTATCTCAAAATACATGTTCAACATTTGAACATATTTTTTTTCGGAAGCGTACCATTGGCACGTATTATATTAAAAGAAATTAGAGTTTTTACACGTCGCACACCTTAGCCAAAAGAATTGGCCGGTAGCGCACGAAAGCACACAGACAAGGATCACCGGCTTTAACGGTGGTGCGATACGGAAGTACTAAAAAATAAAACTAGTGCGCGACGAAGGTGGCTAAAGGGTGTGTCCGCGGCTACGGCTCCAGATCAGGATCTTCCATCGGGTGCCGCCAACGCACCAGCCCGCAGCATGGGAAGATCTCGCGCGAGTCGCTGTGGTTTGCCGGATGAACCGGCGTCACCGAAGTGCATCCGGAACTTGCTATTTAGCTCGGGGACTGGAGTGCATGACACCGTGTCGACTGGGCGTCCCTCAAGCTTGCTGAGCAGCACCAACAGCGCCGTCCGCTCTGGATCTGGATCGCGCCTCTCGTGCTTCCCCGCGACTCGGGCACGCCGTATGGCCCACTCATCATCAGTGATCCTGAACGAGCGGAGGGTGGGCTGGCCACGGAGGATGGGCTCGTCGAGCGGGAGGGTGAGCGACGTCAGGAAGTCCTGGACGGAGGCAGCAGTGGGCATGGCTGCGAGCTCCAGAGTATGTCCTCCGGTGTTGACAGTATCCTGGGTGGACCCGGGGAGGTGGGAGGCTCCATGGTGGCTCCCCGAGTCCGGAGCACCGCACACATCCCCCGCGAAGCGGGCATCGAGTAGGGGAAGGATATTGCACACGTTCTCCCGCTGGATGATGGCGAAGCATCCCTGAAGGCTCCATGGAACCTCGCGGGCGATCGAGGTGTGGTGGGGTAGGCACCGCGTGACGGCCGCTTGGCCCACTTGTTGGATCGGACCCATTGCGCCGCTTCTCGGGCGGTCTTCGCGGAAGGCAGATTTGGCAGCTAGCCGGTCCACTGCGGCGCGGTACCTAGTCGTCGTCGACGACCCTTATTCTTCGCTTGCGGCGGGGGCCGTGGTAGGCTCCGCCCGATGGCGGTGTCGGTGAGACGGTGCAGGCCGTTTCCGAAGCCGTCACCTCCGACACTTCTGCACTGGCAGGAACGGGACGCGTCGGCGAAGAGGTGGACCCCAGCGCGCCCGCGCCACGGACCCCTCCCGCTCCTCCACCAAGGGTAGATCAGAGGAACCCCGCACCCCGGACGCCGAGAGGCTGGGCCGGGTAACGCGGCAGATGCTGCTAGGTCCGCCGCCACCCTCGGTTCCCCCCAACGTCTCCGCCCCCTGGCAGTAGCGCGACCATGCATAGGGGTGAAGGTGGCTCGAATCGCACAGGGGGCCGGGGAGGTGGCGCGAGGTCAATGGTCGCCTTGACGAGGGAGGCCACGAGCTCGTCAAGCATTGGGTCCATCCGGCGAGGGACAACATGGCCTGACGGCCCTAGCTCGAGTGGGTCCGTGAAGGCGGTGACCAAGATGGCGTAGTCGGCGGTCACGCGCGTGACGCCACCTAACGGGCCCACGGTCCGAAGTCGACAAGATCCGTGGAGGCCACGCTAATCCTCGACAAATGGTGCCCACGCAAGCCCAACAAGAGAGAGGGGGCGGCTAGGGGTCGGGCGATGGCGCCCCAGCAGCCGCGGCGCGAGGCGGGCCAGCGGCGGCGAGAGAGGCGTGGAAGGGCCTGGTCGACAGCGGCGTCCCGCGCCGCTGGTGCGATCACGGGCCCGGTGGCCAAGAACTCCTACAGCAGGAGGTAACGTGGCGGTAGGCGACAAACCGCAGCAACGTGATCTCCCATGAAGCCGTTGGAAGCACAACCCAATGAGGTAGGCTGGGATAGCGGGCGGCAACAGCGCGAGACGGGTGAGCGGGATGTGCGGCGAAAGCCTCGCCGTGGTGGAGGAGGGCGCCGCCAGCCCGCTGCATCCAAAGAAGGTAGCCCGGCGGTGCGGCCCGGCCGTTGGGTGGGCAGGGGCGGCGTGGCCCGCGATGAAGGTGAGCAGAGACACGGCGACCGGAGGAACGGTTGGACCGCCGCAAGCACCACGAAGTGTCCCCCAGTGCGCCGCGGATGGTGCCGCGTTAAAATGGCGTTTGCGAGCGCGGGCGGGTGTGCATGCCGCCGGCGACAGTACACCACGACGCAGAGGCCGTGCCGACTCAACGCCCGTGGCGGAGTCAAGCCGACGCGCCCGCGAGCCGCGGCGCGCCCCGCGAGCATGGCGAGTTGGAGAGGTCCCACGGAGCCGCACAAAGGCGTTGGGCAGCCTGTTGCCCCACCGACATCCCGACATCGTCGTCATTGTCCCGATCGGAGAGCGATGCCCCCTCCGCCCACCGTGACGCCTTGGACCTGCCCAGAGGAGGGAGCGGCGCGGAGCGGCATCATCCAGAATTTCCCCCTCCTCGGCGTCAGCGAAGAACGCCAGAGTGGATGGCCGCCTGAGAGGCGGCGCGTCGCACCATGGCTGCCCGGCGAAATAAAAGAGAGGCTGGCCGTCGGCCTGCCGCGACAATCCGCGACCCGACCAGGAGCATGGGCGGGCAGCCCGGTGACGGCGACGGCGACGGGCGACGGCCGGCGGCAGCGACGCAAGGGCGGCCACAAAGACCGACCTCTGCGGCGGCCCCGACCGCAGGCGGCGAAGTGGCGCGCCTGGGGGGGGCACGGCGGCCCAAGAGCCATTCCGGCCGCCCGGGGTCGGGAGGCCGGGCGATGGGGGAGGGGTCCACTCGGGCGTCAATCCGAGTGTCGGTGCCCCGCCCACGGCCCCCCGCCTCCTCCGCGATTATGCCGATGATGGGGCAAAAAGCGCGGTTCTCGGCGCGGGCGGCGTGGGCGTCCCTTGAGCGGGCGACGGGGGCGACGAGGGCCGGTCCCCGAGGCGGCGAGGGGTCACCGGATCTGGGTGCGGTGCCGCCGGGTCCATCGCCCGACGGCAGAGGAGGGGCGGCCGTGGGTGGCAGGCGGGGCCGGCGGCGCGACGGACGCCCGCCACGAGGGGAAGGGGCGGCGGAGGAGTTGGCTGTAAGTGGCGGGCCGAGGAGGGGGGCAAGGGAGGGGAGGTGGAGGCGGCGGGTGTGGGCCGGCACCGGGGCCCGGGTGGCCACCGGCGGCGCGACAACGGCGCGCCGGCGCCTCCGCCCGAGGGCAAATCGAATCTATTTCCGCCCGTTACTAGTGCCTACTGGCTCTATTTCCGCCAGGGGCAATATTTGAACATATCGCTTGCTTAGTAAGACTTTATTGCTGATTGAAAGGCCTAGTCAGTATTTTCAATGCATAACCTTCAACATGAAAACAACTGCTCAATGAATATTCTGGAAGCATGAGTTCAAACAAATGGGAGACAGTTAAAAATAGGAGTAGTTATTCAAAGCTAGACCTTATTCACGTCGAATGCATCGCTAGGCTAAACTAACCTAGCTGGCTAGTTACATAATCACAACTCGGTGGTGAATGTCTCGCCTTGCCGTGGAGCAGAGAATTTGTACACAGAAAAACTGATAGCTTTAGTTCAAGACATAAAGTACAAGTTGCCGTGACGCACTCGACAGATACTATGTCCGCACATCTTGTCAAAACGATAGGCCCTCTGCTACGTTGATATCTTAGTCGTTGCTGATGTAATCAGAACGGCGTTTAGATCATCTTCTCGAGGAGCCGTCTTTGGTGTCCCTAGATGTTGGGCGTGATGGAGCGGAAGTTCTGATGGAGGATGAGGTTGTCGCCACGCTACCTGTCCTCCAGCCTGCTGCAACTCAGACTTCTCCCGTGCCTGCTGCCACCGTTGTCTCAGCGGCCAGTAGCAGCTTAGATGTTAGGACGTCGGCTTCTGCCGGTGTTGTGGCTTCCGCTGCTACAGTGTACGAGGAGATAGAGGCATTTATCCACCTGCCATCGCAGACACCTCTCCTCGAGAGGCTGCAGTTGTGTCACTCTAGGATGGTGGCTCCTTCCATGCTGCAGCGCAGTGGCCTCATTGCTGCCAAGCAGAGGGCGGATTACGCCACCTGGAAGGCCCAGATCGTGATGTTAAAGAAGCTGGGTTATACAGTGGAGGATGATGCTATTGACTTGGAGATTCAAAGCAAATTCAAAAGAAAAGATTAAACTGATTATTGCTCAAAATTAGGGTTTGAAACTTAGGTAATTAACTTGTTCTGCTTAACCCAAGAAGAAATCCGATTGAGTTTTGATAAATCGAATTCAGTTAAGATAGTGGAAATTAAGATAGCAATTTCTAAGACGCATGATCCGTGAAACGCCATCTTGGTGTGACCAGAAGGAGTTTTTCCGATTCTTTTGAACGTGCATTTCGACGTAACAACCATGGATCTATTCGAGACAACACTGGAGGATGAGGTGTAGACTCCGACGTGTCCACATTTTAGTCGTAATTGTTTTTGTAAGCACAACCGCGTGCGAAGTTCTTGTCGGGTGGGCTTCAAAACCGTGGTGTGTTGTCTCCTTATTTCCTCAATAAACTTCTTTCTACTTAATGAAAAATGTGCTTAGGCGTGTTCTAAAAAAAAAGTATGTTATTGAAGTTTCAAGACACATTTGGAGAAAGAGGTAGAGTCAGCATTTTGGTCCACTTGCTTTCTTTAACTTACTGTTGACACCCAAAAATGTCTGGATAAAAAGTTTCTCAAAAGTAATAACGGACTTCACCATTGCATTCCTCTCGTCGCGCTGATCGAAAAACATATATGGTTTGCCTCATTTGGAGTCCGGATGAATTAATTATGAATTTTGGGAGATTAATCAACTAGACCCCAGACATGTCTTAGGTGTCCAGTGATTTTCGTCTCCACCCTCCAGCAGGGACCCCAGACATGTCTTGGGTGTCCAAAATTTCCGTCTCTACCCTCCAAATGAGTTGGGAGACTCTAATTCCGAACCGATTTGATTCTTAATCGGTTTTTGGGCAAAGTTTTATGATTGGAAACGTATCTAAGACGGTTTCCTAAGGGGATAAGACCACCCCCCTCTATATAATGAGAGGTTCATGGCGATTTGATCCCATCTACATCCAATCGACAATCAATCTACCTCCTGTCCCGTTTGTAGGTCATCTTCTTCCTTCAACCCCTCTACGTTGCTGTTCGGCGGCGAACTCCGCGTTCTTCGTCGGCGTTCTAGGCGGCCACGCTGGTCCTAGAGCACCCCTCGCGTCGTCCTCCCGACGGGTCTTCCCGGAGGTGCTTTCGAGGTTCTCTCAGCCGTCCATCGAGCTCTCGTCACCCCTACCGATCCCTAGATCGGTTAGGGGCGGCTGCCGCTGCGGTGCTCGCTGTTCCAAGGTCGTCGCGGCCTTCGTGGGCGCCCAAGGCCCTCCCGGTGTGTCGGTGCGAAGCCCTAGTTTCGTGTCAACACACTTTTTTGGTGACTGCTTTTGGGGAAAGCAAGACGTCAATTGTGTTTTGAAGACCCCAACATCATGCCTGCCAACAACAAGAGTGGTGGTGCAAAGCTTACCGAGATTCATGATGACAACGTCATCCACCCTACTTCCGTTGATGAGCTTCCTGACGAATTGAAGGCCAAGATGCAACAGATGATTGAAGCTACTCAACGTGCGTTCCTGGAAAGTTGTGCCGTGGGTCGTGGCGACAAGGTGGAGCTGACAGGCCTGTCACCGTCGATCTTCCCACCGATTCATCTACTCCGAAGTTGAGGTAACGCATTACTCGGTCCTAAATTTGATGATTCTTATCCTCAACACGCCGATTATGCTGCTAGGCTTGAGGGCCATAAGAAAGAAGTAGATTCAACTATGACTAACATTGCCTCTATGCTTATGGCTAGATTTGATAAATTAGAAGGTAGAACGCTTAGAATAGATGAAATTGATGATGAGCAATATGAGTATGGCATGCCTTCTAATTTTTATGAGAATCAAGCATGGTACACCGCTTATAGTAAAGGAAAATCGTCCCAATCGGCTCCTCCGGAAGCCGATAAAGCCGGTTCTTCCACTACTAAGGAAGCGGTTAATAATAAGCAAATTGTCACGTTTGCCGATGTACAAGATCGTAATCGGCAAACAATTAATAGAATAATAAACGCTAGGAATTCGGGGGGCAACACCGTGTTACCCAACCCACCGAAATCCCCTAGTCAAATTCCTATTCTGGGCAATGAAACTTCAGCCCCAAATCCTCCTCCTGCCGATATGACCGATGCGTTTAATCGGCTAAAGGAAGATTTAAATAAGTCTTTGCAGGAAAGCCTCGGTGTCCAAATAAAAACCTCAAGGGGCACCTACAACAAACCGTACCCTCCACACTTTGATTTTTTGAAAAACCCACCGAGGGTGGAAGGTACCTAATTTTCAGAAATTTAGTGGCAATGATAATAAGTCTACCATGGAACATATTAGTATGTTTTTAGCTCGGTTGGGTGAAGGGGGCTGCTCAAGATTACATGAAGTGTCATAATTTCCCTTTGTCACTTCATCGGTACTTGCTTTTTCATGGTTTACTTCTTTGCCATCATCTACTATTGGTTCTTGGGCTCAATTAGAGGAAAAGTTTCATGCTCACTTTTATGATGGAGTCCGTGAAACTAGATTATCACATTTGACATCGGTTAGGCAAGGTCGTAGTGAGTCAGCGCTTGAGTTCATTAGGCGTTGTAAAGAAATTAAGAACCGATGCTTTCATTTGATGATTTCTGAACGTGACTTGGTTGATATATGCTTTAATGGTTTGCATTCTAAGATTAGAGATAAGCTTGAGCATATTCAATTTACTACTTTGCCTCATTTAATTGAAAAGCTATTGCTTTGTTGAGTCACGTTTAAATTCTCAAGATCATGATTATAAGTCTCGTCGTTCCAACGTGCATCATGTGGACGATTATTCTTCGTCCGACGATGAGACTAAAGAGGTATTGGCTGCTGAAATTAGGTGGCCAGAGGAAAACAAACAAGTAACTTGCCCTTCTCTCAAGCCGATTAATAGGAATCGGAATGAGGAAATAAAGTTTACTTTTGATACATCTAAATGTGACCGAATATTCGATGAATTATTGAAAATTGGGTACATTAAGATTAAATATGTTATGCCTTCCTGGCAGATGTGTTGAAGAAGCGGGCTTTTTTGCAAATATCATGAATCTTACTCTCATGCAACTAACGATTGTCATGCTTTCCGTCGGCGGTACAATCGGCTCTTAATGAGGGCCGATTAAGTCTTACCGACATGCGGCTAGACAAGAATCCTTTTCCAAAGGCATGTGGTTGAAGCTAAGAAGCCCGAAGCCAAGACACTTGAAGTCAAGGCTCCTGCCATCTTGATCCGTCCCCGAGCAAGCCGCTACAACTCAAGGCAAGAACGTGGTCATTGGTGAGCCTCGCCCGTGCCGAATGTTCCTAAGACTTCGGGACGGCAAGTGGTGGCTAATCAAACCGAGGAAGGCAAGACAAAGCTTACCATTGTGGCTAGCTCGGGCGCAAGCATTGCGGCGTCAAGCATGGCTAGATGGTTGTGCGGCGCAGACAAGACCAGTTAGGCCGGTTGAAGCAATCGGCAAAGATGATCAATCTCGGCGCCAAAAGTCGGTTGAACCGACTACTTTAGTCGGGTCAACTAGCCAAGGGGATTCTAGCTCCCTCACTTCCTGGTGTGCATACGATAAAGACATTCGCTCCACAAAAGCCGGAGGTTGGAGTTTGGAAGACCAATGAGCCAAAGGTCAAGAAGCATATCAAGCCTCTATGTTAATTTGATAGACTTTTGGCAAAGTACAAGAAGGAAAAGGCCAATTCCAAGAACCGGCCAGCAAAAAAGAGAGAGTCTACGCCTCCCAAGCGTGATGAGGAGAGAAATAAGCAAGTGGCTATGACTCTTTCAAATGTTTCTTCTTCTTCGCAGGTTGCGCGTCCAAGGATGACTCGTTGGGGGCCACCACTATCCCATGTGGCGCCACCACCACAATGGGGACCGAAGGGAGTGTTTGTTCCCTATCCTTCGGGTCCCATAAAGGAAGGAGGCGCTGCAAGCATGGCCAAGCCTACCGTCTTTAGCCGATTGGGTTCACAATCGAGCTCTAGCGGTACGAAGAAGAAGGAGGTGCCCACGTCCCGGGAGCTCACTTCTGAGCAAAAGGGGAAGGCGCCTATGCAGCAGGTGTATGTTCCCAAGAAGAGCAAAGTTGTTGAGAAGCTCGCTCCTGTTGCTACTCCTCCACCTTCCATCATTATTGGTTCAATGGCAGCTCCTATAAGTGATGTCAACAAACCGATTGTGATTGAGGAGCAAGAGCCTCCCAAGGGTGATCAAGATCAAACCATGGAGGAGGTTGCTGAAGCTCAAGATAAGAAGCAAAAGTTTGTGGATCCTCGTTTCCTGCAGCCCAAGTGGTGCCCGGTTGATATCGATAAGACACAAAAGAGGAAGCTTCAGCGAGCCAGACAAAAGATGCTCAAGCGTTTGGCTGCTGCGCAAGGTGAGGGGCCGATCTTGCCAGAGATTGTGCAAGAGATCAAGAACAAAGAGGCCGAGATGATCGCTGCTGTCAAGAGAACGTCTCAACCGATTGCTAAATCGGTTAAGTCGGTCGTGGTGCGGGAGCAGCCGCCCGAACCTTTTGTGGAAGAGGTGCCCGAACCAAACGTTGATCTCTTGGCACTTCTAGCGGATGGGGCAGCCAAGCTAAATGAGCAAGTTGGTAACTCAACCGAGACGGTTGACGGGGCTGTTTTTGCCCAAACTTCGGATTTACCGACTTCCGAGTCGGTTGAACCGAATTCTCTTGTTTCGATGTGTCCCGCAGGTGCGCTGAAGATTTTCTTTGCCGCCGTCTGCCATGGTTGGCATTGAAATGCCGTTGAGGATGAAGAGTTGGTGGATTATGAGCCCTCACCGCCACACGCTGAGGTGAACACCATCTTTCTCTCTGCCGATTATTATGTGATCGGGCATGGAGATGATGAGGTTGCTGCTGCGGAGTTTGCGTTTGGGGTGCAAGATGCTATCTTCAAGAAGCCTGCCGTGCCCGTCAGACACCTCAAGCCATTGCATGTGAGCGGACATATCAATGGGAAACCAGTCCGGAAGATGTTAGTGGATAGTGGCGCAATTGTCAATCTTTTGCCCTATTCATTATTCAAGAAGCTTGGTGGTAAAGAGGAGGAACTAATTCAAACCAACATGACCATCACCGGTGAAGGAGGAGGCGCGCCGATCCCTTCAAAGGGCATCACCAACGTTGAGTTAACCGTTGGTAGCAAGACCATGGCTACGGCTTTCTTCATCGCCGACGTGGAAGGTAGCTATGATCTTATCCTTGGTCGTGATTGGATTCATGCCAATCCATGTGTTCCTTCTAGTTTGCACCATTTCCTCATCCAATGGGTGGGAGATGCCATAGAGATTGTTCATGCGGATAATTCGGTTGAGATCTCTACAACCGATGCCTCGCTTGAGAGCTCGGGTTTGCTTGTCTTTCGTAGAGACTTATCCAACTATCAATACATTAGCTATGATGAGCGTGGATTTGTGCCTGTAACATTGAAGCCAACGGATAATCGGCTCAATATCATATTGTAAACATTGTTTCTTAATGGAAGACAAACTTTAATGGTTAAAGCATAGACTTGAACACTATCGGACTGAAAAGACCGATTCTTGTGAAGCTATCGATGACTTTGATGAGCTCAATAAGTTGGGCCAAGGTTTCACGTCGGCCAACCCTTTGGAACAAGTTGACATTGGGGATGGTTCAGTGCCAAGGCCGACATTTGTGAACCAAAACTTGGATGTCGATTATAAAGCTAAATTAATCGCGCTTCTCAAGGAATATGTTGATTGTTTTGCATGGGACTATACGGAGATTCCCGGGTTAAGCCGTAATCTTGTTGAGCATCGGCTTCCCATCAAAAAGGGATTTAGGCCATACAAGCAACCGCCAAGACGCTTTAATTCGGCCATTAATGACCAAATAAAGGAGGAGATTGATCGGTTGCTTAAGGCAGATTTTTATCCGTCCATGCAGTGCACGCGGAGTGGGTCTCTAACATTGTGCCGGTTGAGAAGGACACCGGAAGATTAGAGTGTGCATTGATTTCGAGAGATTTAAATAGAGCCACTCCCAAAGATGAGTATCCTATGCCTATTGCCGACATGTTAATCAATGATGCTTGAGGCACAAGGTAATTAGCTTTCTTGATGGTAATGCTTTGGATATAATCAAATATTTATGGCTGAAGAAGATACCTCCAAGACTGCTTTTATTTGTCCCGGATTTGTTGGTTTGTTTGAGTGGATTGTTATGACCTTTGGCCTCAAGAATGCAGGCGCCACCTATCAACGTGCTATGAATCTTATCTTTCATGATCTCATTGGTGTGATTATGGAGGTGTATATTGATGATGTGGTGATTAAATCGGCTTCACATGATCCTCATTTAGCCGATTTGCGTCTTGCTTTTTGAGAGGATGCGCCACTATGGTTTGAAGATGAATCCACTCAAATGTGCCTTTGAGTGTCGGTACCGGACAGTTTCTTGGGTTTATTATTCATGATAAAGGCATAGAGATTGATCCCAAGAGGATAGAGAAGATCAAGGCAGTTCAAGCACCTCAATGTAAAAAGGATTTGCAAAAATTCTAGGTAAAGTGAACTACTTGAGAAGATTTATTGCTAACTTGTCCGGAAGATTATTCCTTTCACCCCCATACTTAAGTTAAAGAATGAAGCTGATTTTGCCTGGGGGCAATCCAACAATATGCCTTTGACAAGATAAAGGAATATTTGTCTTCACCACCACTGTTCTTCGGCGCCTAGAAGGGGTGTACCTTTCCGATTGTATATCGCCGCCGAAGAGAAGGTGATTGGGGCTGTTCTTACTCAAGAAGATGAAGGAAAGGAGTATGTTGTTGCTTATCTTGGTCGTCGTCTTCTTGATCCCGAGACAAGGTATGCCCATATTGAGAAATTATGCTTATCACTATATTTTGCTTGTTCCAAGATGAGACACTATCTTTTGTCAAGCACGTGTGTGGTAGCATGCCAGGCCGATGTAATCAAACATATGTTGTTTCGGCCAATCCTTTCTGGAAGGGTAGGCAAATGGGCATACGCTTTAATTGAATATGACTTGACTTTTGAACCATTGAGAATTTTAAAGGGTCAAGTTCTTGCTGATTTTATCGTTGAGCATGGTATTAATATTGATTGTGAGGTGAATTATGTTACTTCTACCCCATGGCGGTTATATTTTGATGGATCGGTTTGCAAGGACGGTGCAGGAGTTGGAATTGTTCTTGTTAATTCTTGTGGTACTGAATTTCCTATGTCAAGCCGATTGGACTTTCCATGTACTAATAATCAAAACCGAATATGAAGCTCTCTTATTCGGGTTGATCATGTTAGAAGCTATGGGGTTGAACATGTTGAAGCATTTGGTGATTCATTACTTGTGGTGCAACAAGTTTACGTGAATGTCAATGTTTGGATGGATCGCTACGTGCTCGCCTCGATATGTGCCTTGATTTAATTGGTAAATTTGCCGAATTTAAGATTCGGCATATTCCGAGAGAAGAAAATCATAAGGCCAATTTCTATGCTCAATGTGCTTCCTGTTATATCAAGGAAGGTGATCAATTGCATGTGAAGTACGTGCAAAGAGCAAACTTGCTTGCTCAATGTGCATCCGGCTTTGAGGTAAGAGATAAGTATTTCCACTTACAACATTGTGCCGATGCATGAAAGTTTGCTTGTTTCGTTATTATAGTAAAAATTCGGTTCAACCAAAGTTAATTGGACAAACCGATGTTACTAATGATTTGGGACAACATTGTAAAGTTCTTTTAAATCGGTCTATTTCTGTTTTTGGACAATGGTAGCACCGATTTAGAGGATTGGAGAACTCCTCTCTTGTCTTTTTGCAGGATCCTAGTGCTAAAGTTGACAAGAATATTCGGTGGCTTGCTTTCAAGTACACATTGCGTAATGGTGAGCTTTATAGGAGGACTGCCGAAGACTTATTGCTGAAGTGTCTAGGAACCGATCAAGCAAAAGTGGCGATGGGAGAAGTCCATGAAGGCATTTGTGGTACGCATCAATCGGCTCCGAAGATGAAGTGGTTATTGAGACGGGCTGGTTTCTATTGGCCTACTATGATGGCCGATTGCTTTCGTTACTACAAAGGTTGTGAAGAGTGTCAACGGTTTGGAAATATTCAGCTAGTGCCGGCTGCTATGCTTCATCCTATCATCAAACCGTGGCCTTTCGTGGTTGGGGGGTTGGACTTCATCGATTCGATTCATCCTCCATCTTCGAAGGGGCATAAGTTCATCTTGGTTGCTACCGACTACTTCACTAAATGGTCGGAAGCGGTTCCATTAAAGAACATGACACACAAGGAGGTAATTGAGTTCATCATCGAGCACATTATTCATAGATTCGGCATTCCTCAAACGTTAACTACAGATCAAGGGGCGTCATTTATGGCGAAGGAAGTATAGGATTTTGCCGAATCATATAAGATTAAGATGCTCAATTCATCTCCATATTATGCTCAAGCCAATGGTCGGCGGAATCAACTAACAAAACTTTGATCAAGCTTATTAAAAAGAAAATAGAGGAACATCCAAGAAGGTGGCATGAAGTCTTGTCGGAAGCTTTGTGGGCTCATCGCATATCAAGGCACGGTGCAACTAAAGTTACTCCTTATGAGTTGGTGTATGGTCAAGAGTCGGTGTTACCCATTGAGGTAAATTTGGATGCATATAGATTTGCTAAACAAAATGATCTATCTCCTACTATGTATCATGATTTGATGATGGACAACATCGATGAGGTAACCAACAAGCGAATACAAGCTCTAAAGGAGATTGAGAAAGATAAAGCCCGTGTTGCAAGAGCTTACAACAAGAAAGTCAAAAGCAAATCGTTCCAAATCGGTGATTTAGTTTGGCAAACTATATGTGGGGATCGCTCCTGCCCCCTTAGCCTTCGCTCCCGAGGAGGCGGGAAGGGGCGAGGGCTTCCCACGGGATAAGTCAAGGACACGGTCGGGGAGGCGGAGCGGCCTCCTCGGCCTCGCCCGACCTTCGCCGGGCGTTGCGAGGGTCGAGATGATCGGAGGGTGCCCGGGCCTCCCGAAGGAGGAGGGAAAAGACAAATCGTGGGACGAGACGTGGGAGTAATAAAAACGAGTAAATGTTACTTAAACTGGCCAACCATCGGTCCCTTTCCGGGTACCCGTACCCGGGTATTTATAGGAATACAAGGGGTCCAAGGGGTTGATTTACAGTTTGGTACATGGTAGGTAGGAGAACACTCACTTACAACTGGGCCCCCACAGGGGCAAGCTAGTAACTATTCGTACAAGGTTAGTACGGGAAATACACGCGTGACTCCTCCTTGCTGGGAATCATAGGGTTTCCAGTCTTGGGCCCCGGTGCCTGGCGAGTTGCGGAGGGGGGTGACCCCTGAGGGGTCCCTCCGCCGACCTTCCCACCGCTTGGTCTCGCACCGCTGATGAGCTCCCTCCGCCCCGTGCTCCCTCTTCGGGCGTAGGGGACCGCCTCGCTCCCGGCCTCGACACGGCCCGGTGGTCACCTTTGACGGAGGGGTGGAGCCTCGGCACTCGTATGCTGGCGAAGGGTCCTCTGTTCTGCTGGTCCTGTGAGACTTCATAACTTGTTAAAGGAGATTAGTTCTTGGCCCTCCGTAGTGAGGCCTGCGGGGCTGCCGGGGCTGGCGAGGGTCGCCCTCCCCAACACTATATTACCGATAGGGTCGAAGAGCAATCAATTTGGCAAGTGGTCACCCAATTGGAAAGGTCCTTTCAAAGTGGTCAAGGTGATATTTGGGAACTCCTATGTGCTTGAGTCAATGAGTGGAGAACGCCAGAAAATGGCAATTAACGGGAGGTATTTGAAAAAATATTTCCCTAGTGTTTGGCAAGAGGCCTAGTGCTCTCCAAACAATGGCCGATGCATGCATCGCCCTTAGAACAAAAATGGCCGATACATAGTATCGCCCTTAGTCACCGGACAACCGATACGATGGGCATTCGTGTTGTTTGGTTTTCTTTGTTTTGTTTTCAGGTTCGTGCACCTCTCACCTGAAAACAGGGGGGCATGTGTTGACACCCAAAAATGTCTGGATAAAAAGTTTCTCAAAAGTAATAACGGACTTCACCATTGCATTCCTCTCATCGCGCTGATCGAAAAACATATATGGTTTGCCTCATTTGGAGTCCGGATGAATTAATTATGAATTTTGGGAGATTAATCAACTAGACCCCAGACATGTCTTAGGTGTCCAGCAATTTTCGTCTCCACCCTCCAGCAGGGACCCCAGACATGTCTTGGGTGTCCAGAAATTTCCGTCTCTACCCTCCAGCGAGTTGGGAGACTCTAATTCCGAACCGATTTGATTCTTAATCGGTTTTTGGGCAAGTTTTATGATTGGAAACGTATCTAAGACGGTTTCCTAAGGGGATAAGACCACCCCCCTCTATATAATGAGAGGTTCATGGCCGATTTGATCCCATCTACATCCAATCGACAATCAATCTACCTCCTGTCCGTTTGTAGGTCATCTTCTTCCTTCAACCCCTCTACGTTGCTGTTCGGCGGCGAACTCCGCGTTCTTCGTCGGCGTTCTAGGTGGCCACGCTAGTCCTAGAGCACCCCTCGCGTGCGTCCTCCCGACGGGTCTTCCCGGAGGTGCGTTCAGAGGTTCTCTCAGCCGTCACCGAGCTCTACGTCACCCCTACCGATCCCTAGATCGGTTAGGGCGGCCACGCTGCGGTGCTTGCTGTTCCAAGGTCGATCGCGGCCTTCGTGGGCGTCCAAGGCCCTCCCCGTGTGTCGGTGCGAAGCCCTAGTTTCGTGTCAACACTTACCCAAAAAAACATGAGAACTCAACACCTCCCTCCACTTGGAAACTGATGCATGCAGCACTGACGTGGAACTATGAATCTGAACATAGAGAAGCTGATACCTTACCTAAGTAAGGCAAATAAGCTGTCACGATGATGCTCCTAGAGAGTCCGGCACACAGAATGTTGCAAACCACCATGCTAACTTGTCCTGTTTTGACCAATTTGCTTAGAGACCAGCACTCCAAAATCTATCCTAGATTGAGCTGACGTAGACTATATGTACAGAGAAGACCTACCCAGCGGTTCCAACTCTCACCAAAAATATGCTGCTCAAAGTTTTCCTGTACCTATTGTAGGATATATCTGGGCACATCAAATGTAATATGTTTTATTAGAAAAGTACTCAATCCATCCCTAATTATAAGACGTTTGACTTTTTGACACAAAGTTTGACCACTCTTCTTATATTAAAAAAATTGTGCAAAATACCACTTATTTTGTCGTGGCTTATGTTTGCACAAATTTTTTGAATAAGACGAGTGGTCACACTAGTTTTATAAAACCTCAATACATGGATGTCCTTGTCCAAGAAGCATACACGGAAGATGCATCTTGCCGAAACTATATGGGCTTATTAAGCTTGGAGGAGGTCAAGACCCACTTGTTCAGCAGCAATGAATTTGAGGAGGCATGCACCAGTGACACACAACTACAAGAAAGGCGATCATCTACCTACTGGCAACCAGAATGGAGATTAAAGAATTGCATGTATTCTTCATCTGCATAAATATTGGATGTTCTGTACTTTAAAAGCATGTTGGGTTGCTTTCAGTGTTCTTGTCCCCCTATCCTTTTTGAGGTCTTGTTTCAGCATAAGAGGTGCACCCTCGATCTTCAAATAATGTACCCGTCGACTATGCAAGTATGCTACCCACACGATATTATCTCAAAATACTTCTTCATTGGTTCAAAGGCCTAGTAAGACTTTTATTGCTGATTGAAAGGCCTATTAAGTATTTTCAATGCATAACCTTCAACTTGTAAGAAACTGCTGAATAAGTATTCTGGACCCATTAGTTGCAGAACAAATGGGAGACAATTAAAAATACAGTAGTTATACAATGCGCGCTAGAGCTTAACTGGACTAAACTGACCAGGCTGGCTAGTTACATACAGACAACTCGGTGACGAAGGCCATGCCACGCAATGGAGCAGTGAATCTGTACATAGACAAACTGATACCTTTAGTTCAAGAGTTAAAGTACAAGTTGCCGTGAGATGCACTCAGCAGGTACTATGGCCGCACACCCTATCAAAACGACAGGCCCACTGCTTGATATTTTAGTCTTTGCTGATGGAATCAGAATGGCGTTTAGATCATCTGCTCAAAAAGTATGTTTCTGAGTTTCCAAAACACATTTGGAGCAAAGAGGTAGAGTCAGCACTTTGGTCCACTTGCTTTATTAGCTTACCCACGAAAATATGACAACTCAAGACCTCCCTCCAATTGAAAACTGATGCATGCATCGCTGACATGGAAACTGATGCATGCATCGCTGACGTGGAAACTGATGCATGCATCGCTGACGTGGAAACTGATGCATGAATTGCTGACGTGGAACTATGAATCTGTACATAGAGAACCTGATACCGTTCTTAAGTAAAGCAAATAAGTTGTCACGATGATGCTCCCAGAGATTCCGGCACACAGAATGTTGCAAACCACCATGCTAACTTGTCCTGTTTTGATCGATTTACATAGAGACCAGCTTTCCAAACTCTATCCTAGATTGAGCTGACGTAGACTATATATATATATATATATATATTAGAGTGAATTTTCTTACACCCATGTTTTCTATCCACCCTAGGGTGTTATCTGTATACTTGCTCGGATCTCTTCCACGTGTGCGCATGGACGGTTGGATGTGTAACGGACCAATATAGTAAGAGGGGCATTGAGTTTCCCGTGTTTGTCTTTTTTTGGTTTGAGGTAGGACCACGAGTAGTGTATGGGCTAGTGCATGCGCCTCAGTGAGCAGTGCAGAGCAGTGCATGGGTGGGTTTGAGGCAGGACCACGAGCAGTGCATGGCCCCTTCGTGTTGATCCTCGCCTCAGAGTTCTTGGCTTCGCAGGCTCGCAGCCTCGCAGCTGCTACTATATGCACGGCCTGGCTTAGCTCCGTTGATTCTGAGCACCAGCGTCCCAGTTGTACGCCATCGTCTCCCCAAACCTCCCGCTGAGGCGCCGACTACTATAGGTGAGTTTTTGCAACTGCAGGACCACGTGCCACGGCTTGCATGGTCTACACTCATATCGCCTTGGTGTTATTTGGGTCAGTGTTGTGTTGTACATAATATACCATAAAATTAATCTCTTGGTGAAAAAAAGAGTAAAAATTCATTCAAAATATACACCTTTATAACTAAGAGAATTTAAATCCTGGCACGATACTATAACTCAAAACATTTTCAGATAAGAAGCTACATACCAATCTATGTAAAATGTACGAGTAATGTAAATGTACGTGAAACCCATTTGTTAATCAAAGATTATTCTAAATCCTACTAAGAGAAAAAAGAGAGAAAAAGAGAGAAGAGAGCGGACGTTTTTCTTGCAGCCGGGTATTAAACCTCCTCTAACGGTGCGTCCAGTGATGCACTAATTTGCATGCATGCAGTCATTTGTTGAGTGTTAAAACTAGAAAACTGCTAGTTTATATACATGCATGCGGCCATTTGCTTCGAGAGGAACATTCCAACGCCCCACTTTTTTTTTAATTGTAAAGTATATATATAGTCAATATGGATCTTATTTTGTAGATAAAGTTAATAGAAATATTATTATGCAAACAAGACACAGATTGGTTATGTTGTTTAGTATATATCGCCTATAGAGCTTATATTAATCAACTACTCCTCTCATCTTCCCACTTGCCTTGAACACCTCAATGCATGAGGACCACATCCACAGCCCGCTTGTCGCTATGGTCCCTGGCAAAAGATTCTGGTGCCATCGTCACGGAGCGCTCAACGTTGGTGGGGCCTGCCCGCCAGTGATTAAAATTGGAGAGGACCGGCGGGTGCTGGCGGGTCCATGCGGTACTCTTGGGGTCTGCCTTTTGTATGGTTGCGGTGCATAAGAAGTAAAGACCAGTGGCTATGTTTCTACGCTCAGGAGCTGTCTGGACTGTTTTAGGGGAGTACAAAGAACACCGGTGGGGTGACAAAGAACACCCGTGCAAGCAGGATATTTCCCATATATATATATATATATATATATATATATATATATATAGAGAGAGAGAGAGAGAGAGAGAGAGAGAGAGAGAGAGAGAGAGAAGACCTGCCTAGCAGTTCCAAGCGTCAATAAAAATAGGCCGCTCAAAATTTCCCAGGGATACCAGTTTCTCTATATGTACAGATTCACAGCTCCATTGCATGACATGCACTCGTCTCCAAGTTGTTAGTATGTAACTTGTTAACTTGTTCAGTTTCGTCCAGCGATACGGATAAGCTCTAGCGTTGTACCTACTGCATTTTTAATTGTCTGCCATTCGCGTCCAGAATACTCATTCAACAGTTGGTAACAAGTGGACTCTTATGCATTATTGCAAACTAACTGACAGGTTAAATTATCATGTTTTGACCGATTTGCATACAGATCACCAGCTCTCCAAATCTATCCTAGATTGAGATGACGTGGACTGTATATATAGGCCCTGTTTGGTACTTCGTTGGAGTTAGAGTTACTCTCTAACTCTAGCCCTCGAATGACAGGGTTAGATTGACTATAATTGCACTTTTTCAATCATTTGTCTCATTTAAACCATCATTTCAATAGGACCTAGTGTGGCTACCTCTTGTGTGGTCTCTTTCTCAGTTCTCACTCACAAATGACAGAAACAGGTGTTTGGATGCTTTGAGGTTAGATGGGCCAAATCTAACCCAAACTAACTCTAACTCTGGCATCCAAACAGGGCCATAGAGAAGACCTATCCCACAGTTCCAACCACCAATAAAAATTGGCTGCTCAAAACTTACATTGTGTGCTATATATATCTAGGCACAACCAATGTACATTGCTACAATCACCAGTTTTTTATACACACACTTTTGGTTTGCTAGAGAAGACGCAATTTCCTGAAACTCTGGGCATAAGCTTGGAGGAATTAGTCAAGACTCACTTGGTCAGGAGCAAAGAAATTGAGACTAAGTCAGTCATCATTTGTAGGGGTGGTTCTAGGCGATATGTAGACGCGGTTTTGCCAACTGCCACTAAGCAACCACGGCTAAAATGCTTGATTTGTAGGGGTGACTGAATATTGAGCCACCCCTACCAATCAATTTTCAGAAATCACGGAAAAAGGCAAAAAAAAAAAAAAAAAACTGTGGGTATAAGCTTGGTGGAAGACAAGACCCACTTGGTCAGCCTCAAAGAATTTGAGAAGGCACCAGTCACATACAGCTGCAAGGAAGGCGATCATCTACCGGCCACTGTAATGGAGATTAAAGAATTCCCGACATTGTATTCATCAATTGCATAAACATTACGTTAGGTTGCCGTGCTTTCAGTGTTCTTGTCCCAGAACAGTTTTTGAAATATTCAAAGAGAGATCCACTGGGTCAAATTTGATGGAGTTGTTTCAGCATCAGAGGCGCGGCCTGGATCTTCAAATATTGTACCCGTGGACTATGCAAGTACGGTACCCACACAATTATCTCAAATACATCTTCGCATTTGAACATATTCGTGTGTTGTTTATACAATTTTGAGGTAAAGTATTGCTGATTGAAAGGTCTACGTCATATAGTTGTGCTGAACTAGGACTAATTTGCATTAGATATTATGAGTGCAGATTCCGTTATGTCCTCACAGATATCAAACTTGTAGAATCATGTATCGAGATGTGGGAGTCAGAGAGAAGGGAACTTTGTCAGATCAATGACCTACTCACTGTGCTAAAATCACTAGAGGGGTTGGTGGCATGACATTCATAAGTGGGTAGAGACCCCCCACCCTCAGGGGAGCAGGGGATCCAGTGTGCGCTGCCCAGTGCTTTGCGTGCACTTGTTGGCTAGTGAGTGAGGATTTTTTTTTTCAAAGCGTTCAATGCACGTTCTTCATTAAGTAGAAGTGAGAATTTTACATGCTCTAGGAAGTGGTATGGGGTGGGGCCATACACACATCTTGAAGTGAACACTAAACACGAGGAACTGACTGGCGGTGGAGTAGGATCAGCATACTAAAGGAAGAGCCGTTGCGTGACGTTGGTGAGCGGCGTGGCGCTTCAAGCAACAAGCCCTATGAGCAGTGCTACAGCCGCAGGCCACACCAATCCAGGTGGCTGCCTCGTCGAGTATGGCCATGGGTAGGTCACGCGGAGACACCGAACGGTGAACGGAAGTCCGCCGGTTGCGCTCCTTCCATAGACTCCAAGTTACAAGCAGGGCCAGGGAATCAAAGCTTCTAAGAATTGTCTGCGGGAGCTGCTTCTTTCGGACAACCACTAGTCCAGTAGGACTGTAGGAGGGAGTCCTGCTGTGGGGGTGTGGCAAGAGAGAGTATGCATGAGCATAGCAGAAGATTGGTGGTCTCATCCAGCTGATCGCAGAAGGCAAAGCTCGCGCTTGGCTGCAGCCCATGCCGGTGCCAGCATTCCGCGGTCCAGAGGGGCCCGTGCAAAGGCAACGAGAAGAAAAACTTGATCTTGGGCGGGACGTTCACGTGCCAAAGCTCCTTGGCGCCCGCCATGGACGTCCAGCCCAAGAAGTATGCCTATCCACGCTAGTGAGCGAGGATCCTATAGACAAATAAGAGACATATAGTTGGGTTGGGGGTGGATGCAACGGCTGATCGATGCAATCAGAATGTCATTTAGGTCCTCTGCTCAGAAAGTATGTTTCTTAGGTCCCAAAACATTTTGAAACAAGAGGTGCATGCATAGCTGATGTCAGCATTTTGATCCACTTGCTTATGAAAACAAGAGGGCTCACAACCTCCCTCCACTAGTCCACTTGATTTTTCCTTTACTGCCAGCATGGAAACTGATGCATGCATAGCTGACGTGGAACACTGAATCTGTACATAGAGAAGCTGATATATCTTAGATGATTAAGGAAAATAAGTTATCACGATGCTCTCGACAGATTATTGGCATGCAGTCAATGTCACAAACCAACCGACCAATTAAATATCATGTTTTGACGATTTGCATATAGTGACCAGCTCTCCAAAATGTGTGACCAGTAGAGACCACCCGCATGATTCCAAAAGGGGGAGCTGGAGATCTTGTTTGCGCCGCATGGTGCTCCACGTCCACACTGCCATCGTTGAAAGAGAGGATCCTATAGACAGACAAATAAGGGATATATAGTTGAGTTGGGTGTGCAGGCAACGACTGGTGGAGAGGGGAAAGAGTGTGGAGACGACCAAGTGGAATGGGGTGGTAGTTAGTGAAAACTTTATTTGGCCATTAAGAAATTCGGCAACCAAGTTGTAAGCATACTATTTAGAACTCGTAGAAACATTGCATTTGTTTTGTTTCTTCCTCTTGCATGCATACATAGTTTGCACGCACGTACACCTACTATGTGTTTTTTTTTATTTTGCTGTGTTTGATATGTGAAAAATTGACATATAACATTGTTTATGACACTGTTAGGAGAGTATCACTGTAAATGTGTTCTAACGTGGTCACCATTTTACTCTAGACTACGCCTTCATTTATTCGCAAAAAAATATTGACTACATACGCCTTCATAATTTGAGACATATAATGATATAGCAGGAGATATCTAGATATATACTCCCTCCGTTTTAAATTGTAGTTTACTTTGGCTTTTCTAGATTCATTTGTTTTACTATGTATCTAGACATAGTGTATAACTAGGTGCACAGCAAAATTAATGTATCTAGGAAAGCCAAAGTGAACTACAATTTGGAACGGAGGGATTATTTATTTAGTTCCAGTACAACTCTAATTGGAAATATAGTTTAAGTAAATAAGATCTGTGGCAAACAAAAAGTAAACCCCAACAGATATCTAAAAAAATAGTACTAGTTTCGTATTTGTCTGATTGATAAAGTACTTTTTTTAGATAACAAATAAAGTAGTTGTGAGTTGTTATTAGAGATTATAAACCATATGTGTATTGTTTTTAGAGAATAGAAAATCTCTTTTGAAAGCCGCTAGAAGATGCCCGATTTCAATATAGTTGGAGGACGCCAGGCACTGATTTCATAGTTGGTTGAAAATCGGAATGCATTGTAAATTGGACGTTCGAAAATGGTTTATACTAACCATGAAAGTAGAGAGTTGCGTGCATACATAGAAATATAGGATGACCGCCCTACTGTCCATACTGTTTTGCTTCACCTATAAATAGGAATGAAATCCTGTCATCCTGAGCAACAGCACCAAGTAGTTGAGCATAAGCAAAGTATTTGTTTCAGAGTGAAAGTGCCAGTGGTACCTGTTGGCTGGTGCCGGCTTTGACCCGGTTGCTAGCTCGTGGCCTCGTTTGAAGGAGGAAATGACCTCTCTCCCTGCAGGTGGTGCTGCCGGCGGCGATTCAGACCAGGTTTTTTTTTTCTCCATTTCAGACCTGCTCCCTTTCTTGCATCGGCAACCTGCTGCTTCTCCCTGTGTACCGGGCCTCCGTAGCCATGGCTGGCCAAAAGGCCACTTGCACATGCAGAAACCTAAGTTTTCCAGCTACCGTGCTTGCCTGGATGAACTCAATGGAGCGTCCAGGCTAAGAACAATAGTGATCAACGTTTTTCAGCAGACATCACAAAAGACGTCCATGGCTTAGGCTCAACACTAATGAAGAGATACATTCTATACCCTTACTAATTGATGACCACTTAAAAATTATGGGGCCAATATATTTCTTATCTTCTGGTCCATACACGAATGACAGACATCGTTTAGGCACTAATTAACTACAGGATTATTGGTAATAACGGCAAAACACTTTTTCCCACGTCGCTAGTATTTTTTTCTTTTCTAGTGTGCTCAATTTGCTTTAAATTGTTTAATGCTTGTTTGTAACAGAACTGAAAGTATTTTTTCCTACCCTCCATTTTTCTAGCTTTTGGTAGAAGCAGATGGCTCAACACGGACACTTATTTTGAATAGGCCAAAGCAGCTGAATGCACTCTCCTCCACAATGGTACGCTAAGTGTTCACTAGTATTACACTCCCATGTTTACTTTAAGAATAGTAGGTACCAGATGATTGTTCTTTCATGGTGCAGATTAAGGGCCTCCTGAGGTGTTTTACTGCTTATGAGAAAGATGACGCAGTTAAATTGTTGATTATGAAGGTATCTCTTATTCCTGTGTTTGTATTGTAATTCAATATGTAGCTGAGGTGGTCAGTGCTCAAACTTAGATTATAGATAGTCTATTTGGCTTAGTTTGGAGTTTTGACCAGCTCTGGCTCCTCATCCATGGATCTGCTTTTCTGAACGTGAACTAGGAGCCATTGAAACCACTTTTTTTTTTTTTTTTTTTTTTTGCCTTAACTGGCCTCATTTTTTATAATAGGGCCATGGCAAATGGGTCTGTTGCTCCAATATAAATTATCATGCCGTAAATCAGTCACAGAGAACATGAGTTTCCCAAACTAGATCTCTCATAATAGATAACTAGATGAATTCCCCGTTGCTTTGCGGTATGCAAAATAATTTTAATCTAGTTAAGAACAATGTAAAACTAATTTTAGTAATGAACTAAATAAAAAGCGTCATGATAATCATAGATCTTCAACTTCATGAAAGAAAACTGTCACAGACCGGTTCGATTGGGCGGAAGTGACACGCCACCAACGGTCGGCGAGGCGGAAAAAGGGAGCGGCGGTGTCCCAGCGACGGCGCCTTCGGGCGACGGCGCGGGCGACGGCGGCGGGGGCGGCGTGGTGACTGGCGGCGGCGCAAGGGCGGGCGGCGGCAGCTGCGGGGCGGCGGCGGCGGTTGGAGGCGGCGGCGGTGAAGTAGAGAGATAGAGAGAGATACGAACTATTTTTATTGCTTGCTTATCCCCAAAGAAATTACATACCTTTGCTTATATAGCCCGGCTAGTGGGACTTGTAACCTAAGCAATCTCCTATAAGGTTTCCTTATACGATTGGAATACCTTTTACAAGCAATATTTATTTATTTCCTAATAAGGGCCTTCCTTATAGATTTGAATATTCCCTTTTACACACAAAAAACCGAAGATAATCCTAACTTGATGACGAAGTAGAGTCGAAAGCGGGAAGGGAAGCGGCGGAGGCAGCGAGGCGCCGGCACCCAGCCCGCGCGCGGCCCCCCTCATGGGCCGGCCATGGCCCGTTTAGGCCTTTATAGCCCGCCCAAGGCTGGCGCAATTTCGGTTCATCACATTTCCCCACCGTTCGACAAGGCGGCATCGCCCACGTGCCGCCCAACCCACCGGTAGGCGCGAAGGGGATGCCGATCGGGAAAGTGACCACGCCGGGGCGGTTGAGGATGAGGGACCCGACTTGTCGTTGTCGTCATTGCGACGCCAGGCGTCATCGGCAAAGGAGAAATCGAGGTGCAGGCTGCCGAAGTAGATACTGAACTTATAGCTTAGCGGGGGGCTGCACGAAGGGGCGCTCCATCCATGCACGCCGCATGACGTGGGTGGTAAATCTGCCCGAGAGCTCGATCACCGGCGCGACGCTAGGGGAGTCTGGAAGGTGTACGTCGTCGGCATGAAAACCTTCGCGTGTATGTGCCGCAAAAACACATGTCGTAGCGACGAAGGGGCGACGAGGAGAAGCGCAGGGAGACAGCCGTGAGGTGGTCGCTGGCCGTCATGCGGGCGGCCCGACTGGGGGCGCCCGGTGGCCGACGGGGGCATCGGCGACGACGTTGTCGATGCAGAGGAAGATGTCGCCGCCATTGTCGGAGCAGACCGTGGCGCCCCTCGAGCTTGTCGTCCGGGAGTGCTCAGGGAGAAGCACGCCGCCGGGAACGCCCGATCTTCACGTGGCGGTTGGGAGGTGGAAACCCATCGCTACGCCATGCGGTGGGGTGCCCTCCTCGGCGGTGAAGTCGTGTAGGAGGTCGAGCCGTGGGGATGTAGTAGCGGTGGAAGTATCTCACAACGCCGTGAGTGGAGACTCCACTCCGGTGCGATCACCTTAAGCTCGATGGCGTTGGCGATGATCCCGAGCTCCTTGTTGGTCGTGGTGCCCGGTGTAGCTTGGCGATGAGGTCGTGCGACGCCGGCTCATCGATCGCGTCCATGGCGGCAGCTTAGGCGCCGCCGGCCTGGCACCCCGTCGGCCAGGGCAGCGTCGATGTCGCCGTCGATGTCGGGCGGCGTCGTGGAAGTAGCCGGTGCGGTGGGCGCCGGGGTGCAGAGCTGCCGGTGATGGAAGCTCGTCGTCGTAGTGGCGGGGGCGAGGTCGATGGCCTCCACCATCGAGCGAGGCTCGAACCACTCGAGCGTCGTGCGGCGTGTCGCGTGGGCCAGCGACGAAGAGGCTCACGTGGTGGCGCTGGCCGTCAATATCCATGCAAATCGCATAGCTCTCATAGGCGGAGATGTAGTCGTCCGCTTGCCCTCCCGAGAAGGTGGCGCGTACTCCCCATAGTGTCGGTGATGATGGGGGTCCAAGTCGCGTGGCGGGTAGTGGGTGAAGAAGTCCCACTCGAGCAAGGGCCTGTTGAACTGCACTGCAGCATGACTGTCGGATGGTAGGCAACATACCGAGCATAGAAGTCGGGTCGATGTCCTCCTTTTTAGCTCGAACAGCAGCTCCATGTTGCGAATCCAGAGGTCGGGGTTGTCGTCGCCGTCGTACTCGGAACCTCCAGCGCGTGACGTGAGAGGGGGTCGGTCTGCCGCGGGTCGCACCGCTGAGCCGGGCACCATGGGTGGAGCGTCCGCTAGGGGGGCACCGCGGTGGCGACTCGGGCGCGGCGGCGCGGGTGACGTTGTCTCTGCCGGTGAGTCCTACGTGGTCGCAGTGTCGTGGAAGAGGAGAGGGCAGCCGGTGCTGCGGTGTCGCCGCCGACGATGTCGGAGACGGCGATCGCGCCGCGACAACGTCGTCATCCTCCTCCAGCTAGAGGATGGCAGGGTCGGCGCCATCGACGATGTCGCAGGCGGGGCGGCCCCGTGCGGCGGGCGGCGGGCGGCCCCGGGCTGTCCTCCAGCGCGGTTGTTGTGGTTCACGAGCGTGGGCGAGGTAGGGGAAGCGTCGGGGTGGTGTAGGCGAACTCCATGCGGCGTGACGCGGCGTCTCGATCTCGCCCAAGCGTCGATCGATCTTGACACGCTTATCGTCGAGAAGCTCCTTCAGCGCCTTGGTGAATTCTTGCATCTCGGAAGCCATCGGTGGTGGGAATCGCCCCGATCTCCGGATACCATCTATCACGCATCGGATTCGATTGGGCCGACATGTCACCAACGGTCGCGAGGGGCGGCGTGGTGATCGGGCGGCGGCGGTCTGGGCGCCCTTGCGCGCAGAGGTGGCCGAGGCGGCGTCGGGCGGCGATCATGCGGCGGCGGCGGTTGAGGCGCCCGCGGTGAGGTAGAGAGATAGAGAGAGATACAAACTTTTTTTATTGCTTGCTTATCCCTAAAGAGATTACATGCCCTTGCTTATATAGCCCGGCTAGTGGGACTTGTAACCTAAGCAATCTCCTATAAGGGTCTTCCTTATAGATTCCGCTCATATACGATTGGAGTACATTTTACAAGCAATATTTATTTATTTTCTAATAAGGGCCTTCCTTATAGATTGGAATATTGCCTTTGCACACCAAAAACCTAAGATAATCCTAACTTGATGACGAAGTAGAGTCGGAAGTGGGGAAGGGGAAGCGGCGACGGGCAGGGGTGCCGGCCCCTGCCCCTCGCGTGCCACGCCCCCCCCTCGGGGCCGGCCGCGGCCGGTTCAGCCCTCTTAGCCCGTCCAACACTTCACTAAATACCGATTTGAAGAAGCACGTGATTTGTATTCAACATATAAGGTGATAATGAGGCTTTTGCTGCCATGCTAAGGGCTTGGAAAAATGATGGGAACAATATCTCGTAATTTGAACCGCTATTATTTCAGTGATCTCCTTACTCTTCATTCCTTAGAGCATCTTCATTCCTTTTTTTTTAGATAAAGGATTTAAATAAATCCGGCTTCATCTATCCGAGGATAGAATCGCACCAATTATTACAAAGTAACACGCACAAATTTAGTTTGACTGTTAAAACAGCCATACATAAATGGAAATAAAAGGGAAAGATTTTGACTAAACATAGCCAATATGTCTCGCGTTAGCCATCCATTGGATCCGAAGAAATCAAGAGCCGCCATTTCTAAATGTGAAGCCACAAAGGTCATTTGGTCCTGAAGATCTTCATTCCTTTGTAGTTTTGCCCATTGTCGAATCCAGTGCATTCCTCGGAATAGAACCTGCAAAAGAGATTTTGGTCTATATTTGTAAAAAACCACCTCATTCCTTGTTAACCAAATTGTCCAAAAGAGAGCTGCAGCTGCAGTTAACAACAATGTATTACACTTCTTGTTACCCATTTTGGACCAATTTTGAAACATATCAAATGTATTCAAATGCGGGGCAATTCCAAAAGTACATGAATGGAGCGCCAAAGAAATTTAGCATGATAACATTGAAAAAAGAGGTGTTGAATCGATTCTAAGGAATGACGTAAGGCACAACTAATATCCCCATGCCAGTTTCTCCTTACCAAATTATCTTTGGTTAAGATTACACCTCGTTTTATATACCACATGAAGATTTTAATTTTCATGGGTAATTTTGTTTGCCAAATATCTTGTGACACTCGCACACCATTATTAATTAACGCAAAGATACATAGACTTGATTGTAAAGGTGCCCGAGGCCTTTAAACCCCAAACAAACACATCTCTTTCCTCACATAAGTTCACTTGTTGTAGGGAAAGTATTATACGGTTCCAATTGATCATGTTTGCTCCCACTAAATTCCTTCTAAAAAGAAATGTTTAGTATAGGAGTGCTCATTATATTGGCTACTGTATCCTGCTTTCTTCTTACAATATTAAACAATGTTGGGAATCTATCTTTGAGTGGTTTGTTGCCCAGCCAAGTATCTTGCCAAAATCTAGTTTGTGACCCATCCTTTACCTTAAAATGTCCTAACTCCATAAAAGTATCTTTCACATTCATGAGACTCTTCCAAAAGTGAGAATCGCGCTTGCCTTCTATGAACAGCTGCCAAGTGTTTTGTCCTTAATGTATTTGTTTCTTAAAAAAGATCCTGTCATAACCCCTCCTCATTTAACAATTTGAACAACCACTTGCTAAGCAAACATTTATTTTGAGTTTCCAAGTTTAGTATCCCAAGGCCCCCTTGGTCTTTCGGTTGTCGTAATATATCCCATTTAACCAATCTATATTTTCTTTTTATGTTGATCGCTTTTGCCAATAAAACCGTGATCTAAAGCACTCGATTTTTTTCCAACACTCCTTTCGGTAGTTCAAAGAAGGACATCATAAACATGGGTAAGCTAGATAGCACTGAATTTATGAGTACCAACCGACCTCCTACCGAGAGGAGTTTTCCTTTCCATCCGCTTAATCTTTTTTCTATTCTTTCTTCAATGATTTTCCAATCTTTGTTATTTAGTTTTCTAAAATGCATAGGCAATCCTAGGTAACGAAATGGGAATTTTCCAATGGCACAACCAAACAGTTGCGAATAAAACTCCTCATGATCTTTGGCTCGGCCAAACAGAAGACCTCACTTTTATGAAAATTAATCTTTAAGCCAGATAGTTGTTCAAAAGTGCTAAGCAACAGTTTCATATTAGTTGCCTTTTCAACATCGTGGCTCATAAAGATAATGGTGTCATCCGCATACTGTAGTATTGATAGGCCATCTTGCACTAAATGTGGGATTACCCCTTCAACTTGTCCCACTTCCTTGGCTCTGGCAATGAGTATGGCCAACATATCCACTACTATGTTAAATAGTATGGCGGACATGGGCATCTTCAGATTCCCTACAGAGTATATTTTAACTTGCTTTTCTTTCTTCAATTCAGTTTGTTTTTCATTTCCTTCTATTAGCTTATGATAATAACTATAATCTAACTACTCAAGGGAAAGCATCAGTTGATCTTAGTGGTTCTTGTCATTGCATATTGACGCCCGCATCACTTGTTTTTAGGTAAAGGAAGAGCGTTTTGTGCTGGAGGTGATGTTACGGATTGCATCCGCTCTATACATAATGGTATCTACTTCTTTAGCTAGTCCATGCGGTATCGATTGTCTTGTAATTATTTCTTAACATATTTTTTACCATCTTATGTTACCTTATTAAACACCCATGCTACATGTTTTAAAAAATTCTATTGTGTTGACTATGTTTTATGTTTAATTCTTAAATCGAAAAGTTGGAAGTGGGTGCTGATTTCTTCCGAGATCAATATTTGCTAAACTACATAATTGCCACATATATCAAACCTCAGGTGAGCTGCACCCCTTCATATTCATTCATATTCATTCTAAATACTCATTTATGTGTCCCTCGCATCTAAATGCTTAGACAATTTGACTATAGGTTTCTCTTCTTACCGGAATTGTCATGGGTGGAGGTGCTGGTGTTTCTTTGCACGGAAGATTCCGAGTTGCCACTGATAATACGGTATGTACTAGAAAACCAATCTCAAGTGACATTCTTTTTGTGTTGTTATTGTATAGTGGTGTCATCTAGGTCCCCAAAGTACCAAAATACATTTTTGGTTCACTGAAGTTGTACCAGGTCTAATCCAGGTCTGAATGGCTATTTACTCGACCTGCTATCCTATGTGGCAGTGATATGAGAAATGAGAATCACACACGTTTGTGGCAAGGCTCCACCTTAGAATAACCGTGTCGTTTTTCAAATGACCTCAGCTTAATATGATGTTAATATAAAAATTGAAGTTGTTGAGGATATCTATAACCTTCTAGTTTGAAATTAATATAATTTTTAAATGAAACTAAAACTTGGAAGTTTTATATCTCATCGAGAACTAAAATTTTCATATAAAAATCATCTTCATCCAAGGTTGTATGAAAAAGATCGATTTCTTAAGGTGGAGCCTTGCCACTAACACGTGGGTCCCATCCTTCTGACCCATGCCGCGTAGGATAAATGTTCTCGGGTAAATGTCCATTTGCACATTAGTGAGAATCTAGATGACATATGCAGATAAGTTTATGGAGACCGACCATGAATTTTGCTTTTGTTTTTACTTATATCTATTAAAGACGGATTGTAGTTAGGAAAGACAAAAATTCACGTGTCATGATGCAACTTGAGATCTACTTGTTTAAGCTTTTTGCTGAATATAAACATTCAGGTATAATATTCATCACAAAAAGATCCAGCATCACGGCCTTTAATTACCTTTTCTGATGATTAGCATGCCTCATTGTTTAATGGACTAGATTTCAGTTATGTTGCAAAATTTCCTTTTCGAGAGCTTGATGAATGCTATTAGTTCTTTTCATCATTTATTTGGAATATGGAGGATATTGATACCTTTTATTGGAACATTATAGCATTTCATGTGCTAAAAATATGGATCATTTAAAATTTGAATATTCATGCAGGTTTTCGCAATGCCAGAAACAGCTCTGGGTCTCTTTCCAGACGTAGGGGCCTCATATTTTTTATCTCGGCTTCCTGGGTTCTATGGTTAGCCAGTCATATACCTCTTGTTCCATTTTGTAAAAATAAACTATATATCTCTCTTCTTTATATAGTTGAAGCACATGTAGCCATGTTGTCATTGCCATGTATTTAACTAGGAGGATTACCTGCCCATTGTCGCGAGTATGGAAGAGGAATATAAATGGGTTAGAATGTTTACCACTAAATATTAGGGGATGAATGCCTCGCGGACTGCCGCAGGATTTGTATCGAACGTTGAGAAGGTGAAGTGCAAGGGACATACATACTGGCTTGCTTGACCTGGCTTCATAGGATGGTAGTTTGATAGTAGTGGGGCCTGGTGGATGACGAGGCACAAAGAAGGTGCTAGAGAATTAGGCTAGAGGGGTTTATCTTTATAGGAGATCTAGATAAAGATATTGCTAGATATTATTCGCAGTCCAAAAATATTATGCAACCCTGGATTCGTGTTTTAATCTACGTATTAGAAAGTGTGCTTCATGTGCAAATGATCTACGCAATTATGTACATTGCGGTGATAGAATCATACACCAAGAAGTAAAGAGTGACCAAGAAGTAAAGGGAGCTCAGGAGATCTTGTTAACTATTTTTTTTTCTTAATATTCCACAGGAGAGTACGTTGCTCTTGCTGGAGCAAGACTGGATGGTGCCGAAATGCTTGCATGTGGTCTGGCTACTCATTTTGTCGAGTCAGATGTATGCTCACTTGTAACTTAAGTTTTAACTCAGCTACCAAGCGTTCAAACCTTTCTTCGGATGTTTGCCGTTATATTTGTAGTTATTATTGTTTGGAAACATGATAAAAAAAAAAAATCCGGATCTTATTTAAAAATCATTTGTTAATTCCAATAGTTTTTTGGCCTGCATCACTGAAGTCATGTAGATGGTATCAGTTTACAATTCCTAATGAATACTCTTTAATTTGTTAATTCCCTAGAGGTTGCTATTGCTGGAAGAATCCCTTAAAAAAGTGGATACGTCCAATATATCTGCTGTGTGTAGTACCATCGATCAGTTTGCTCAACAGCCATCACTTAAAGGAAACAGTTCATTGAATAAGTAAGAGTGTTTCACATTTAGTGACTGAAATATGCACAATTTATAATTTTACTAATTTTTCATTATTCTCTGGTGCACCTCAGGTTGGAAATCATCAACAAATGCTTTTCTAAAAGGACAGTTGAAGAAATTATATCCACGCTTGTGAGTTTATTATGGTAACTGCAGGTTGCTATGGCCTATTATGTTTTGAAAAATATAAGAAATGCATTTTTTTTTTTTGTCAGGAGCATGTGGCCTCAAATTTGGGTGATGAATGGGTTGCCGCAACAATTCAGTATTTGAAAAAGGCTTCTCCTACTAGTCTGAAAATTACTCTGAAATCGGTATTCCCGAGAAATCACCTCATATATATATTTGTACTATATTAGACTACCAGCTTAGTTTCCTCATATATATATTTGTACTATATTAGCCTACCAGCTTAGTTGTGTCCATCTCAACGTAGTTGTTCCATTTTTTGCTTTGCAACATTAAATTCAGATAAGAGAAGGGAGAACACAAACTGTAGGCGAGTGCTTATATCGGGAATATAGAATGGTTTGCCATGTTTTACGGGGTGATTTAAGCCGAGACTTCTATGAGGTAATTAAGATCGGACATCATCAACAATTTGCTCTATATTTTGTTGTCATTGCACAACAATGTCTCTGCACCTAACATCAATTCCCCTTGCAGGGATCCAGGGCTTTACTAATAGACAAAGATCGACACCCAATGGTTCAGATAATTTCAATTATAGCACATCTGCATTGAAATTTATTGCTGTCATCTTATTTTATCTGATACAACCTTTAGATAATGTCATAATGGTAGTCTTTTTTCTGGGGACTTGCAGTGGATGCCTCCACGGTTGGAACAAGTGCATGACAAGGCAGTGGAAGAATATTTCTCAAGAATTGATGATCCACAATTGGAAGATTTGAACCTACCCGCGAGACGTTCCTATGGAAGAATTATTGAGTCCAAGCTTTGATGGAAGTCTTTGGTGAAGTGTTTAATGGAGCCACTGTTGTGGTCAGAGTAACACATCGTACCATGCTATTAAAAACTAAATAAGCCATATTTGTCAATTTGTATCACAAAAAGACACCCTTTGTTGTTCAAGAATTAGATCAGAGCTTGGTGTCCTTTAAAAGATTGTTGTGGCCAAAGATGCTTGTCTTGTTTGAATCATTTTTTCACGTGAATGAGAAAATATTTTTGGAAAATACTCCTATTTATTGAACTTTGAACATTGGTCCTAAACTTTTTATGTCTGCGAACATCAGCGCATAATCGATTTGGCACGTTTCATCATCATCATACTATTCAACATTGGCACATAATCCAAATAGCAAGATGAAAGAAACTGCTCTCTAAGAACTCCCAATCTTTCCGCACTTGTAAAAGTCAACCTAGTCGGACGGATTTATACACGCTCGTTTGGATCGGCTTATCTAGAGGTGAAAGGATGTGGGGAGAATAAGGAGTAGGACAGGGTTCCTAATGCAAAATGTATAAGAGAGAAAGAATATAAAAATGGTTGGGGTGATTTAAAAATACGCTAGGATTATTCATGACACAAAATTGTATTATATATTTTAGGAGCGAGGTTTCAGAAACTGTTGGAGAAGCTCAATAAATACACTCTCTGAACTCCTTTTAGCCACTTTAAAACTCATAATTTACCAATTATTTTTTTTCAAATTATTAAAGATGCTGTTAAGGATTAGAGTAACAAATATTGCACTCTAACATGTGTTTCGGCCTGTTGGGCTGTACAGGCATGGGTAGCAGCAGCCCAAAACGTGTGCGTGTAATACGATTACCATACCTCCTGCGTCGCCAAGGCAGGTAGCATCAATTTGATCGGCACGGTGTGGGCTTGATTTTGGCAGCGCTGGACTGTGGGATTGATTTTCGCCAGTACTTCTAAGGATCTGGTGGATCATAATTTATAGTGTTGTCGTGATGCCCTCAACGAATACAATGGCCGTGCAATCATGCCAAAACGACAAACCAACAACTGCTTCGATATTTTAGTCTTTATACTGATGCAATCAGAATGTCATTTAGATCCTCTGCTCAGCAAGTATGTTTTTTTTAAGTTCCTAAGAATTTGAAGAAACCTGTGTTAATGTCGGCATTTTCATCCACTTGCTTTCTTTTTTGCTTCCCAATGAAAACAACAGGGCTCACGCACTCAGTTCACTTGCCATTTGTTTACTATCCAATTAGCGGGCAAATTACATAGAGAAGCTGATACCTTATGTTCATAAACGTGTGCAATCTTGGAAACCGTCAGGTGAACTGATCCTATTTTGACCGGTTAACATATGTATATACAGTGACCTGCTGTACAAAGTCCATATATCCTAGAGAAGCTGATATCTTATTAGGTGCAGAAAATAAATTGTCGTGATGCCCTCAACACAAAGTCTTGGCGCGTGCAATCTCGCAAACCGTATGGCCAACTGATCCTGTTTTGACCGGTTTACTATATAGAGACAGCTGTACAACATCTATATATATCCTAGATCGAGCTAACATCGAGACAGCTCTACAAAATCTATATATTGCAAATGGCAGCAGATTTATATATATACTCTCATGTAGAAATAAGTAGGTTTTTTGACAATGTGAATGATAGGGAAGGAAGGGAGAGAAATAGGCCTTGGATATGTCACTGATGTCAATGTCATCAACGTCTTCAGCCAATACCCATGGCACCACTTGCAAGTGCCTTGTTCTTAATCTTGGGTGCTCAAACCCGTGATGCATAGGGGGAGGTCCGCAACATTGTCAATCCTGTGTTCATGGAGGTATATACCATTCTGACTATCTTGCCAATCCTGTTTTATTTATTCTACCACTAGGAGGCCATGAACAAGTCCGATCAGGCTGGAACCTCCATGACGCCCTTCTGTTCTCTGTTACGTCTTGATCCGGTTTGACCTATATAAAGAATGAGATGAAAAGACCACGATAGATACTTGCTCTTATAGTGGCGGCGCAAAAAGAAGGGTTAGGACCGTACTTGTGTGATTTTATTGTTTCTAATTTCTCTATTCTGGTCTAGTTTTCCTCATATCAAATAGAAATTTGGTTGTCTATATAAACTAATTTTTCTGTCCCATTGGGTTTGGTTTAAGTTGCAAGTCATCGTTTGCTGAAGTCTTCACGATAGTGTCTTTTTCAGATAGAAAATGCAAGAATCGCTAAAATCAAGGAACCGGCAATTCTGGAGATTAGCTGTACGGAACCATGGCCTAATAATGTCAAAACTCTATACTATCCAACTTGCATAAACATTACAGACTAATAACTTGGGAACAAATGCGCAAAAGCCTATAAACATGGGAACTGGACTTACAAAAATCAACTAACTTCTCTTTCCTATAAAAATATTTGTTGGAAATTTATATATGTATATTTTTATGAAATTAATTTTCAAGACAAATCTATTGATAAAATACTTTGTTATTCATGATTTATATGAACTGGACTTACAAAAATCAACTGACTTCTCTTTTTATATAAAAACTCAATGACTTCAAAGTTATTCATGATTATGTTCTCAATGTTTGACCAAACCTTTTTCCAAAACGTCCTCTGGATGGAGTATATATATAAAATAGCGCAGCATTTTTATCTTTTTATATATGCAAAAAACTCAACAATGTTATCCAAGCTCAACCTTATAATATTTATTACAGATTATCAGTAAATACTTTTTATGTTGAATTTGAGGGAGTGCAACTTTCCAACAAATGCACGCATGTGTCACATGAACACTAAACCTGGACTTCCAGACCAATTAGCGTGAACAGTTTGCTTCCAGAGATCCGCTCTCCCAAATAATCTATCCGAGATCGAGCTGGCATCTACTTTGAACAGTTAAAGGGGTGTACGGTATGCAGTTTCATATTTTATGGCTAAAATCGTACTGCATAACACATTGGAGGTCAAGAAAAATTGTCCATTCTAGCCATTATAATAAAGCTTCTATGTACGTGCATATAGGAGGGCTATACTGTCCCATAGTTCTATGCTTCTCCTATAAATAAGGATGAGATCCTGAGCAAACACATCCAGTAGTTGAGCACAGCAAGAATTGGCACGATCCACTTCCAGTACGTGCGCTTCAGAGTTATACTGTGCTACTGGTGCCGGCCTTCAGCCGCTTGCCTGCTCGTCGTCTTGTCTCGAGAAGGAAGAGACCGATGGCTTCTCTGCCAGCCGCCGACGGTGCTGCAGGTGGCGATTCAGAACAGGTAGTTCCCAGTTCCTTCACTCTGTTGGAGACCATTGCTGCTCGTTTGCCTCCACATCTGCGCCGTTTCCTTCACCAGATGCTTCTTCCTCTGCCGCCACAGCCCACAGCTCGGACCTGGCCCGAGCCATGGCAGGCCACAATGCCACCCAGACGCCTATGTTTTCAGTGGTATATTGAAACACCAAATATTCTGCAAGAGCAAGACTATAATGCCCGTATTGACATCTCTTGGGATCTCAAAGAAAGAAAGCACAAACAGCACAAACATGGGTAGGCTTGATTTTTTTAAATTGAATTAATCAAGACTAACCTTACACCCAACATCTGATTATTTCTTCAATTAATTTCCACTCCTTATTGTTTAGTTTCTTATATAGTGCAACGGTATTCCCATGTATTAGTTCTGACCAAATAATTGAGAATCTTGTGTCTCACACAATTTAGCTTGCCCGAGATACATGATTTCACTTTTGTGAAAAATTATCTTTAGACTTGATATTGTTCAAATGTGTTGACCAACAACTTCATATTCATAGTTGGTGCAATAAAATGGTCTAGAAATAAAACAGTGGCATCTGTGTATTGCAAAGAGACAAACCATCCTCTATTAAGTGGATTACAACAGCACAAATTTGACCACCTTCCTTGGCCCCGCAATGACGAAAACAAACATATCCATCATTGTATTAAAAAAAAGGAGATAGTAGTTGGTCACCTTACCTTAATGCTTTCTATTTGGAAGAAGAGAGGAGAATATTTCCTTTCCACACAATGGAAAACTAATGTGAACTCATGCTTGAAGATCACCCGCATCTCTGTAGCCTTGGTGTTGAAAAATGAAGACATTCTTCGTTCCGTGACAGCCAAATACTCCAAAGACATAATTTTAGGGGGTGTTTGGCATGGCTCCTTCGGAGGAGTTGTAGCTGCTTTGATAGGGCTCGTTCCATGGAGCTGGAGCTGGAGCTGGAGCTGGAGCTGGAGTCATGGAGGAGCCCTACCAACCATACTCAATGCCCTTTTGGGGTCCACATATCAGTGTAAAAGAGTATGGAATAGTTTGTTAGACATGGCAAAGTTTGGCTCCAAATTTCTGTTCACACTTTTTGTGTCTTGCCACACTTAGCTAAGGTCAGTTACAACTCATTAAACTTAGGAACCCAATAGCCTGGCCTGAACTCAAAAGAACGACTAGGTAAGATGAATAGTAATGGTGGTTTTCCAGCACATGCCACTAAATACTTATACAAAGTGCCATGCATTGTTTAGACAAAACACTAGTTGACTAGATACATCATGTACCTCTAACACTAGCTAATGACCTCATAAAAATGGTGGCCAATGTAGATTGCTCAATTTTTCATTAACAATTGCTTCATGCTTATTGGCACCAGAACTGAAAATATTTTCCCATATCCTGTATTTTCTAGCTTTTGGTAGAAGCAGATGGCTCAACACGGACACTTATTTTGAATAGGCCAAAGAAGCTTAATGCACTCTCCTCCTCAATGGTATCTTAAGAGTTCACTAGTATTACAGTATACCATGTTTAATTTTAGACTAAGTAGGTACATGATAAGTTTTATTTCATGTTGCAGATTAAGAGACTCCTCAGGTGTTTCATTGTTTATGAGAAAGATGAGAGAATTAAATTGTTGATTATGAAGGTATCTCAGACCACTGTGTGTTTGTATTGTAAGTCGGTATTTTAGGTGGCCAGTAGTCTAACTTAGTATGCTATACATGTTGTATTCATTCACTAGTATTGACCGGCTCCGACTCCTCTATGTTTTGTAGTACGTAAGGAGTTGTATTCATTTTTCTGTCCAAATGAATTAGGACCTGATGAAACAACAACATTTGGATTCATGGCTTCAGCTCTATCTGTGTATTGCAAGGAGCTGAAGCCGTTTAGTGCGACACCAAATGGGACACAAATCTGTTGTGTGTTTCCAATAGAAATCACAGCAAGGCAGTCACAGAGAATTTGAGTTTCCCAATCTAGTTTCTATCAAAATAGGTAATACCGAGAGGAAGAGGGTGAAGCATTTTACTACGTAGAGTTTACTGTAACATGCTTTTCTTTCATCAATTCATTTTGTTTCTCATTTCCTTCTATAGCTGTTTTAAATTGATATGATAATAACTATAATTTACTACCTCTGGGAGGCTGTCTTTTGATCTCAATGTTTTTCGTAGTGTTGATGCATGGCTTGTTTTCAGGGTAAAGGGAGAGCGTTTTGTGCTGGAGGTGATATTACTGGCTGTGTCCGGTCTATACATAACGGTAACTATTTGTTTAGAATCTCACTGTAGTATCTGTTGTCAAATGTTGATTTCTTTACATCTTTTCACCGTCTGGTGTTACCTGACTCAAAACACCCATGTAACATGTTTCAAATAGTCTAAGGTTCTTCCACATGTTCTGTTGACGATTGTGTTTTGTGTTAAATTTTAAAAACAGAAAGTTGGAAATGGGGTGCTGATTTCTTCCGAGATCTATATTTGTTAAACTACATAATTGCAACCTATATTAAACCTCAGGCAAGCTACATCCCTTACTCTTGTCTTATTATAATGGGGCAATTTGCCACAAGACATCCAAAATTACTAATCTTTGCTGGTGGACATCATGAAAAATCAGATTTGCTGAAAGACACTCTGGTTCTCATCAAATTTGCTGGTGGACACCGCGCCTATTAATACTGAGCACCAAAACAGCTGCCATTTGTAACCTATAAGGCCAATGGGTATGAAATTTTGACAACAACAAGACATGACAAGTTATCTACAAATCATCTAATACTCACTTCCATATAAAACGTCATTAAGGACATGATATGGCGAACTGTAGGGAGATGATTTGTAGGTAGGCGAACTGTAGGAGATGATTTGTAGGTAACTATCACATCTTATTGCTGTTAAAATTTCATAGCCTTGGGCCTTATGGTTTATAAATAGCAGTTGTCTTGGTGGTGAGAATTAATAGGCATAGTGTCCGCCAACAAATTTTACGAGAACCGGAGTGTCTTTCAAAGAAACGTGATTTTTCACCGTGGTCCACCAAAGAAAGATGAGTCATTTTGGATATCCTGTGGCAAATTTCCTCTATTATAATTGTTCACTTCTTTGTTCATTGCCTCTAAATGTATAAGCCATTTAACTACAGGTTTCTCTTCTGACTGGAATTGTCATGGGTGGAGGTGCTGGTATTTCTTTACATGGAAGATTTCGAGTTGCCACTGATAACACGGTACATATACTAGAAACCAAACTCAAGTGATTTTTTTATGTCATTGCTTTGTACTCATTTTTTCAAGAGGAACAGTTCTTATGAAGCACAAAAAGTTATGAATTATTTTTTGTTGAAACTACTTTTAGAGGCATTCAACATTGATCGCCTGCCTTTGAAAATTGATTTCTAAAGATGGACACCTAGAATTCCCGTTTCTATTAATATTGGAGATGAGCATCTAAACATGCCCTTTTCTTCAAACATTGGGAAGGATGTCCTAAGACGCCTACCTCTATAAATAATATCCATTGGTGGGAACTTGCCGGCCGCCAAGACATTCACGGAGGCCGCATTTTGATGTGCCCATCACCGTTAACCAGAGAGGGTATCTTATAGAAAGCTTTTGTGTTAGTGCTGATAAATATTATCAAGCCTGCATATTTACTAGAACAGGTTTCAGTAATTGTACAAACTTTCCTTTTTGTTATCTTGACCGGTGCAAGTAGTTCTTCTAATCACTTGGAGCATAGAAAATCTTGCTTTCTTTAGTCATAATATTCTCAAGTCCCAAAATCTAGACCATTCACGTTTGGAATATACATGCAGATTTTTGCAATGCCAGAAACAGCTCTGGGTCTATTTCCAGATGTAGGGGCCTCATATTTTCTATCTCGGCTCCCTGGGTTCTATGGTAATCTAGTATCTTTCTTTTTGATTAAGTTAAAGTACATGCAGTCCTGGCATAGCCATGTATTTAATATTGCTCGATATTTGTAACAGTCTAGTAATATTATTCATGATCGCACTCTTCTTTAAGTTGCAGTTCAAGAGTTACCATGAGCCTCTTGAGCTAATGGTATATGCAATAATATAAGTCACTGTAGCCTGTAGGCATATAACAGAGAGAAAAACATTCACCTTCTTGATTTCTGTTTGGTTTATCAGTTCTGTTATGTTAACTAGTTATACTTTCTTGGGTCAACCTTCTAGTTGGTGGTTGAAGTAACGAAAATGTTATCTTGATTTTCTACAGGGAATATGTTGGTCTTTCTGGTGCCAGATTGGATGGTGCGGAAATGCTTGCATGTGGTCTGGCAACTCATTTTGTGCCATCTAATGTACGTTCACTGGTACCAAAAATTTTACATAGCTACCAAATTATTCTTCGTGTTATGACGATGTTTGCTATTACAGTTCTGGTTATTATTGTTTAGAACATGCTACAGAAATCCTAACCTTATTGATATAGCATTTTGCATGATTTCAATATTTTTTGGGGGCTTGCATCATTAAGGTGCAGTATGTTGTATATCGGTCTACAACTCCAAGTAAATACTCACTCTGTTTCAGAGGCTTCTATTGATGGAAGAATCCCTAAAAAAGGTGGACACCTCATATAATTTTGTTGTGTGTAGTACTATAGATCAGTTTGCTCAACAGTCATCACGAAAAAAAAAACAGTTCCTTGAATAGGTAAGGGTGTAACTGATTGAATGACTGAAATATGATTGATTCATAGTTTCACTATTTTTAATTCTCTGGTGCACCCCAGGCTGGAAATCATCAACAAATGTTTTTCTAAAAAGGACTGTTGAGGAAATTATATCTACTCTGGTGAGTTTGTTACAGTAACTGCAGATTTTTATTGGTTCGGTGTCATGATCTCAAATATTAATAAATAGATATTTACCGTGCATGTCAGGGAGCAAGTGGCCTTAGATTTGGCTGATGAATGGATTGCTGCGACAATTCAGTATTTGAAAAAAGGCTTCTCCTACTAGTTTGAAAATCTCTCTGAGATCGGTATTCCCTAGAAACTGTCTCAAATTGGCAATATTGGGGAGTGCCTGCACCTCAGTTGTGTTCATCTGAATATTATAGTTGTCTCATTATTATTTTTTTAACATGGAGTTCAGATAAGAGAAGGGAGAACTCAAACTATTGGGGAGTGCCTGCATCGAGAATATAGAATGGTTTGCCATGTCATGCGTGGTGAATTCAGCCTAGATTTCTATGAAGTAAATATGGAACATCACCAACATTATTTTGCTATTTACATCGTAGTCATTGCACAGCGACATCTTTGCACATAATACCTAATTCCAGTTGACGGGCAGAATCAACATTATTGTGCTCTATACTCTATTGTCATTGCACAGCCGGTACCTAACATTCAATTCCCATTGCAGGGGTGCCGGGCTATACTAGTAGACAAAGATAAAAACCCAATGGTTCAGATAATTTCTTAGCACATCTCCATAAATTTAATGCTGGCAGAAGTTTACTCTACCTGATACAACCTTTTGATAATGCTAATCTATTTTGGGGACTTGCAGTGGATGCCGCAAAAAGGTTGGAACAAGTCCGCGATGAGGACGTTGAAGAATATTTCTCAAGAGTTGATGATCCAGAGTGGGAAGATTTAAACCTATCTGATTTAAAGTCCAAGCTTTGATGGAAGTCTTTGGTGAAGTGTTTAACGGAGCCTCTGTTTGAAGAGAGTCTGCCTAGACTGAAGACTATACTAAATTAAAACTGATTATGACACATATGGTAATTTGTATCACAAAAGATACCGTTTGTTGTTCAATGTGTAGATCATAGCTTGATGTCAATTTGTAGCATAAAAGGTACTCTTTGCTATTGTGACAGAAAACTTGTCTCCGAACGTTGGGACATAATCCATTATGGCACATTTGATCATCCTACCATTGCAACCCTTAAATGATGTAGTTTGCTTATCCACGAAATGAATCTATGCATCGAGCGGGTTTGTTTCATTCGCCAGTCTGAACCTCTACAGCTGATGTGTCACTCTTGGAAACCATGAGATCGATGAAAGACTCTATTAAGACTAGTCTTAGGACACTATTTTTTGTGTAAGAATATCTAGTGTTGTAGTCTCATTCAGATGACATGTGTGCTTTAAATTGGATTGGTTGTCCATTTTCTTTATTGGATTGGATTGGTTATCTGTATGAAACTATGAAAGTGTGTAATATTGTTATGGCCAAAAAAAAAAAATTGGGGTACATATTGTTGCAAAAAAAACCTGATATATGCCTGATATCAGAAAATGCAAGCAAAGCTAAACCTTCGGAAGCTACAAAGATTATCAAAATAGGGATGTTGGACTATATTTAGTGTGAGGGACCTGGCCTTAGTGTTCATGATCCCTCTACTTACTTCTAGCCATGGGAACTGGCATCAGCCAGAGTGCTTTTGGCACAACTATATGTAACTAAGCAGTCAGATTATACATACCAGTGCTCACTTTTTTACATTGTACCAGTCGCCTTTCGATTCTAGCCACCAATGCCGGCTAGCTTTCGCAACCACACACCCTTGGGGAGAGATCGGTCTCTCCCTAGGGCAGCGTCCGTATTTAGGCACATGAGCCATGAGCACACTGGCTCCAGGGCGCGGTTGCGGCGATGGTCACCCTGGCCTTGCGGTTGTGCAAGGACCAAGCCACAACCACGCGCACGCCGGGCGCATAGCCATGGCCATCTGCCGGTGGCCCCTTCGGTTAGGTCTCATCCTTTGCATCGCTATCCACAAGCGGGCCAGTCCACCCGCTCTGCCCGGTCCGTCTGTGCTGTTGGACTCATCTTGGCTGCAGCTCAACCATTGCCTCAGGCTCTCAATGAATATTATGGCTGTGCAATAATGTCAAAATGTCAATCCAATAGCTGTTTCGATATTTTAATCTTTACTGATGTAATCAGAATGTCATTTAGATCCTCTACTCAGAAAGTATGTTTTTTTATGTTTAAGAGCATTTAAAACAACAGGTGATATTGGCAGCATTTCAATCCACTTGCTTTATTTGTTTGCTTCGCCATGAAAACAAAGAGGGCGAATTACATAGAGAAGCTGACACCTTAAGTACAGAAAATAAGTGGTGGTGCCCTCATCAGATTCTTGGCGTGTGCAATCTTGGAAACTGTCAAGTCAATTGATCCTGTTTTGACCCGTTATATATATATAGATCAGCTCTACAATATATATATATATATATATATATATATATATATATATATATATATATATATATATATATATATCCTCAAGAAGTTGATAACTTATTAGGTACAGAAAATAAATTGTGGTGATGCCCACAAGATATTCTTAGTGTGTGCAATCTCACAAACCGTCAGGCCAACCGATCCTGTTTTGACCGGTTTAGATGTATAGAGACAAGTCTACGAAATCTAGATATCCTAGGTCGAGCTGAAGTGGATTATATCTATATATATAGAAGACTTACAAGGTGGTACTAATTGTCAATTTGTATGTGGCTATTGTGTAGGCTAGATTCGGGCACAAGCAATGTACCTTTGCTAATGTCACTAGTTTTATATATACTCTGATGTCATTGTCGTGGATATCACTGATGTCAATGTCATTAACACCTTCACCCATGGCACCACTTGTTCACAATTTGGCGTGCTCAAACCTGCGCGCCGTAACGGAGGTCCTCAACGTTGTTGTCACTCAGGCCACGGGCAAAGAGGCACCCTCACCAAGTTCAATAAGGGCAATTGCATGGCCAAGCACGGGGAGGAAGAAAAGCAAGAATTACCACAGTGGTGAGTTTGCTGGGGATCAGACCGCACTGGCAAATAAAGTGGCAAACACACATCTGTCCACTTCAAGAAGGTAGCGGAGAGGTCATGCCCTATCAAGTATGAATACACGGAATCGGATCTCTTCAAGTGTTTCATTCACGGTGACCTCAGGCCTATCAAAGCAAGAAGAATCATTAAACCCGAGCCACTGATCAATGTAGAGTCTAAATTTTTCCAAAAATACAATACAAGGTATTTTGGGTCCTGAACCTCCTCTCTTCTCTGTACTTTTTGGCATAGAACATTGAGATTCCTTTTAATCATGGCATTGCCCAAAATAACCAACATATAAGGCAAACAACAACTGAGTTCCTCATCATCTACCTCTCTATATCTGAATTGAATCTAATGTAGATGCTCACCATGTGAAAGGTCAATATGGCATATCCGGTAGTTACGTCATCAGTTGAAAGGTTCTTTTAGGCTATAAAGATTATCAAATTAAAAGAATTGCACAACAAGAAGTCTGATGCTTGGCTTAATGACTTAGTTCTACATTGAGCGAGAAATATTCAAAGGAATTGATCTTGAGAAGATCAAGAAAACATTTCAAAACAAGAAAGATACGCAAATGTAGTTGCCTAGGTCATATAGGCGCAAGTGAAGAAGCTTCATTGTCACATGCATGGCTTGTTGACTTGTATTTTTGTTAATTTTTCCATTTATTCTAAATGTTTTTACTTATATATCTTGTTCTTGACTATCACTGCACCCTACCTTTAATTTTTTCATCGTCTACCACTGAAGAACCGGGAACCATACAAGGACATCGGCAACAGAAAGATGCCCACTCTGCATTATAAATTGGAAATCGGGTACTTGATAATAGAGGATACACTTGCATTATAAATTAAAAATGTTTAAACAGTTGAAGAGCATCTGGTACGCAATTTGACAGTTTGAAGTTGGAAATCGGGCTGCATTATAAATTGGAGACTGAGAAATTGTCTATCCTAGCCTTGATAATAGAGGTTTCGGCGTACATAGAAGGGGCCATACCGTCCATATTGCTTTCCTTCTACAATAAATAAGAAAGAAGTCCTGTCATCTGAAGCAAACGAAGCCAGTAGTTGAGTGCAAGAAAGAATTGGCTCGTTCCTCATCCCTGTACGTGTGCTTCATAAAGTGCTACTGGCGCGGGCCTTGAGCCACTTGACTGCTAGACGCGTCTCGTCCAAGGGAGGAAGAGACCGATGGCTTCTCTGGCAGCCACCAGTGCTGCTGCAGGTGGTGATTCAGACCAGGTAATTACCAGTTCGTTCACTCTGCGGGGAGACCATCGCTGCTCGTTCGCCTCAGCATCTGCTCGGTTTCCTTCACCTGCTGCTTCTGCCACTGCCGCAACAGCCGTCCCTTGCATGACAGAAGGCCACCAGATGCCTAGGTTTATCTAATAAAGTGCTTCCAATGATGATGGTGTTTGGTTCATTTTCCAAACTTCTCCTTAGATAAGTGTTGACCAAGTTAACAGGAGTTTGGTTAGCAATTAGACTTGGCCAACTGGATTTGACCAAATTTTGTATTAGGAATCTGGAGGTGTGAGAGGCCCAGCCTAGTGGTTATGTATATTAAAAAATATGAAAAATAAGGATTGGAATGTACAAAGATAGAAAACAAAGAATCTAACGTTTTTTTTCTTTAAAATTAGTTTTTTGCCATTGTGTTATTTTTTTTAGTTGTGCAAAACATATGCAAACCAATCACACTCAAATATCAATCATAACATTATTTAGCCATAAAAAAAGTAAGGAATTTCATTATTGCCACTATTTCTAACGTCTCACAAACTTGGGAGCCACTGTTATAGCAAATGTATTCCTCTGAAGAAATCCTAGAAAAGAGATATAGATTGCACCCATATTATTTCTTAGTAGGCATAATGTCCAACAAATGACTGCGCCACCTCTCTATCATAACATTTTTTCCATCCAAAATAAGAAAATAATTGCATTGACGCCATTTCAAAAAGGGTTTGAGAGAGCCAAAACAATATGTATTGCCGCCATAGGGACTTAGCTCACAAACACTCAATCATATGCACAATAGTTTCATCACAACTATAAAAGAGACAATTTAAAAGCCATTTGTTTAACAAGCATTTATCCTTTGGTTTGGCAAAACACCACTTAGCAAGTCTATTTGTCAGTTGATCATAGTACCAAAAAATCACTATCTAAAATACTCTATTTTCTTTAGAACACATCTTGGGATGTCAAAAAAGAAGAAGAAATCATCAACATGGGTAGGATAAATAAGACTGAACTAATCAGGACTAATCTTCCACCCATTGACATTTTTTCTTTTCATCTACATAGTCCCTTATGAATTCTTTCTTCAATTAATTTTCAATTGTTATTGTTGAGTTTCTATAGTGCATAGATATTCCATGTATCAAGAAATATTTATGTACCAATTCTCCACAAAATAATTCAGAATTCTTTGTCTCACACAGCTTGGCTTGCTGAAACACATTATTTCAGTTCTGTGAAAAATTGTCTTCAGATTTGATGTTCTTGAAATGTAGAGAAATAACTTCAAATTCATATCTTGTGCAATATCATGGTGTAGAATCCTTGCAAAAAATATGATGTTGTATAAATAAAATAGTGTCATGTTGTAGAATCCTTGCAAAAAAATATCATGGTGTAGAAATAAAATAGTGTCATTTGTGTACTGCAAGATAGGTGGAGTACAATTCCACAAGTTTGACCACATTCCTTGACTGTAGAAATGGATGACAACCAACATACCTAACACTATATTAAAAAGTATAATATTGTGGGTCGCCATGCCTTAAACCTTTCTTTTAGGAAGATGAGTGGAAAATATTTTGTTTCCGCACATTGGATAACCATTGTGAACTCTTGCTAGGAGATCATCTAACATGTCTACTGGCTTTGTGGGATTTGTTGGAGAATGAACATTGGATAACAAAATACTACAACACACATAAACATAGCTGGTTCTCTTAGACATTGCAAAGTATTCCTCCAAATGTTTTGTTTGAACTTTTTGAGCCTTGCCACACTAATTTAATATTAGTTGCGGCAAATTATACGAACAAATAGCCTTGAACTCAATAGAACATCACTAATGATGTTTGAAAAGTGACATGAATTGTTTAGTCTAAACACTAGTAACTAGATACATCCTTTACTTGTCACACTAATATAATGACCCTTCACAAATGAAGGTCCAGTGTAGCGCGCTCAATTTCCAGGGCATGGAACGTTATTCCTGGTTGGTGGCTCTAACCGGGACTAACTCCTTCTCTTGTCCCGGGACCAAAAGTGGTCGGCACTAAAGCTTTGGACCGAAAGTCTGTTCTCTACTAGTGATGGTTTCGTGCTTTTTGGTAAAATAACTAAAAACATTTTCCTGTATATCCTCTATTTTCTAGGTTTTGGTAGAAGCACATGGCTCAACACAGACAATTATTTTGAATAGGCCAAATCAGCTTAATGTACTCTCATCCGCAATGGTATGTTAAGGGTTCACTAGTATTACAGTACCATGTTCACTTTTAGAATTGTAGGTGCAGGATGATTGTTCTTTTTTGTTGCAGATTAAGCTGCTCCTGGGGAGTTACATCGTTTATGAGAAAGATGACAGAGTTAAATTGCTAATTATGAAGGTATTTTATGGCACCTTGTCTTTATTATAATTCAGTATTTGATGTGGTCACTGGTCTAACTTAGATTATATGCCTATTAGGCTTTAGCTCACAGAGCTTTCACAGCTCTCGACTCCTCCTTGCATTGTAGTAAGGAGTTGCTTTTATCTTTCTCATCAAATGAACTATGAGCCCGTGAAACAAGCATTTTTGGTTTCACTGCATTCAACTCTACCATGCGCTGTAGCACAAGGAGCTCGAGCCATTTAGAGCCATGTGAAATAGGGCGTAAATGTGTGATTCTCCACTAGAAATTACCATGTAGCAAGGCAGTCACATAGAAAACGAGTTGTCCATGTAGCATCTCTCAAATAAATAATACAAAGAGGTAGAGGTGAAGCATTTTACCCTATTTCAATTTGAAGCACATCACTCGTATTGAACTTATGAATTCATAATTAAACCTTGTGCCATATTCTAAGTCTTGCAAGGGAACAATATTTGAAATTTTAACTGCTTGTATTCCATTGATCTTATTCTTTTTTTTTTTAAACGGTCGGGGAGTCCCCGACCTTTTTTTTTTAATTACATGAAAGAATAGTTGTAACACCCCAGAAGAAAACAACAAATCTTCTCGGAGAATTACCACACTTCAACACAAACAGTCAACTACAAAAGAGTACGGAAGCAATATTAATCATATAGAGTAATGACAAATAAATTTTTCTGTTCCCTAACAAGTCATAAATTGACCATCGAAACATGATCCAAAGTAAACACACAAGAGACAATCCAAGTAATCCATGGTTTAAATCATTATTATTATTATTATTATTACAACACATGTGTCCTGAAGATATGTGTAACTCAAAGGTGACGTGCACACGTGCTGCTACTCCCATCCCAAGCATCCATCTTCCAAGCTGAAGCACCCGGGAAATAATAACGTGTGAGGTTTATGGAAAACCTCAGCAAGCAAACTGCTTTAACCAAATTATTTAAATCACAATATGGTTAAACATCAGCTTTAAGTGGCATAGTAAAAGATCCACAAATAGGTACATCAAGATAAAAGATACATCCGTTAGTCCATAGCATATTTAATATACTTCATAAGGCATCTGCAAATAATACAATGCGATGCAAATGAGAATGATGCAATGCAATGCATGACTTCACTTCTACCCACACATCCCAAGGAGAGGGAGTGAGGCTTGCAACCACATTGCTCATCAACGTGCGTTGCTGTACGGTACTTACCGCACCAATTCGGCTACGGTTTCTTCAAATGCATATCAATGGAGAGAGTGCAAATGCAAATGTTGCATTGTGAGTAATTCATGTACTTCAATAATTCAACAATGGCTCCACAAGGTAAATATTCATAATACTCCAAAGTAAGAAAATAACTTCAAGGTTCAGATTATGTTGCTAGTGTGAGATATTAAAATTAAGTGGAGGCAATTCAAACAACCAAGCCAAAGCATGTGGACCACATCGCCACGTTTACTTGCCTTCAACGAAGATCACAAAGTGAGAGCTAAGCACGATCCGAAGGTGCACCACCTGACCACAAGCATAACTCAGTACCAATTCCATCATACAAACAAATCAAGAAAGCAAGATACGCAATAAAGCGTCCCAAACCCTCTATTCGGACATCTACCATCTCGCTACCGATCGTAACAGCAGCACTGATCCTTATCTTTTTCATAGACAAATAACCATATTGTAATAAATTCTCAAAATCTACCAGAACATAGAACATTCATTTATCTACAACTTCCGTATTATGAAATTTGGCATAAGAAGTCTAGAAAATAACATAAACATCTTTGCATCTTGACTGAAGATTCTGTCAGTCAAAACAGGACAGCAGTCTTGTAAAATTGAAAACTGGAGATATATAAGTCACAAAATTGTGTTCTCTACCAATCTGGAAAGCTTAAGAAAACCTCTACAATTCGTATTCAGATAACAAGTTCAAATTCCTCTGTTACGGGGCCAAAACTGGGTAAATCTAGAATATGTCCAGAATTTCGTCACTGCAAAACAGCCGTCTAAGAATGGCTGTAACTCCAAAAAATACAGAGGCTATGAGGGTGATATTGGTGTCAAAAGAAAGGTATTGAAGTCCTCTACAAATGTTTCCACTTCGTCAAAATTTATTGAGGCCACTAAGATGCCCTAAAATGGCGACGAACAGAAACTACACAATCTGACGGGATTTCAGGTTGTGGACGAGATCAAGTTTAGGGAATTTCGAGAATTAATCCATCCAAACCCGTTCCAATTGGATGATTTGATCCACAAAACATGAACCAAAAGAAAGGGATTATGATCTGAAATCTCACCTAGGTTTAAACCAACAAGTACGATGACGAGACACCGGCTATCCACATCGCTTGCGATGGGATCGTCACCGCCATGGAAACTTGGAGAAGAACGGCACGACGATGGCGGCGGCAAAACCCTAGTCCTTCCCTTGCTCCTCCTTCTCCCTTCTCTTTTTTTCTTCTCTCTGTTTTCCCGTGAAAGAGAAGTGGCGGCTGCTAGGGTCACGATGGGGAGAGGAGAAGAAAACCACGGGCTGTCCACGTGAAGGGCTGGCCGTTACTGTAGCAGCGCACTACTGTAGCGTTTTTTTTTTTTCTTTTCTTTTCAGCTTTACTCTATATTTAGCAAAAGAATTTTAGGGTGTTACAATAGTTACAGTGGAAACAAAAGTACAAGGCGCCAGGCCCAAAAGGAAAAGAAAGCAAAGATTCTATAGTAAGCTATATCTCCAAGAACTAATGAGATTGCTCTTTGGAGGCTTGGCTTTAATACAGACTAGGCCAAGATTCTCCAAAAGAAAACTTCTCCAAATTCTGAACTCTCTCTGCCCATTGTCAACACGCTGAGATCATAATTTCCCTGAAGATGACACTTTGGAACTCCTGTCTAGCTTGCTGAAGCATATCCATAGGGCTTGTGTTTAGATTCCTGTTAATGTTGATGGAGGACCGGCAGAGTCTGCTAAATGGGCACTCAAAGAAAAGGTGTAGGTATGTTTCTTCACAGTCGAGGTCACAAAGGATACATTTATAACTATCAAGTTGCATATTTTTCCTTTTCAACATATTTCTTGTATTGAGTCTGTCTCTTGCTAAAAGCCAAAAGAAGAATTTTTGGTCTCCAAGATTAGTAGCTGCCCAAATCCACTTAAAGAGAGGGGAGGTTGGAGAGTCATTTACCATTATGTCATAGGCCTTCTTACTGCTATATCTATTGTTTCCCCAAGAGTATGTTCAGATATCATTTGAGTTTTCACCCATGTTAAGGTTTGCCAAGAAGGAGTTAACTTCACTTAACTGTTGGGTAACAACTGAGGAGAGGGGTAGGGCTGAAGATTCTATCCATGCTCTGAGAGAGGAAGAACCTTACAGAACATTTGGGTTTCCTGGTGAATGAGAACATTGATCTTATTCTTCATTGCTTATAACATCGCCAGGCTTGCTATAGTGTTTTCATTAACTTGCTTTTCTTTGTTCAATTTATTATGTTTCTCATTACCTTTTATTAGCCTTTGTAAATTGACATGATAATAACTTTAATTTTATTACCACTAGGAAACCCTCTATCGATCTCAATTTCTATGATTGTGTTGAAACATGACTTGTTTTCAGGGGAAAGGACGAGCATTTTGTGCTGGAGCTGATGTTATTGATTGTGTCCGGTCTATACACAATGGTAACTACTTCAATTATATATCCAATGAAGATTTCTTTGCATGTTTGTCACCGTCTTATGTTACCTGAGTCAACACCCATGTCGCATGTGTCTAATGGTCTAAGGTTGTTCTACATGTTTTGTTAACTGTGTTGTTTGTTTAATTCTTAAATCAGAAAGCTGGAAATGGGGTGCAAATTTCTTCAAAGATCTACACTTGTTAAACTACATAATTGCAACATGTATCAAACCTCAGGTCAGCTGCATCCCGTCACATGAATTCATTCTAATTATTCATGTACTTCTCGGTTCGCTACCTCTAAATGCTTAGACAATTTAACTATACAGGTTTCTCTTCTTACTGGAATTGTCATGGGTGGTGGTGCTGGTGTTTCTTTACATGGAAGATTTCGAGTTGCCACTGAGAACACGGTATATACTAGAAACCAAAATTAAAGCGACAATTTTCTTATGTTGTCACTTTTACTTATCTATTTAAGACAGCCAGTAGTTATCAAGCACAGAAAGTTCGTGTGTCATCATGCAGCTTGACATCATGCCAAATATGGGTCATTTACATTTCAAATATTCCTGCAGGTTTTTGCAATGCCAGAAACAGCTCTGGGTCTCCTTCCAGCTGTAGGGGGCACATATTTTCTGTCTCGGCTTCCTGGGTTCTATGGTAGTATGACTCTTGTTTATTTAATAAAGTTCATATGGCCATGTCATTGCCATTTATTATATATTTCTATATATATATATTATTAACATTATTGGAATACTGTACTATGAATCCTTGGATTATTCTTTAATTTGCAGTTTTACGAATGACCATGTGCTTAATTGATTTTTACCAAGCGTGCTAGCTTTTTTGGAAATAATCTATGCAATTATATAAGTAATTATATAGATATAACGATAGAAATAAATAAAGAGTGGCCAAGTTTCTTGTTTTCTACTTCATGTTTGGTTCCATTATTCCATATTATAGTAAAGGTGGCTTCAGAGATATTATTAACTAAAATGTTATTTTAACTTTTTACAGGAGAGTATGTTGCTCTGGCTGGTGCCAGATTGATGGTGCTGAAATGCTGGCATGCGGTCTGGCTACACATTTTGTCCAGTCAACTGTAGGTTCACTTGTAACTTAAAATTTAACTAAGCTGCCAATTTTTGCTTCTGGTTATGATGTTAGCTGTTGTATTTGTGGTTACAATTCTTTGGAACATGCTACATAAATACTGACCTTTTTCATCTAGCATTCAATCCTTTCAATTTTTTGTCTGCATCATTGAACTCATGTATGTTTTATATTAGTCCACAACTTCTAGTAAATACTATTTATTTATTTATCAGAGACTACTGTTGCTTGAAGAATACCTTAAAAAAAGCTAGACACCTCCAATACTTTTGCTGTGTGTAGTACTATTGATCAATTTGCTCATCAGCCACCACTGAAAGACAATAGCTCCCTGAATAGGTAAGGGTGTTTCTGATTGAATGACTGAAGCATGTCTGATTCATAATGCGCACTAATTTTTCAGTCTCTTGTGCACCCCAGGTTGGAGATAATCAACAAATGCTTTTCGAAAAGCACAGTTGAAGAAATTATATCCACTCTGGTGAGTTTGTTACATAATTAAAAGCAGGTGCTATGGGTTCACCTATTGTCTTAATTAATATTTATTGTGACAGGAGCAAGTGGCCTCAAATTTGGCTGATGAATGGGTTGCTAGGACAATCCAGTGTTTGAAAAAGGCTTCTCCTACTAGTCTGAAAATCACTCTGAGATCGGTATCCATTAGAAACCACACACCATATTTCAGTTGTGCGCACCAGAATATAGTTGTTTCATTATTTGTTTTGTACCTCGGAATTCAGATAAGAGATGGGAGAACACAAACTGTTGGGGAGTGCTTGCATCGGGAATATAGGGTGATTTGCCATCTCATCCGTGGTGACTTCAGCCGAGACTTCTTTGAGGTAATTAAATACGGGCATTGTCAACACTATTATGTATACTTCATTGTCTCTGTACCTAGCTAACATTCAATTCCCATTGCAGGGATGCAGGGCTATACTAGTAGATAAAGATCGACGCCCAATGGTTCAGATAATTTCAGATTTAGTACATTTGCATTAAATTTTATTGCTTAGAGTTTATTTTGTCTGATAGAACCTTTAGATGATTGTGATGTTTTTTTCTGGGACTTGCAGTGGATGCCTCCTAGTTTGAAACAAGTACATGACGAGGCAGTTGAAGACTATTTCACAAAAATTGATGATCCACAGTGGTTAGATTTGAACCTACCAGACAGACATTCATATGGAAGAATTATTAAATCAAAGATTTAATGGGCCTTTAGCGAAGAATTAGCCTCGGTTGTGGTCAGAATAACAAATCATCTCATCATTGAAGAGTCTGTGTAGACTGTCGACTACTGCTCAAATAAAACTGAATATACCGTATAGCTCAACATATTTGATAGAAGAAACTCTTTGTTATTTAACTTGTATGGCTATACGATAAGCTAGCTTATCTCATTAATTTGGCCACAACCAAGCCATGGAAATACACTACTAGAGGATAGCCTATCACTGGTGGTTCTTCAGTTGAAATTGACAGTTTTATTTTTATTGCAGAGTCCTTTTCTGTTACCTTTTACCGTAACAAAGTCCAAGGGCGATTATATATATATTACAGAGTTCCGTATTGCATGCATATGTGCTAACACAAAGCTGAAGTCAACTGTGGCCACATTCGGTACAGGGGATGCCCATTATTTACTGGAAAATAACCCGACAGGGTCAGGGCTGCTTGGTAGTAGCGCCGAGAAGACTAGGGCCATGGCCATTGGAGTTCCACTGAAGCAGCATCCAGACAATAGATGTCCCTGCAAGGAAATATGTACGGAAAAGCAGGTCAAATATCAGTTCCAGTTTAGCAGTAGGCCGAGGGCACAAAATGTGTTTGTACCTGCGATGAAGGTGAACGGGGCGAGACTAGCTGCACTGATGGTGTGGTGCACCAGGCACTCGATGGCCAGGTATCCTATGGCGTAGACGAAGGACAAGAAGGTGGCCGCGTACACCGGCTTGCTGCTGAGGTTGAAGGCGCACATGAAGCAGAGCGTGCACGACAGCAGCGTCCACACCGCGATCGAGCGTCCGTGCACGCCGCTCACTGAAAAGCCCATGTCATACACCGAACGGCTTACAAGGTGAAAACAAGGGCAACATCAGGAGTTGGAAGGTCACCAGCACGCACCTTGTATTTCGGAGAAGGTGGCCGAGCAGAACGATGCGGAACCGAAGAAACACGACCAGGTAAAGGTGGACCGGAAGGCGCCGACAGCCATGAGCCACCACCCCAGTGCTGGCATGCCATGCTTCTTCAAGGCGCCTGCCATGGTGGCTTTAGCTTGATTGGGTGCACAGGGTAAGAGGATGAAGCAGTTGCTTGGGCTTACACACGCACGCCGGGAGATAGGTTGTGTTGAATTGCTCGGTTTCTGCATTGTTCTATTTATAGAGAGAGTACAGAAGACTTTAAAGTCTAGTATGGTTTATAGCTTTTAGGCTAAGTACTGCTCTCAGAGGCTTCGGTTGGCAAATCGTTTTATGAAATGAAATACGCATGTACGTAAAACCCTGCCACTCACCTAACCCACGTTTGATTCCTGAAACCACGTGTGAACTGGCACGACCTAATCTCCCAGCGCATGAGATGAACACTAAAGAGTATAGTGATGTCCGTAATAGCAGTATAGTGATGTCCGTGCTAAAGAGTGTCATCATGGGAAAATACGACAAAAGCTAAAAAGAAGGACCCTAGAATTCAACGTCCTGTTCTAAACTCTAAACTGTCGAACAAATGCGTGAAACATACTACTTGCGTGCATGCATATAACATGTATCGCGGAATCCTGACTTCACGTTCTAAACTGTCCAAGCTGCATATAAAATTACATGCTACTTGCGTGCAAAGGCGCACATGCCTGACGTGGAACACCGAACCTGGACATCAAAAGTCTGTACTAGTGGGCATGTTTTCTTAAAGGCTTTGCAAAGTCAGTCAACTGTGTAAGCTTTTGGTGGGTGTGCCTGTCATGAGCAGGAAAAGTTGATAATGACTTCACCTAGTAAGTCTTTGTGTTCTAGAGGCTATATGCAATGTGAAAGGCCAGGACTGAATCAGTATAGAGTTGCTCGTCCTCCTGCATGATGAATGTCCTAGATCCTACAGATAAAGAACTGAATCGAGGAAGCTGTACAGAATGTGAAAGGCCAGGACTGAGGTTATTTTTCTGTCCCATGAAGCATGTCTCACGTAGAACAATCAGTTGAAAGTATGATTTTTTTTTAAGTTTCAAAACATTTGAAAACAAGAGGTAATGTTAGCATGTTGATCCCACTTGCTTCATTTTTCCTATCCCATGAAGCATGCCTCACGCATGTAACATGGTTCACGAACATTGAATCTCCGCACATGGCTAAAGAAGCTGATAATTTACGTAGGACATCTTGCCGCGATGCCCTCAAACATATTCCGCGCATGGAATCTCGCTAAATGACAAGCCAACTAATCCTAGTTTGACCAGTATGCAAAGAGATCAGCTCTTCACGCTACCAGCTGTAAGTTAGTATTGATCCTGTGTTTCCTGAGCTCCATTCTAAGTCAATTAATTGCATATATAGATTTCAAAAATATTATTTTTTTCAAAACTACCAAATTTATTCACCTAGCTCGAGAGAGGACCTCTGCAATGTTAAGTCTCCTATTTAGACCATTCTAATGTAGATCACTTTCACATGCATCAATTAAGTGCATGTTCATATATACCTTGTACACAATGGTGCTTAAGTTTAGAAAAAGTTACACATGCATTAATGGATGTAAGTAAAGTAGTTTAAGCATGGTTTCTGGACCTTGTCTAATGAATCTTAATTTGGCTATGGAGAAATTCAGAGAGTCCATATTGTTTACTTAACTTGAGATGTCTAGCTTTTAACGCTAGCATGCAACATACTAATATCATAGAAAGACAAAGTTTATACTGACATTATATAGAGATATTCAACTTTGTATTTCTTAATTTTTTCTATGAGATTATTTAAGTATTCAAAATTATGTTTTAGGTTCTCAGAGTTTTAAAATCCACTTTTTTTCTGAATTTTCTAAACGACCTAGGACAAAGATATAACCTAAACCAAAGTTGTTGGACTTGACCAGATATAAAACTGTTTAGGGTCTTAATTTTATATTCTTGGTAGTTGGTACATATCGCTTGCGATGGAGTTTCTACATTGTTGTCCATCTTTGACGGTTGGCTTGTTTCCTAGGACTTTTGGCCCTACAGAATATGGTAGTTATACTGTCCATAGCGCGTTGGCAGCTTCCTCTCCTATAAATACTAGTGAAGTTTTGTCATTCTGAGCAAAGCACCAAGTAGTTGATCGAGCACAGGCAAGTTGTATCATCCTGAGCTGCTTTCACCTGCTCGTCGCCTCGTCCAACGGTCCAAGGGAGGAAGACATCGATGGACGCCGAAGCTGCTGCAGGTGGCTATTCACACGAGGTTCGTTGACACATCCACCTTGCCTGCTTTCTTGCAGATTTTCGAACTAGAGTGCTTCAATGGTGCTGAGAACAATAGTGCGGGATGCATGTTTCACAACATACGTCAGTAATGATGTATACAAAGTGACGTACCACTTAGGGCCAACACTAATGACTTTTTTTTGTTTACGTATAAACACTAATCACTATTATATGCCTGGCACTTACTAATGACCACTTAAAAAGAAGGGCCACTTTATATGCCTGGCAGTCTGATGGCTTATTAATTAGTGATACATATAACAGATGGACTGACACTTTTCCCGGCATCACAAGTTTTTTTTTTTTTTTTTTGAACATAGTGTGCTCAATTTGTATTAGCAACTGTTTCATTCTGTCGTTTCCAGAACTGAAGCTGTTTTCCCCCTGTTTGTCCTCTGTTTTCTAGCTTTTGTTAGAAGCAGATGGCGCTACACGGACACTTACTTTGAATAGGCCAAAGCAGCTGAATGTACTCTCGTCTGCAATGGTACGTTAAGCTCAATAGTATTAAGATACCCATGTTTACAATTCGAACACTGGGTATACAATATGATGATTGCTGTTCGATGCTGCAGATTAAGGGACTTCTGAGGTGTTTCACAGATTATGAGAAAGATGATGGAGTTAAATTGTTGATTTTGAAGGTACGTACCTCACACCACTCAGTATTGTAGTTCAATATTTGAGGTGGTCAGTGGTTTTAACTTAGGTGTAGACTTCTATTAGGTCCCGTTTGCAAGAGCTTTGAACAGTTTTGGCTCCTCTGTGCAGTGTGTCGAGGAGCTGTTTTATCTTTTCTCGCTCCAAAATAAACGAACTAGATGCTATCTTCTGTTCCTCCTAGGGTCCAAACTTTTGTTTGTTTTACAAGTTTTGGCTCATCTATGCTGTTAGAGCCATGCAAAATGGGATCTTAGTACGTTTTTGTGATATATTACCAATAAACAAGGCGGTCACAAACAACATGAATTGCCCAAGCTAACAGCTCTAAAAATAGATAATACACAGAGCTCTTGGTAGTTATTTTGTTCAGAAGCACTTTGTTCCATTCAAAGCAGATGACTGAGTTGAACTTATCCGATCCTAAGGAGGCTTGTTGTCGCATCATGTTAAGGCTTGCAAACTTGAATGGAACATTATTTGAACATGAACAACTTTTATTCTGGTGACCTAATTCTTCATTCATTAAACATCGTCAGACTCACTTTAGAGTTTACTTTAGCTTGCTTTTGCTTCCTTAGTCCACTAGTACAAAAAGTGATTTTAGGAGAACTTCTTTTTTGACTAATGCAACAGAGGTTGGTGCATGACCATATCTAGAGAAGACAGCCTTTGTAAATGGTCAAGCAGCCTCCATCCATGACCAACCTCTGTTGCATTTTCAGAAGCCAGCATCCTAAAGTGACTTCTTCTAATTGACTATTAACAAATAGGGCCATTCCAAGGAACCGCCTTTAAATCGCCTTAAAAATGATAACTTTTTTCATATGAATTCAAATAAAAGCAAACTTTATATCAAAGTGTTAGAACTTCGGTATAATCTCCAACTTTGTGGATGATACATTTTTATTTGAAATGGTTTAGTCCCTACGATTTTGTTTTGAGCCCTTGGATTTTTTATTTTAAAATTTAATTTCAATCAAGCTAGATTGTTGAGATTATCTACACAAAAGTTATGGTTCACAATACGATATGCAGTCATTTAGTTAATAAGTTTTCAATTTGAAGTCATTTGGTTTATGAAATATTAATTTATATTCTATGATTTAGAGACTTATAAATTAAAAAATTCGAAATGACCTCAAATATTGACATGATCCATATCAAAGTTGTAGATGTCAAAGCATTCTACTCGTCGCAATTGACAAGTTATTGATATTTGTTTCTAAATTCTAGTTTTTTTCTTAAACAATTTTGTACTTGAAACTTTTCCAATTAGAGTCATTTAGTGTCTAAACTATTTAATACAGGACAAACAAGCAGTGGCACAAAAAAAAAGCAGTATCCCAAATGAGTGTGTCATGTAGTGGTGGAAATGTGTTATCTCGTGCAGGGATGGGCACCTTAAAAACATCTGCCTCTACAAATGGCATTAAGAGATTCTGGCCACCTTGGCTCCCTCTGGAATGTCTGATGAACACAGACCATTTGATAGAGGCGGCTGGAGCACCTCCCTCTGAAAATTAAATTTGACCATCTCTGAAAATTCTTTTTATGTAGTAGTGTCAATTTTTTTGTTTCCTTCTATTAGCTCTTTGAAGTTGATATATAAATATTAAATTATAATTATAATTTTACAACCTCCTCTACTAAGATCATTTTGTGTGATCTTAATGTCTCGTCATTGTATTGAAGAATCACATGTTTATAGGGGAAAGGAAGAGCATTTTGTGCTTGGAGGTGATGTTAGCGCTGGTGTCCAGTCCATATATAATGGTAACACAACCTCTAAGATATCAGTCTATTGATGATTTCTCTTGTTACCTGATTCAAAACCCATGTTACATATTGCAAATGGGTCTAATGTTGTTCCACATGTTCTCTTCATCGCGCTTCGCTTTTAAATCATAAAACGTAAAAGCTGGAAGTGGGGTGCTGATTTTTTCGAGATCAATATTTGTTAGACTACATAATTGCAACATATATCAAACCTCAGGTGAGCTGCATGGCTTTATATTCATTGTAATTATTGGTCACTTTTATGTTCAGTGCATCTAAATGTTAGACAACTTAACTACAGGTTTCACTGCTTCTTTGAATAGTCATGGGTGGAGGTGCTTGGTATTTCTTTACATGGAAGATTTCGAAGTTGCCACTGATAACACGGTATATATTAGAAACAAAGTCAACTGAAATTTCTCTTGCATTGTACTTTTTTCTTATCAATTCAAGATAGGTTTGGGAAGCGCAAAAAATTCATGTGTGATGATGCAGCTTGAGAACCTCTTGTATAATGTTTTGCTCAATATAAACATTCAGGAATAATATTCATCATAAAAAAAAGAGCTAGGCATAAGAAACATTCAGACCTCTTCAGATTAGATTTCAGTTTTCATACTAATCCTTTTTGAGCGTGACCGGTGCTAGTAGTTCTTTTACTCATTCGAATGTAGAGAATCTTGCTTTGTTTTTATTAGGAATTCAAAATATTTGGAACTGCACAAACCTGGATCACTTACATTTGGAATATTCATGCAGGTTTTTGCAATGCCAGAAACAGGTCTTGGTCTCTTTCCAGATGTAGGGGCCTCATATTTTCTATCTCGGCTTCCTGGGTTTTATGGTATCTAATACCACACTCCTTGTTCAATAGAAATACATATAGCTACATCATTGCCATGTATTTAATTTTCACATATGTTACTTACTGAGGTCAGCCTTCTTTGGTGGGAAGGTAGCTTGGGAGATCTTGTCAACTAAAATATTATTTTAATTTTCTACAGGAGAGTATGTTGCACTTACTGGTGCCAGATTGGATGGTGTGGAAATGGTTGCATGTGGTCTGGCAACTCATTTTGTACACTCAGATGTAGGTTCACTGGTAACTTAATTTTGAACAGAGCTGCCAGCATTTTCTTCCAGTTATTATGACAATATTGCTGTTATATTTATATTTATTATTGTTCGGAACATAATACATAAATCCTGATCTTTGTTTGGCATGCGTCATTAAGTTCAGATGTGTGGTATACAATATGCATGCTTTCAATCTTTGTTGGTTGCATCATTATGATCATGTATGTGGTATATCAGTCTACAACTCCTAGTAAATACTCTCTTTTTTTCTCAGAGGTTGCTACTGCTTGAAGAATCCCTTAAAAAGTTGGACACCTCCAACCCTTTTGTTGTGTGTAGTGCTATCGATCAATTTTCTCAACAGCCATCACTTAAAGAGAATAGTTCTCTAAATAGGTAAGGGTGTTTCCGGATTGAATGCCTCAAATATGTCTCATTTTTAATTTCACTAATTTTTCATTCTCTGGTGCACCCCAGGATGGAAATAATCAACAAGTGCTTTTCTAAAGGGACTGTTGAGGAAATTATATCCACACTTGTGAGTTTTATTCTAATAAATCGATGTTTCTATGTGTTCACGTATTCTGTCTTGACAAATTGTTAAATATATATATTTATTATGTCAGGAGAAAGAGGCCTCAAATTTGCCAGACAAATGGGTTGCTAGGACAATCCTGAATTTAAAAAGGCTTCTCCAACTAGTCTGAAAATCACTCTGAAATCGGTATCCATAAGAAACCACACCTTATATTTGTACTCTTAGTCTACGATTTCAATAGTGTGTACTAGAATATTGTTGTTTCATTATGCATTTTGTATCTCGGAATTCAGATAAGAGAAGGCAGAACACAAACTGTTGGGGAGTGCTTACATCGGGAATATAGAATGGTTTGCCATGTTGTACGTGGGGACTTCAGCCGAGACTTTTTGAGGTAATTAAATATGAAAATCATCAACACTGTTCACTGCATTTTATTGTCGCTGCCCAGCAATGTCAATGTACCTTACATCCAATTCCTGTTGCAGGGTTGCAGGGCTATACTTGTAGATAAAGATCAAAACCCAAAGGTTTGATAATTTCAAATTTAGCACATCTTCATCAAAATTTATTACTGGCAGATTATATCCGATAAAAAACCTTTAGATAAGATGTTGAACTTTTTGGGGAACATGCAGTGGATGCCTCCAAGGTTGGAAGACGTGCATGACGAGGCAGTTGAGGAATATTTCTCAAGAATTGATGATCCACAGTGGGAAGATTTGAATCTACCCACCAGGTGTTCCCATGGAAGAATTATTGAGTCTAAGCTTTGATTGAAGGTTTTGGCGTACACATTAATGGAGCCTCGGTTGTGATCTGAATAAGACATCACATGTAAAGTTTAAAGAAATAGAGTCTCTATAGAGTGAAGACTAATTTTAAAATCAAACTAAATGTTCCATTATATGTCAACTTATATCATGGAAAATACTCATTGTTGTTAATTTATAGGGCTAGACAATACTGTTCATGTTATCTCATTTGGCCATGAGCTGAAAGCCTGGTAGCCACTGCAATACAATTTAGTGAATTTTATCATCCATGGAAATGATTTTTTTGCGTGATTAACAAAAGAAAACCACCATCTCATGTTCGAAAACATGAAATCACATCCTTTTACATATCCTAGATGAGGGTAATGTACTTAGTTGGGACTTTGTGTTTTTCGAAGGCCCACCACACATGACGTTTCTCAGTACATTGTCATATGCCTTCTAGAGGTCAATGAAGACCACCTGCAAGTCCTTCTTCTGCTCCCTAAATCTCTCAATTAATTGTCGTACTAAGAAAATTTCCTCCATGGTCGTCCTCCCAGGCATGAACCCAAATTCAAAACAAATTCAATTTTCACAAATCAAATAGACACATATATGTAAGACATGCATACCTCATCCATTCATGAAACCAATGAAATTGTCAAACTTTTCACACACACATACTTGAAACCAACAAAATTGTCGATGTTTTCACACACATGCTACTTTAGGTTTCCTAATCCATACTTTGTTCGACAAAGCATAACCTGTGACACATAGCATGGTGTGTCATTTCCTCAACTTCTCTTACTTGGGATGCTTCCCTAATGCACTGTATTTGTGAATAACAGTCACTCTTCATGGACGCATTAGTATTTGTGAATAACAGTCACTCTTCATGGATGCATTAGTCTGTGACAAACTTTCATATGTCTACTACTATTTGATTGAAGCAGTGTTGGTTGACCTGTTCCACCTCCCACCATTTTAGTTGTTTCTTAAGCTGCCACCACTTGTGATCCTACTAGTTGCTCAGGCACTCACAGATGTAAAACCCAAACAAAAGTGATCCTACTGGTTGCTTGGCACACTGCACGACAAAGAAGCGTTAGACCATATATAGAAAGAGAATAGTCAGTGTAATAGACTTGATATACATACTGGGAACTCATGCATGAGTTTCAGTCTATTTTCATGCTTCATCTTATACTTCTCGGATCTTACGCCATAGCAGTCGACATCTTTTAAGTACTCCTTATAAGCGTTATACAAAAAGCACTAGTGTCAACGGCAATTTGAACACATATGATAAAACTCTAAATGAATAAGTAGTTCCATCACTTACATCGTAAAAGCTAACAAATGCAATATGCTTTAATAGATGTGTTTGCTTCTCTGTGATTAGTAGAGGAACTCAAGTGAGTATTACCTCTAAAACAAAGTGAGGTGATGTCGATTTAGGGCTTTCATTTGGTTTATATACTCGCTACTAGATATTGTGCCTAGATATTGTATCAGGGTGGGGCCAAACTTTTAGAGGCGACCCTTATATAATAACAGCCTCTGAAATAAATTTATGTATATGGGCTTCATGGGACACGACGTCCGTCCAAAAAAAAAGACTTTTGGAGGTTGTTGTCTTAAAGGACCGCTTTAAGATGATTTTACGAGGTGGGAAAAAGTAACAAGCTCCATAAATCAAAATGACCATCTCCTTTATTCATTCAGTAGTTTCCAAGGGGGTTGGATTTTGTGCAATATTGATTTTACGTTTGCCTCCATTCATTAAAGTGCACCGTCACTTTGCTTCTGATAAATATAGCAAACCAAGTTTTAAGCTAGCCTACCAAAAATTTAAGCTAGCCTACCAAAAATTATGTTGAACAAAAGGTCTCCCTAGCTTTATATATCAGAAAGCAGCAAAAGATTTCAGGTTCAGTAATAGGCGCAACGCGCTCAGAGCCCAAGGCTGGCCGGTGTTAGGGGTATACAAAAGTGGGCCCCCACGAGACGTCATTATCACCCAAGCTGGTCGTCATTATTATATAATCCCAGGAGATCATGGTAGATAAGACGGCTTGGTAACCAACCGCACCCCACAGGAGTGAACCCCTCGGGAAGAACAATGACTTGCTAGAGGGTCACTCCTCCGGGTGACCTAACTCCACCACGAGAGCCCTCGGTTAGGCTCGAGATCCGTCCGAGCCTGACAAGCAAGGCAACCCGGTGCATAACCTCGGGCGCCGCCCAAGCAATGACAGGACATGTACTCAGTGCCTTCTGACATTCCCACGAATCCCGCCGCTGCTCGGGCGACCGAGCAAGGATGTGACAACTGCCATGATGAGCTTTGTTGACTTCCAGGACCCGGCATGGGATGCTCTGCTATGCTCTGCCACCCTGCCGCGCCTGGGAGACCTACGCTACACGGCATGGTGATTTCGACCCGTCCCATCAGTACCTGTATGGGTGATCCATGGGAAGGATAACCATGGACGGCTGGACACCGGAAGAGACCTGGGGACGGCGCTCCCTGCAGGCTTGGGAGATCGCTACGGGACAAACCACAAGGACGGCCGCTCCCTCACCTGCTTGTAACCCCTATTACGAGTACCTCCCGTGCGGGATAATAAAAGGCCGATCGATACTACTGGATGTAGGGCATCCGTGCCTGAACCAGGATAAATCTTCTTGTGTCCTTTCAGCACACCATCCGGGGCGGGGAATAGGTAGTGTAAATTTTACTAGTCGATGGTTTAGGACCCCCGGTTCTTAAAACACCGACATCCGGGAACAACTAAGTCGATTACATTGGTCGAAAATCACAGTGGTTGAGGTCACCGAGGGCTGAATAGTTAATTGCTCCATCTGTGATGAATTTGAATCCTGCCAAAAAATTATGGGGGCCTTTTCATCCTAGCATAAACTTACCATTCCTTACCCAGCAAGAATAAACTAGGGGTCCTTGTTTGGTTGATATGTTACCTACCTTGGAGTGTGTGTTGGCAAGAAAAATCCTTGCCAATTCAGGTTAGTCAATTTGTCTCACACAACTTGGCGAGGTAGGGATTGTGCTCTTGCCAACAAATACAAGGCAAAGCTAGCAGATTGTTCTCAGCCTCAATTCATGCCATCGGCCATCGTTTTCGTGCTTTGCATATGAGGACTAACTCCCGGTGTTGCACGCAGGGACAAACCCACAGTTGTACCCGGGTATTATATTCCCAGACATACTCAACATTTTTAGGGATAATTTAATAGAGGTATATAAATGTATAATATATCTTTTTGATGGAAAAAATGTACTAATATAGTTATTAAGGTCTTAAATTGCCAAAGGCGACACAGAACAGACAATGGCCCATCTGGCCTTCTGTCTGTGAATACAATGGCCATCTGAACTGCACGGCTAGTTTTAGCAGTATTCTTTTGTGTGTGTGTGTGTGTGTGTGTGTGTGTGTGGTGGTGGTGGTGGTGGGGGGTTAGGGGAACGTTATTCAAACCACCACAAGAAAAGTACAACGATGTAGCTCCACAATTTGGAGAAACACTTAATTATTTATTGAAACAAGATGATACATTCACTGAAACAATTACAACATTATTTGAATTGGATAGTGCATCGATCAAGCTGCACAATACTAAACTGCTTCTTGGATAGTGCATACATGTTATTCTTTGTTCTTTTATGTAGTAAAGACATAATCTGTGAAGGGACTGCCAAGATGTACCGTCAAGGGTATCTTTCCAAGTATTGGAGCCTCTGTATCCGGGAAATATTTCACTCCTTCACGCTCTGTCACTGTGCCATCACTCGTGACATCAATCGGGTAAGTGAGCAGGTGTCCATGGAGGTTATCGCTGGTGTAGAGGTTCCAGAGCTCTTCTGCCCTCTTGTTCACTTTCCGAATGCACTTGAGGCTACCCGGGTCCTTGAAGTCCTCCTGCAGCTCACCAAGGTGCTCGTACCACAGCGACATCCGCATGCCATGGACCTGACCTCTGGCGACATCATCATTGGTGTTGAGGTGGAATGGCTGGTACGCACCCATGGCGATTTCAGAGTCCCTTGCTCCGTCCATGGACCGCTGGTTGATGTTGGCCGATCCGATAATGATGTATTCATCGTCCACTGTAATTAAAACAGGCAGAGAGGTAAAACGTTAGAACAGTTATATTACAACTTGAACCAAATAATGTAATTTATGGAAAAATCAGAGATTTTCAGGAAAAAAAAAATATATCAACCTATTTATTGGATTTGGTTGAAGCAGGCTAGGACTATGATTTGGCATACCTATCATTAGTTTGGAGTGGACATAGATCATGGAGCGCCGCGCCTTCTGGGCCCGATCGTAGTCGCTCCCATTTGCCGGATGATGTTTGGGCTCATATTCACCTGGTACCTTGACCTCCCTGTTACCCAAGCAGAAGAATGAGAGGTAATCCTTTGGGTCTGCATCGATGTTCTTGGCCTTGAGCGCTTTGGTGATGTCGGTGTACATCATCTCCATGGTCCTACTCTGCCAGCTCAGCCCAGCCTGGACACTCCAAACTGTTGGAACGCCTTCGGGCCACATTGGAACAACAATATACACGGCAAAGGGTTCCCCGGCTTCGATCTTGCTCACAATCTTCAGTGACAGCTCTCTGGGGATCAGCTGCAGCGCGCCAATGTCCTCCGGCTTTATCCCATCGGCTTTCCACGCGAACGAGCTGCCAAGAAAGTACTGGTTCTCGATGTAGATGAAGTTCTTGGCACGCCGTATGGCATGGATGTAGGCATCCTGGATGCTCCTGTCAATGACGTGGTTCTTGCCACTGATAAGCCCAGACAGAGCCGCCTCCTGCGGGGTCTTGGGAAACCCAGCGCTGGCGCTGCCGTCGATGGACCTGAACACTTGCACGTTCCACGCCTCATGGTCACCGTCGGCGACCACCGGCGACGACTCCGGCGCAATCACATTCTCCATACCTCTGAGGTCGACGAGGAGATCACCACCTTTCTTCTTCCACGGCGAGAGCACGTTCTGCAAGATGTCATCCTGCACGCCTTGCTTCCGCCACCGCTGCTCGAAGTTGTGCAGCACGTCCCACGCCGCGGGGCCTTCGAGCTTACAGTGGATGTCACCATGGCTCCCTCGGCCCGCCGTGTTTAATGTCCGTGTCGCCGATGTTGTTCTGGTAGAAGTCGTTGGCGTGCGTCGTGTTGAGCGTCCCGAACAGAGAGTGCGACTGCGTGTCGTAGCGGCCATTGGTGAGGTCGATGCCGCCGACGAAGCTGACGACGCGACGGAGACCGCCGGCCGCATCCGCGGCGTCGACCATGACGGTCTTCTGGTGGTGGCTGAGCGCCACCGTCTTCCTGAACTGGACGGGGAACTCGCTCTCGTCGAGGCTGCGAGGGGCAGAGCACACAGTGCACGCCAGTGCCTCTAAAGTAGTTGTACGTGTTGGCGTCGCTGGTGCCCATCTGTCCTTGAATAACACCGAGGTTGAGGACCGAGGTGGGATCGTCCCACACCAACATGAGCACACGCACGCCCTCTTTCGCCTTGCGTTTGAGCAGCTCGCCGAGCGTGGTGCCACCGCCGGCATGGTGCCGATTCCCGTCTCGGACCAGCGTGATCTCCGTGTTCACCGACCAGCCGGTGACGTACACGAAGTGGCGCGCGCCGTCGATGGCGTCGTAGACGTCCTCCCAGCACCGCCGCGGCTCGTACACGTGGCCGTCGGCGAGCTTGACGTCCGGCTTGAACGTGTCCAGCACGTGCGCGTCCTGGTACAACGTCACCTTGCACCCGGACCGCTGCTTGAAGAAGGTCCTCGGCACGCCGGCGTACTGCGCACCGCCGACGCCGTTGCCGAAGTTAGGGTCTGCGGCCACGCCGTTGAACCGTGCCTGGATGTGGATCTCTGGCCCGTGGGCGAGTGGTTTCTTGTCCTCGTCGAGGATGTCGAGCCACCTGTCGATGTCGGCGTCGTTAGGGCTGAGTGACAGGAGGTCGTCGACGGGGAGGTAGGCGCGGCCGACGAGGATGGCGTCGATGGGCAGCCGTGCCTTGATGGAGAAGACGACGTGCGTGCTGTAGTGCGCACAGTAGATGTGGAATGACTCGTTCCACTGTGGGTTGTCCGGGTTGCTGTCGTCGATCCGGGTCCGGCCGACGCGAGCGTTGTTGAGGTCCACTGTTGCGTACAGCTGTGGCAGGCCAGTGGGACGGCCCTCGATTTGTGGCACCAGACCCTGGAGAAACTGCCACAAAGCAAAATACATTATTATTATACCACATTATTATTATAACACATGATATAGTACATTATTTTCTCGAATGATGCGTAGTACATTGCAGTAAACAATATTCATTGCCTGATCTGATCGATTAGAGTCTACTACTGATTATATGGATTGATGTTTCTGATTTTTAGGGTAAATTTTGCAATTTACTCAATCCTTTCACGCATCTTGACTGAGCGTACCGTGAAGATCTCTAAATAGTAATAGGAAGGTATTAACTTGGCAAAAAGAAAACCGAAAATTTTCACACCAAAACGTGTAGTTTAGTTTGCACAAGAAGATGCACGGCACAATAATAATAGTGTGTCCAAAAAGGTTCTAAATAAGATGGGCAATTAACAAGTGATTTATGGAACTCACCTTGCTAACTTGGTTGCTGTTGTTGAACTTGGCCTCGAAGATGGTAGCATCGAGGGTCCCATGCAGCAGCGGCATGGCAGCCATTGCTAACTACCTCCTCCTCCTCTCTGGTACTTCCACTACTGATGAAGAAATGAGCAACTATTGTACTGAGCACTGCTACTACTACTGAAGCTTGTGGTGTGCTTGGTAGCAGGGATGGGTAGCCAATTTATAGCAGAACGTCACCTGTTGATGCTTCAGAGGAAGCTGCATACTTTCACTGTTTCACATACACTTGGACTCAACAAGAGGTAGCGAGCTAAATCATCACATGTTTCTCGTCCAGCAAGCCGTGTGGCAAAAGGGCAACAGAGTTGAATATACAGTACATCAAGATCTACTTGTCACATAGATAAGTGAGCCAGAATTAAACAATACTCCTATGTGAAAGGGACCTACTGGCACTATTGAGATTGATGCTTTTCGATTCCTCTGAATTGCAGCTGCCATTCTCCAGTTTTAAAAATGACAAGTTGTGGGGAGACTCCAATGGATCTGTCGGGCAAGGAGATCTTGATCCATCAACAATACTAATTAACAGGCAATTTGCACAGACAGTCGGTGCTTTTGCAGGTTTATTTTAGGTGTCAGATCGATTTTACTCAACCTACGGATGTTGGGACTGAATTGACGTTTAAGATTTTGAAGGTTAATAGTGAAGGGCTGGATAGGGAAAAATAGCCAATTTATCCTCACAGCAAAGACAGCTCTAGTGTGTATAAAACATTTGCAACCATTCGTGTAATGGTCCCAAACAATCAGCAACTTTTTTTTTTCTAAACAATCATCATGCAACTTGGACAGTGTATATATATAAAAAATATTTTGTAGTTCTCAGCTGCACCGCTAGATTGCTCCCATGCAATTGAAAATTACAAGTTGCCTATTGAAATCTGGCAATCTGGCAAAGGATATTCCAACGGGCCAAGGCTACAGAAGCTAGTTGCCGTATTTTTAAATGGCAGGATAAGGATTCTACACGTGAAAAGAATATCTTGGATGGAATGAAAGGGACGACCTTTTACGACAGCAGCACATGGGGCACATGTACATAGCATCACCCGACTCTTTAGGGCGTCCACAACAAGACACAGTACTATCTAGGAGAATTTGCTACTCAATCAGGAGAAGAGAGGGAGAAGCGTTAGTGATGAAGCAAGCGCTAGCTCGCACACTGCCCAAAATAGTTTACTATGACCGACTCTGTGGCCCTCTACGTTTCCTACCATGCAGCTTGTATTTTTTATTTTCTCTCTCCTCGTTAGCGCTAGCGATTTCAATCCCTCCGTTGCGGACGCCCTTATGATGGGCTAGGCTAAATGGCTAGCATGAGGTTAATAATTTTGGCTAGACAATAAAGACACCCGCAATGGCTAGCTCATAACCTAGCTCAACATTATTTTTTATTTTAATAAAACGGAGAGAAAAGCATGCTCTTGATGAAGAGCTAGACTCATACACACATTTTAAGATCATGTGGAAGTGTCATGCTGACCTAATCATACTATGAGCCATTGCTAAGAGCTAACACTGTTGAAAAAGTTGGCTTAAAGTTAGGAACGAACTTATAACATTACAAGTGCCCTAAGCAAGCGGAATGAACTTATAACATTACAAGTGCCCTAAGCATGCGCACACCCCAGCATAAGCGCTATGGGCAGCATTAGCATGAATAACCCAATACCCTCTTTTAATATAAATCAAGCACCAGCTTCCCAGTCCCAAAACCAGACCCAAGATGTCTTATATCCACCCTTGCTTTTCAAGGTCACTAGCCTCGCCACTACGCAGTCTCCTCTTAGACAGGCTCAACCTTCTTCCTCCTCGAAATTAGGCATTGGCAGGGCGCATAACAATGGTACCCCCTATGGCCCACGTGTGCTATCGGTAGCTATATATGGCCCTCGTGTGTGCGTGCGTGCGGCACGCCGCCCGTGTCGGCCGTGCCATGCCGCGGCCATGCTCGTGCCGGCCTCCCGGCCCAAGGCGGCCCATGGGCGTTTCCGTGTCGCGCGCCATCCGCCGTGGCCGCCGCTGCCGACGCCGAAGGAGGCAAGGCATCCACGGAGCACGAGGAAGGCAGTGAAGCGCGCCACCGTCCATGAGCGCGCCAGGAAAGGCCTCCATGTCCTGTGCCCGGCCGCCGGAATGCACCGCCGCGCGTGGTGCGGGAGTGGGAGGCCTCGCCCCCTCGCTGCCGGGCCTCAAGGCCCTCGTCCCTCCATGGAGAACGCTGAGCAGAGCGGGCGAGCGAAGGCCTGGAGCGGAGCAGAGCAGCGAGAGTGTCGGAGCATAGCAGAGCGGCGAGGGAGGAGGGAGTCGGGGGCTGTGTGAAGGAATCGAGGAGGCGAGGGTGCCGAGGCCGCGATGCCGCCGGGCAGCGAGAACCGAGAGGAGGATGTGGCTGGGCGGGAGCGGAATCTGGGAAGGGATAGGTTTGTGGGCCAACTTGGGGCAGGGAATTTGGGGGAGCAGTTTAGCACTTGCAGGCCGGCACCGCGGGCGCACCGCTTGGCGTGCCGTGCAGCTGGCCAGGCTAGCGGCCTAGGCACGACCTAGTGCCTCGGGCGGGCCGGCACAAGCATGGTGGCCACCAGGCAGCGCCGCTCTCGGGGAGGCGGGCCACGGGGCCGTGCTGCGGGGCATCAGGCCACATGGCCATCTATAACGGCAATAGCACATAGGGCCCACCGATGGCAGTGGTAGTGATGCCCCACAGCTCACGCGTGGCGTCGACCACTATATGCAAGGAATGACCTTGAGTACCCGTTATCTCAAATCAACAGTGACAGAGCATTGCTAGCCAGTAGTGATAGGACAACCAGTAGCCATAGGTGGTTTATTTCAGCCGGTCATAGAGCATCGCTACAAGTCACAGAGCATTGGTGCAGTGATATATTTCCTTTCTTAGAGCAACAACAATGTATATGGCTCAACCAGTCCATATGGATGGGTCCCACAGCAGGCGGCTATAGTTATCGGTACAAGCCACAATGTATATGGATCAACCAGTCCATAGCAGCGGGTCCCACAAAAAGAATAAATCTACGTTCCTTCTTTCCAAGCCGCCGCCCCTCCGTCTCCGTTCCTCTTCTTGCTCTAGCTCCGTGCCTGGCGACACGAAATCCCTTTGTTCGCGGCTTCGCCCTTTATGCGCGCCGTAAGTCACCACCGCATGCGCACTTTCGCCCTTTGCTCCACTACCTCACTCCCCTTGCGGTTCCGCCGTTCCGCGGCTTTACGTCACCATACGCCGCTGCGATTTGCCGCCCCCTTACGCTTCGCCACCGCTCCCTTTGCCTCACTCCCCTTGCAGTTCCGCCGTTCGCGGCTTACGCCACACGTCGCCTCCACGATTTGTAAGCCCCGCGTCGCTTCGCCACCACTCCTTTGCCTCACTCCCCTTGGAGTTCCTCCAATCTGTGGCTTCAGGCTTCGCTGCGGGCGACCGGCGACACGGGAGTCGCGGCCGCCGTGGGCGTCCGGCGCGAACACCTGCCATGGCCTTGGGCTGGCTGGCGACCTAGGGCAAAACCACCACGCGACGGCCGGCGTGGCAACATGCATTGGCGCCAGCAGGCGGCGGCGACCTTGGATGCGGCCACCTCGCGGCGGCCGGTGAGGCGACCAGCGGCAGCGTGAGCCATCGGCGGCCAGCGACCTAGGGCCGTCCCACTGTACGTACATTTATTGTTTTTATTTGCTTATGAGTTGACCATAGCACAATGGGTACTTGATCCTATTTCTCTCCTATACACCGGTTGTGCAATGTATGAGATACCTGATGTTGAATTTTTTATTCACTATGGACTACTTTTCCTGAACATTGTGGTTGCTCTTATGGCACCCGCAATCGCTGACTCAGAAGCCAACTTTGTTCAAGAGCTAAGCTCATGTACACATTTCAAGAAAATTGTGAGTGTCATGTGAGTTTATTCATGCTAAGACCTATATGCTAAAAGCTAACACTATTAGAGAGGTTGGCTTAGAGCTAGTAACTGGCTTACTGTTGCATGTACCTTTATAGTTTTTTTTCCTTCGGATAAGATAATAAGGGAGTTGACATAGATATATAGTAGGTTTGCAATGCTACTACTACTGAAGCTTGTGGTGTGCTTGGTAGCAGTGCTTGGTAGCAGCGATGGGTTTGCCAATTTACAGGACAAGTATACGGCGACTGGTGTGGTGATGATGCTTCAGAGGAAGCTGCATGCCTTCAAATACACTTGCAGTAGCAGCGAGCAAAGTTCGGTCAAAGAAAAAAAAAAGAGTAGCGAGCTAAATCAGCATATGTTTTTCTCGTCCAGCAAGCCGCGTAGCAAAAGGATTGAGATAAGGGAGTTGATGTGGATCTAGCTAGTGGTGGTCTGCAGACGCGCTAAATACAGAGTACATCTGGATCTACTTGTCACACAGATAAAGTGAGACAGAATTAAGCAGCATGTGAAAGGACCTGCTGGCATTATTGAGATTGATTCTGTTCATCTGAATTGCAGGCGGCTTTTCTGTTGTTGTCTTGTCATTCAAGTTTTATAAAAATGACAAGTTATGGGGAGACTCCAATGGAGATGTTGATCAATCAACAGTAATTAATTAATATAGGCAATTTGCAAAGACAGTCGGTGCTTTCGCAGGTTTATTTTAGGCGTCAGATCAATTTTACTCAGCGTACCGATGTTGGACTGATTGAATTGATGTTTAAGATTTTAAAAAAGGTATAGACAGCTCTAGTATTTTTTTAATTGCAGGATAAGGGTTCTACACGTGAATAATGGTTAATTTGGATGAAATGAAAAGGCCGGTGACAAGATGGATCGGCGAAAAGGCAACCACACATCCCTGTAGAGCTCGGGTTGGCATGGCTTTCACGTGGCTTCAACCAGCAGCGATAGGTGGACCCACAAACTGACATTGTTAGCATCATTTGTCGGTTCTTGTTGGGGTTTTTTTTTACAAGGATTCTTGTTGGTTCTTTGCTTCTGCCGGTTAAAGCCACGAAACAGTCATGATAGGTGGGTTCATCGCTACCGGTTTGTGGCTTGAACTAACAACGATAGACTATTTTTTCACATGATATTGGATCAAAACAACGTTATATCAAAATTAGGAAAAAATACTTCATATTAAGCTATAGCTAAACTTATGTACATTTTTTCGATAAAGGATAGAACCTATCTGCCTTTATTTATCCGTGGGTAGAATCAGGTCATAGAATTACAGCAACAAAAATAAAGAAAAAAATTGACTAAAAAAATACATCCTCAACAAGGAGCTTGAGTAGTCCTATGCGACCTCTAACTTTCACCGTGATGTCAATTCCACAGAATAAGATCACCAACGTCAAGACGAAGCCGCCCAACACGTTTGTCAGACCTAATAAAGGTATTGAAAACGTTGGACACCGACCACCATTGAAGCTTGGATGCTTCTTCCTTGGCAGAACACGAAGCTCTAGGTGTAGAGCACCAAACGCCGAGTTGTTACGCCATCGAATGCCACCTCCATCTTGAGCTAACCACCGAACAAGGTAACCACGCGGCAATACTGCCCGGCCTTAGCGATCAAGAACTTTGACGATGCGCCTGCGCCATTGTTGACACCTGTTAAAGCATAATATTACTAGTCAACTAAAATGAAATAAGGGCTTAAAATGAATATCAACATAAGTCTAGGAGTTTAACTAAAATAATTCCACGAGCTTTGGTGATTTATATATTTTCGAGGGACTTAACAGATAAACGTAGAGAAGAATGGAGAAAGTTCGGAATATACATCACATATGATGACAAGACTTGACCGTGAAGTAACTCAACCCGAATTGTGGACTAAAACACTCTAGAAGGTACCGAGAGGACACCGAAGAAACAGGGAAGATGAGAACTTTCTGGACCCTGGCGGCCGCCAGAGCCATTTAGGCCGGCCGCCAGGTGGGTCCCACATGTCAGCCTCACATTTTTATGTCGGTTTACTACCGACCTTGAGGTTGTATCTACACCGTTATTGAAGGTCGGTTTGATACAATGGTCATCGTTCATCGCCAAGGCCTATATAAGAAGACCCCCTGACCCCAGGGTTAAACCCTAATTCATTACTAACTCATTCTATCTCATTATCTCTCAGTTGTAGAGGGGTCCCATGTAAGGATCATCTCTCTCTCTCAGAGATTAGTGAAGTAGAATTAGACATGTAATTAGAAGTAGATTAGATATAATTAGATCTAATCAAGAGCAAAAGCATATTAAGTTGATAGATTAGATCCAAGTCCTTCATGAAAGTGACTAGATCTAGTCTTGAGAGCTAAAGAGTGAGTGGAGGAGAAGAAGGGGAAGCACCGGACATGTCGGTGACTCCTCTACGCTTGTACCTCGGGATCAAAGGTATTATGGCACTTGATCCTGAGACTTCTATGGTGGATCAACTACTTGTTTAAGTAAGTAATCGTGTTATCTTAAGTGTTAGTATTGTTCTTATTGTTCATAACTCTTTGAGTACTTTAATCTATGGGAATCTATAGATTAGAGGGGTATGCTTAGGTGTAGGCGTGGTGCCTAGATCGAAGTTACTTATGAATGCACCCTACCTTCCGGAGCGTGGTAGTTAGTGGTAGTGACAGTACCATTGATTCCTTTGGATTCCACATCCCATTGGATAGGACACATAGGACGATGTTGGTGGAGGAATTGCATGTTTCGACCTTGCTTTCCTTTGAGTACGTCCCTTTAAGACAATATCAACATAGCTTACAAGGATATAAAAACTAGACAACCATAGGAATCTTCTTACCTCTTGATCCTCTCCCGCTCCTTAAATGCTGCTCAGGGATTAGTTATATGCCTTGGTTATCCTCACACCATCCTCCCCCTGTGGATTCGATATTAAAACCCTCTCCCGGGTGAAATGCTCACTAGTATCCGTTAAACTATGGATTATTATAAATATTTCGTAGGCTTAACAAATACCAACAAGCATTTCGGCTCCATTGCGGGGAGAATGGTTGCTGAGAAAATATTGAGTATAACTAATCTTGTACCATATCTTAGTGTAGTCTTTCTTTTTATATTTTCTTTTTCTTTTTATATCTTTTTGGGATCCTCGGATTCCACACCTATCCTTATACTGCATCCATAAGCATAAGTTCAGGCCACTAGAATCTATAGAACCTATCCTACCCCTTGACTTTGAGCTGTGTCTACGGTTGAGCAAAATAATCATGAAATAACCCATTATAGGAGAGAATTCTGAAGTTAACCTCAGGGCCAAATCCTATCCTTTGAAAAGGATAATGTATTTGGAACTCATCCTAGAAAAGTTGTTCGCATGACCATCATGTAGTTTTCTGGAGGAACTTTTCTTTCCTTTTCTAAAGCAAGGTTTGTACTTGACAAACTCAGTGGGTGTGATTTCTTTCTTAGAATTCTTTCATGAACACCCAAAGGAAGAAAATGAATCATCCTCTAGACCATAGAAGAAGTTTTTGATAGCCAGATCATAATCATTTCAATTCCTTGATTTAGCTACCAATCCTAAATCATCAATACTCTAAACCCCTCCAAGGGAAGAAGTAATTCTACCCTTGATTCTTTTATGGTGATGATTTTAGGAGACAAACTTCTAGCTTCACAGGAGACCTTTGAGTGCCTATAAAATCCTCTTAGAGAAGAGTCTCTTAGAAAGCATCCTTATTCTTACAAAGGACGTTGGGAGCCCAAGGATGGCATATCTAATAATGCCATAGAAGGAGAAAGAAACTATCTAGAATCCATTCATGTCTTCTTCCCTTCTATTCCAGATTAGATAACTTATCCAAAACCATACTTAACCTCATCCTTGACCCCAATGAATCCTCTAGTGTTCTTTTTCTTGAGTCTACCTACGATCTTAGAAATATCAAATATAGACATCATGAAGGATCCAAGGAAGACCAGAAAAGAGCATTATCAATAGTTGGAGAACATCCATGAGCATAGGAGTTACATACTAAATTTTCTATCCAATCCTTGCCCATTTGAGCAAACTCCTATTAATTGCCATCTCTAATCTTGTCACTTACAAGATCTCAAACCCCTTGAGATAATGGTTCATAAAGATTTGGAAATGGTGGTTGTCGATCTTATTGGTTTGAAAGTTGAGATTGGTGATGTAAGGGAAAACCTCTTTATCATCTTGAATCATATTTGAAGGTTTCCCAAGGACGAGCTTTTTGTCCTAAAACAAGCACTCTAGGGGAAGTAATATAAGTATAGATCTTTTGCTATAACACCCCCTCGTGTAGTGAGTATAGAGATATAAATTATGAATATTCCTTCGGGTATTTTTGTCACTAACCATTTCAAATCAACAAAGAGAACGAAGGATGACAATGTAAAGGTATGTCAAACCAATTATTGAGCAACATTAAATCACTCATATAATTCCTGCCATGTTGTTACCTTACCTTGGTTATTGCTACCTTTAAAACATGCTCAAGTTGCTACACTATTTCGTCTTCACTTGAGCAAATCTCTATAATGCCTTCATGCTATCTTTGTTTCCCTACAGTATGCTTTGGTTTGGAAATACTTTGCTTAAGAGTACTTCCAAAGGCTTTTAAATTAAGCATGGTGCTTAGGTTAAAATGCCTTCCTTAATTAAATTAGACATGGAGTCTAGTTTGGTTATTGAACTAAATATTACTTGTGTAGACATTGGTATATTTTGTTAGACTAACCCTTACAACAAACTCTCAAAACCAATTCGGGTAAGTCAAAGAGATGAACTCAGATCAGAGATGAAGCAAGGCATATGATGAACTCCAACCTTGTGTAAAATACACGGTTCATTCATCATTAATGGAAGAACTGTAAGTCTCAAATCATTTACTCAGTCTTTTGCCATAATTCAGCTTTGCCTTGATCCTTATGCTAGAATGAAGCAATAAATAAAAATGTGATATAAGATATGATAATTAAAATCTGTGCTAAGAGTAATCAAAGAATCATCTTTTCATTAGCATAGGTAAGATCTTATGAACTTTGGATAACAGCCCCTGTTTCAACCATGTTGTATACTCCCTCGGGTATGTGTCCACTAATATTTTTTCTTGAAAAAAAGAATCTATGCTATGTCTATTCTATGAAGAAGAGTGCCATACACCACGATTATGAAAAGTAAACACTCAACAGAAGTAGATAGACAAAGCAATGGGCCACAAGAACATCAAAGACAGGTAAGTGAATATAAATCACGTATTTGTATACAACTTTTGTATAATGTTCTAAAAATAATAATAATAAAAATCTGAGTACATAAAGGCTCGTGAAAAAGAAAACAACAACATGTTCCTAGGACAAGTTCCCTTTGGATATTTTTGGTCACTAACCTTGCAGGAACAAAAAGGGCGAACAACATCTAAGGACATGGTGATTGCAACACAAAATAGGGATGGTTCAACATTCACACTTATAGTGCCAAGTGACAGAAGGCTCGAGCATGGGGGAGGAAGGTCCACTCCTCTAAAGATCTGATGTTACTCTTCCTCTTCTCAAGCTACCGTCACTCGACATGCTAGTTTGCAATCTCCCTACTCACTATTACTTTGTTTCTCTAAGATTGAATGATTATAAATATCATACATCAAAATCAAACTTAAGATTTCCCATTAGAGAAAAAGTAACAGTGAGCAAATGCTAATTAAAATATGCATCCAAAACTTTTTGTAGAATAGAAGATACCTTTAGCTCTATGAGAAATCTACCCTTGTTTAAAATTACTTGTATATTCCTTCGTGTATGTGCTGTCAACTAATACTGCAAGAATAAAATCATGAGAGGAGCAAAAAGGTCCGAGCACAATTTAAAGAGAAGAAAGAAAGGGTGATGCAATAAAGGAGACAAGTTAGGAGCAAGATATACAAAAAGGCCAAATGAGGAAAGCTCCAAGCAAAAGGTAATAACCACCACAAGTTGTTACACTGCTGTCACACTCTAATAAAAGGTAACATCTTGAGGTAAGCTATCATCAACTAAGTTTTTCCTAATTACGGCATGTTCATAAAGAATCAAACATGTTGGAGTCGAAACCTAACCTTATCCATCCTGCTTAGCTTCACATATTTAGTTCTTTGTTCCTAAACATTGTTCTCCTGATCTCATAATTCCTAACCATGAAAATTAAAATGTTGCTCATCCTGTTTTTGGAAGATAGTTACAATCATTAAATCGTTAATATTCTATCTTATGATCTTATCACCCTCTACATAAATAAATGAAACAAATAAATATTAACTCTGCCTTGTTTAATGTGCCTAAGGATAGAGAAGAATGAATAAAGTTTTGGTTTTGTTGGTGTTTCCCACCAACAGGGGCCCCTGCACTTGATCTCTACCTTGTCTTTTTCAAGTAGGACATACTTCGAGCACAATGTGGAGGACTATGTCATTCCTCCAAAATTCTACAAGGAAATATCCTGACCCACAAAGCACGCACACTAAACAAGATGTTGCATGCTTCCACCGTCAAAAGCTTCACTTCAAATCATGAGACAAGCAAGTAACATGGGTGATGCCATCCTCGAGAGATCATCATCTCGGGAGACGCAGCCACCAAGATCGATGATGATGCACTTGAGGAGTGAGTAAGGTAAGAATTCTAGTTCGAGAGGACTTAAAAACACCTGAACCCTCGCCGGAAGGTAAGATCGGTAGTTATCATGCATAGCATATTTATTTCCTTGGATTGCATAATCATTTTTCCTTTAGCATATTTACATTTATGCATTAGCATTGCATTGAAAAATTCTCAAGCCCCATGTGAATAATCTTGTGGTGTGTAACAACCCAAAAAGATATTCACCGTGGTGGCATAAAAATAATTATGCATTCATCTAGTTGCATTTGCATTATAGTTCTTTTGCATGCATATAAAATTATAAAACTCCAAAATATTTAGAATAGAAATCTTGCTGAAGATCTATCTGGAATAATCATGACTCATCTTGAGAGTCTTTAGACACATGAAGCCTATGTGGAGAACTACTAATGCTTAATCAAGTTCCACAAAGCTTTGTTGTCTATTTGAGTTCAGCAGGATTTCAAGGGAGAGACATGATAGGGCGATACCCTCGTCATCATCTACCTCAACTTCCACATCAACAAACCCGACACTTCAATCTAGCTTGGGGAGAGCACCCCTGTTATCACGATAAGTATCTCTACTACTATATATATATTATTAGCTAAATATTTAGTTTGCTAAAGAGTTTGCTAAAAGGTTAGTTCTATAGAGTCTAGTTGTTTAAAAGAGTCTTTAGTAGAAGTGTGATCTTTAGAGTGTGAGAATAAATAAATAAATAAATAAATAAATAAATAAATAAGAGTGTACAAGAAGTTTTCTTTTCTACTAACATAAAATAATCTCTGAAGCTAAGTCTCATGCATAGAAATGATGAATAGTTGCTCTGCCGTAATTCCTTTTTAGTACCTAGCTTTCAAGCTTAATTTCTCTTGAGCCTTAAATGCAAAACTGCTTTGACTTGAAATTTACTCTAAACACGAAACCTCGTGGGTTGCAAATTGCTTGCTCTAAAGTCTAGGTAATTGACGGATATGATATATGAGAGTTTGAGGTGCTATTGATCTTACTCCTAGTGATGCTAGATTTACGGAGATTTATTTTGAAACTTTAAAAGTGCACATGATAAGTTCCCGTGTGACAAAGTGTTCAACCTCCTATAACACAGTCATATATACATGCTCCCTAGATTAGGAAAACCTTTTGACATATATATAGGTTGCTTGCTTTGTATTGAGTTTGTTCAATCTTTGTCGACCCTTAGAAACTTGTCATGCTGATCATGTACACTCCACCACCATTCCACTTCACTCTACCTCATTCCATTCCACTCCACTTGACTCTACTCATATGCTATTTCCACCTTGGAAGTACCCATCCACCACTACACCACTATATACACCTATCATATACATACCACTATCCATTTCACTCTAGCCACCAAAAATGTTCTACTCCTATCCTAGGAGAGAGCAACCAAAAATATTTCCTATACCCATTCATTCATTCATTGCTAGCCAATATCTTACAGAAGCTCCATTACATTTATTTATCTCTCAAAAGTTATTGCAAAAGAGATTTGGGTTGTATTTTAAAAAAAAGAGAAAGGGAGATGAAAAATGGACAAGTGTCCTACGGGCGAGTAGAGCCTACCTCCCTAAAAAGAAAAAAAAAGAGAGAATAAAGGAGAGTTAAAAAATGGACAAGTGTCCGCTGAAAATAATGGGTACTTAGATGCTCGCCTCTCCATGAAAGAAAAAAAAAAAAAAGAAAAAAGATACGACCTGTGTTCTCTTATAAAGTTTCCAAATTCCAAAAGAGAGAAGATTCCTCAAGGAGCAGAAGTAAGATTTTTCCTCTCATTCATTCCATCTTACTATATTCTCTACCATTACTTATGACCATATTCATTCACCCATACACATGCACTACTTGATCAGTATGACTCGTAACTTTGGATCCATTACTTGAACTTACAATATATGCTTGGTAAGTAGAATTAGTTTTCTCCCACCTATGAGTTCCGGATATAAGCCTTAGATATAGGGTGAGAGAGAAGAAGGCATAGTGTCCTACCGCCTTAGTCCAAAAATATCATATATTATGAGAGAAAGGCAAAACAACCTTGTTGCCTTAGTGAGGATCCACAAATACCACAAATGAGAGACTTGAGAGAGTCATACTAGGAACATTGAGTTTTATTTGAAAACTTGCAAAACTCCGTAAGACAGTTGAACAAAGAGTTTGAGATATGGTGCTTGACTTGATTGTTCTATCTTTCAATTGCCCAAGATCAAAGAAAAGGTTGTAAGCTCCATGGTTAAAGGTAATATGGGTAACTTGAAGAATGAACAAATTATTCTTATCTGGAGGAGAAATTTTGTTTGAAAGTATGTGTATTGTTGAGGCATGAAAGCGTTGTAGCAACTCCTGATCCATTGCCAAGTTTGGCTTTGCTAGGGACTAGCAAAGGGTAAGCTTGGGGGAGCTTGTTGACACCTGTTATAGCATAATATTACTAGTCAACTAACATGAAATAAGAGCTTAAAATGAATATCAACATAAGTATAAGGGTTTAACTAACATAATTCCACGAGCTTTGGTGATTTATATATTTTCAGGGACTTAACAGATAAACGTAGAGAAGAATGGAGAAAGTTCCGGAATATACATCACATATGATGACAAGACTTGACCGTGAAGTAACTCAACCCGAATTGTGGACTAAAACATTCTAGAAGGTACCGGAGGACACTAGAAGAAACAGGAAGATGAGAACTTTCTGGACCCTAGCGGCCGCTAGAGCCATTTAGGCCGGCCGCCAGGTGGGTCTCACATGTTAGCCTCACATTTTTATGTCGGTTTACCACCGACCCTGAGGTTGTATCTATACTGTTATTGAAGGTCGGTTTGATCCAATGGTCATCGTTCATCCCCAAGGCCTATATAAGAAGACCCCCTGACCCCAGGGTTAAACCCTAATTCATTACTAACTCATTCTATCTCATTATCTCTCAGTTATAGAGGGGTCCCATGTAAGGATCATCTGTCTCTCAGAGATTAGTGAAGTAGAACTAGACATGTAATTAGAAGTAGATTAGATCTAATTAGATCTAATCAAGAGCAAAAGCATATTAAGTTGATAGATTAGATCCAAGTCCTTCATGAAAGTGACTAGATCTAGTCTTGAGAGCTAAAGAGTGAGTGGAGGAGAAGAACGGGAAGCACCGGACATATCGGCGACTCCTCTACGCTTGTACCTCCGGGATCAAAGGCCTTATGGCACTTGATCCTGAGACTTCTATGGTGGATCAACTTCTTGTTTAAGTAAGTAATCGTGTTATCTTAAGTGTTAGTATTGTTCTTATTGTTCATAACTCTTTGAGTACTTTAATCTATGTGAATCTATAGATTAGAGGGGTATGCTTAGGTGTAGGCGTGGTGCCTAGATCGAAGTTACTTATGAATGCACCCTACCTTCCGGAGCGTGGTAGTTCGTGGTAGTGACAGTACCATTGATTCCTTTGGATTCCACATCCCGTTGGATAGGACATGTAGGACGATGTTGCTGGAGGAATTGCATGTTTCGGCCTTGCTTTCCTTTAAGTACATCCCTTTAAGACAATATCAACATAGCTTACAATGATATAAACTAGACAACCATAGGAATCTTCTTACCTCTTGATCCTCTCCTGATCCTTAATTGCTGCTCAGAGATTAGTTATATACCTTGGTTATCCTCACACCATCCTCCTTGTGGATTCGATATTAAAACCCTCTCCTGGGTGAAATGCTCACTAGTATCCGTTCGCTTGCGGATTATTATAAATATTTCTGTAGGCTTAACAAATACCAACAGTATGTCGGTGCGTGCTTTTCGGCCCGCGCACCCCCATGTCCGAGGTTCTTCCTTCATGTTGATGCACTAGAAGCCCAATTGCCCTCCCATCTTTTATGTACTTCATACACCAGTTCACGGTGTCCTGGCTTGTGTATGCCTCGATCATAGAGCCCTCTGGATAAGCGCGGTTATGATTGAATCGATTGAGGGTAGACATTAGTCGCTTAGTGGTCCACATCGCTTGTAGGTCCACGGGTCCCAGCTATTCTATCTGATCAACCATGTGCATCATCAGGTGTGGCATAATGTCAAAGAATGACGGTGGGAAACACCTCTCTATCTGGCACATTGTTTCCGTGATGAACTCTTTCAGCGTAGGCAGATCTGCTTTGGTAATTACTTTCTGGGTGATTTGGTTAAAGAAGTATGTCAACCTTGTGACCACCATCTTCACGTATTTTGGACGAATAGCTTTGATCACAATTGGAAGGAACACCATCGGCATGATGTGAGCATCGAAAGTGCGTTGAAGTTCGTCATTGTGAGGTCTTTCATGGATACCAAACTCTTGATGTTGGAAGAGAAACCCGTCGGTACCTTGATACCCCTAATCAACCGACACATAGCCAACTTCTCATCTCTAGTTAGGTTGTAGGCCGCACTGGGAGTTGGACTTTACCGTTCGGAAGCCGTGTAGCATGAATTTCCTGGGCCGGATGCCCATGTTAACAAGATCTTGACATGACTTCACACCATCCTTCGTCTTGGTCTTAATATCCATCGGGAGACCGATCGTGCTTTCGAAGACATTTTTCTCAAGGTGCATAGAGTCGATCACATGGGGTGTATGCAGTATCTTCCAGTACTTTAGATACTTGAAGAAAATTAACTTCTTCTTGAAAGGAACGGCAGGAGGTGCTTCTTCCTCCAATTTATCCCTCTTTCGCTTCATTGTCTTCGAGATGCCGTCTTCCTGATCATCTTTCTTCTTCTTCTTCTTTCCAAACTCGCACTCCAAGTCCTTCACCATGTCAAACACCTTCGGACCATAACTAGTCGATGCCGGCTGAGGTTTCGACTCGCCCTTGTTGTCAAAGTATATATTCATTTTTCCATCTCTATACCTATTCTTCTTCGCAGAGGAAGCGCGTCTGTGTTCAATGTACACAGTTTTGGTGGATCCCTTCGGTAAGTAGAGTAGGTTTCTTTGATGCAAGCTACACAGGCGGTCTTCCTTTAATCTGCCCGATAATGAAAACAAACAGGGGTAATCGGTGATGGTGACAAAGATGATGGCACGAAAAGTGAACTTCTACGGTGAAATAGTACCTGCATCTCCTCCATGAACGGCTCCAGTGACACATCTATATCATTGCCGGGATGCTTCGGTCCGGATATGAGCATGGTGAGCAAAACATACCTCCGCTTTTGACAAAGATGTGGAGGTAGATTGTACATGGTGAGGACGACCGGTCACGTCTTTGTGTGTCTTTGCTCGGATCACCGAATGGGTTCATTCCGTCGGTACTCAATGCGAACCGAACGTTCTCGGGCTCCTCTACAAAGTCAGGGTAGGCGGCGTCGAAGTCTTGCCACTGCTATGCATCCGAAGGGTGCCGTAGCTTCCCGTTGTCCTTTACACGATCGCTGGATGCATGCTAGGTCATGTTCTTAGCATCCTCGGGGTTCCCATAGAGAGCCCCGAAGAAGCGTCGGTGGACCGGAGGTACCACATTGACAGCGCTGGGCGCTTCCTCTGCGTGTAACCTTCTCGTTGGTATTTATTAAGTGCAAAAGAATATAAAGGGTTCATAAGCGCCGCGAGAATATATATACCATTGTAGCTTTTACCCCGAGTATTCCGTAGTATCGTTATTTATATTTTCCACGAGGAAGCAAGGGTAAAGACTATGATAAATCAAAATCATGTATCTACTAACTTAATATACCAACTAAACTAAAGTGAGGGGGTAAATAATGTATATGATATGTATGATGATTAATAACATTTAACCAGAGGAGAATATTATAATATAGAGTAGATAACTAGGTCGAGAGGACAACGGGAGATCTAGGTTCTGAATATTTCTCTAGTACTTTGGTTCTATGATAACAATTATTCTAATACACTTTGGAGCAGCGGTACCGTCCCGATCCTCGAAAAAGACGGGAAAGGGTGATCGGGGAAGGCCGCCAAAAGCTCTACATTTAAACACCAACCCGAACGTGGTGGATTACAAAGACCCGGCCCGTGGCATCACCCCCAGGGGCTACCACAACTAACCGTGGGATTGGGCGCAACCTCGGGTAACCTATAGCCTAGACACCACGCCTACACTATAAATTACTACTCTAGCTACCTAGCATAACTAGAGCCCTCAATACGAAGCGGAGATCCCATGCAATAGTATAATAACTATATCAATAACATGAAAGGCATAAAAGTACTAGAAAAGATATATCTAATTATGGCATAAAGTCTAATAGAGTTGAGATACAAAGATATACCGTAACGCTGAAGACTTCTCCGAACCGAACGCAGTTCCGCTCTCCCTAACTCTCTACTAGATCTATTCTATTACATTGTAGCTGTCTAATCTAATTCTCTAATATTAACGAGAGAGACCATCCATTCATGGGACAACTCTCAAGTCAATCTGCACCCGGCTCCTAGGGGTGTAGGGTTACATATATAGGGGTCTCCTGGCCTCCCTCCACCTTTAGCAAGCAATATGGTACTAAACCTTCATGCATCTCGTGCTTAACCGACGCCCTCGGATTAAACCGACATCAAACGACCGGATTAGATTGCGTCTTAGAGGCGGTGGAGGAACGTTCTGGAAACAGGGACAACTTGACGGCTAAGCCAGGCCGATCGGCCTGATTATTGGGCCGATCGGCCCAGGGTGGGCTCCACTCTGGGCCCCGCGATGCGTCGTGGCTTCTGGAGTCTTCTAGATGATGTTTTCTTCGGTGTCAAGTTTCGTTCACGTCGGGTGTATTCCAGAGCCTTCTAGACTTGTTTCGGAGTTGGATTGCGTTGCGTTATGACACGTCAATTCCCCGCTGTTTTTTTTAAGTCCCCGCAAATCACAACTTTACCAAAACTCATGGAAATCATTAGTAGAAACCCCTAATAAGGTTATCTAAATATATTTTAGTCCTTTTCCATGTTTAATTGATAATTAAAAGTATGCATTAACAAGTGTCAACAAGCTCCCCCAAGCTTACCCTTTGCTAGTCCCTAGCAAAGCTATATGCTATAGCGAGGATCGGGAGTTGCTACTACGCTTTCATACCTCGGAAGCAATCGTGTTTTATCGGGAATAAATTCTCCTCTTAACCAGTTACTCTATCATACCATTTTACCATGGGGCGTAGCCTTTTCACGAATCATAAGCGAGATAAAAACAATCAAGTTAAGTACCATGTCTCAAGTTCTTTGATCAACTATCATCCCGGGGTTTTGCAATATTTTTCAAAAGAAACTCAAAGATCCTATGTATGACCCTCTTAAGTAGATGGTGGTAGTGGAATTACACATGTGGTAGGACATACATGATAGTGGAGAAGTGGATAAGGATGAAAGGTAGTAAATAGCCCTTAGCCCTTTTTTTTTAGTATTTTTCTTCTCAAGCATCTTGGACTACATCTCTCTTTCTAAAAATTGCTAGGACCTGGGGCATCCATTCTTGGAGAGGTGGGCTTTGCCCCCGGACTTGTGTCCATTTTTCTCTCCCTTAGAGATGTGGGCCCTACTCACCCTCGGACACGTGTCCATTATTCATCTCTAAATATATTTTTTATTATTAGGGAGGTAGGCCCTTCTCGCCTAGTATGACTTTTTGTCCGTTACTCTCCCTCTCTCGGCTCACTTTTTCTCTCTAAATATTTATTTTTCTTTTTTTTTCTTTTTTTTTCTTCTTTTTTTTTTTTTTCGAATGTAGCCCAAAATCTATAAAAACACCGAGAGAGACATATCCAAAGATTGCAAGAGTTTATTTTTATTTTTTATAATTATGGCTAGCGGCTTGATGGAGTATGGGGATCGTACTTCCGGTTTAGAAGCAAATGTATTTAGTGGAGTGGGATGATAAACTTTTAAGGGTCATAGCTAAGGAACTCATCATGTAATTTTTTTATAATTTTCAAAGATAAAAACCAGGGGATCAAGTATCTCTAGGAATATGATAGACAGTAGCTCAACTTTTCATGTACTTTTATCCTTTAAAGCTAAGACTCGAGTTAAGCATGTGCTTCCCTACAGTGTTGGTTTTAGAGCAAATTAAGCATTTAAAGTTTTGGGAGAATCTAAGTCCAAAGTGTAAGTACTTTTAAGAGGAATTAAAGCGGAGCAACTATTCATCATTTCCTTACATAGGGATCATCTTCAGCGTTAGTTTTATTCTAGCAAGCATAATTAAGCACACTATCTATTTATTTATTTATAGCTAACATAAAGATCAAACTATATATATAACTTAAACTTTTTATCTAGTTTTCTATAGTTATGCATCTTTTATATCTTTTTAACAAAACAAACTAGTAGTAAATAAGGTAAAGGATAAGAGTACTTACGGATAATGGGGTTTGCACTCCCCAAGCTGGATCTTGACATAGTCTTCAATGTTCTTGATGGTTGGAAGTAGAGGTAGATAGTGATGGTGATGATTGATCTTCTTTAACGCTATACACCATATGTGTCATGTCTCTCTTCCTTGGGATCATGTCTTTGTTGTTCTTATGGCTTGTAGCTTTGTCCATCCACTTCCTTAGAGTGATTACTTTTTGTGATCGTGTTGTATGACACTCTTCTTCACGTATTCTTTCCTGCAAAATATTAGTGGACACATACCCGAGAGAATATACAACATGGTTGAAACAGGGGTTGTTGTCCATAAGATCTTATCTATGCTAATGAAAAAAAATGGTTCTTTGATTACTCTTAGCACAGATCAAGTCTTGTAACTCATTTTATTTGTAGCTGCACTCTAGCATGTGGATCAGTGCGAAGGTAACTTGTAGCAAAAGATAGAGTGAATGATATTTGATACTTACAATTCTTCCATAAATGATGAATGAATCGAGTCTCCTTTTGCACAAAGTTTAGAGTTCATCGTATGCCTTACTTCATCTCTGATCTAAGCTCATCTCTTGACTTACCCGAATTGGATTTAAGAGTTTTCTGCAGGGGTTAGTCGAACACAATAACCAATGTCTACACAAGCAATACTTAGTTCAATAACCAAACTAGACTCCATGTCTAATTTAATTAAGGAAGACTATTTAACCTAAGCACCATGCTTAATTTAAAAGCCTTTGGAAGCGCCCAATGGTAGAACTTCCAAACCAAAACTTACTATAGCAAACAAAGGTAGCATGAAAGCATCACTATAGAGATGTAAACAAATATGAAAAAGTATGATCATGGTGAGATTTCTTTTTTTTTTTTTTAGATGCAAACATGAATGGAGTCAATGAACTAAACATGCAATGGATCTACTATGAGAAAACATAAACTAAGCGGAGTGAATGCATGAGTTGATTAAGTAAACATGCAATGCAAGAAATTAAATGATAACTACTTAGTTAATTTATAATCAAAATTATCTCACTTTTTAATCATACTTACCATAGTGTGCAGCTTCTATGAGATGTATGTATTGAATTCTTGTGACGGCGACTTCTTCTTCCATCTATACATGGTTAGAATAATATATATATTTAAATACATACCTTGAGATAGCAGGGTTCCACTGGGTGATGAATTCTTGATTGATCGTGCACCACAGGTTCTTCAATCTGTGGAATCTTGTGTAAGATCATAGCGACATCTTTTGTCCCGTCTATTCCACAATTCAACGTAACAAGGATAATCCTACTAAAGCTAGTTAATACACTAAATTAGCAGATATCAAGATCATTATCAAAATCTTTACGCCAATTGCTTCCCTTGATCGGCAAAAAAAAAGCTTGTTGGTATTTATTAAGTGCAAAAAGAATATAAAGGGTTCATAGCGCCGTAATATATATATACCATTGTAGCTTTTACCCTGAGTATTCCGGAGTATCGTTATTTATATTTTCCACGGGGAAGCAAGGGTAAAGACTATGATAAATCAAAATCATGTATCTACTAACTTAATATACCAACTAAACTAAAGTGAGGGGTAAATAATGTATATGATATGTATGATAATTAATAACATTTAACCGTGAGAATATTATAATATAGAGTAGATAACTAGGTCGAGAGGACAACGGGAGAGATCTAGGTTCCTGAATATTTCTCTAGTACTTTGGTTCTATGATAACAATTATTCTAATACACTTTGGAGCAGCGTACCGCCCCCGATCCTCGAAAAAGACTGGGAAAGGGTGATCGGGAAGGCCGCCAAAAAGCTCTCTGAAACACCAACCCGAACGTGGTGGATTACAAAGACTGACAGCGAAATTTTGCCACCCCCAGGGCTACCACAACTAACCGTGGGATTGGGCGCAACCTCGGGTAACCTATAGCCTAGACACCACGCCTACACTATAAATTACTACTCTAGCTACCTAGCATAACTAGAGCCCTCAATACGAGCGGAGATCCCATGCAATAGTATAATAACTATATCAATAACATGAAAGGCATAAAAGTACTAGAAAAGATATATCTAATTATGGCATAAAGTCTAATAGAGTTGAGATACAAAGATATACCGTAACGCGAAGACTTCTCGAGAACCGGAACGCAGTTCCGCTCTCCCTAACTCTCTACTAGATCTATTCTATTACATTGTAGTCGCTCTAATCTAATTCTCTAATATTAACGAGAGAGACCATCCATTCATGGGACAACTCTCAAGTCAATGCAGTACCCTGGCTCCTAGGGGTGTAGGGTTACATATATAGGGGTCTCCTCGCCTCCCTCCACCTTTAGCAAGCAATATGGTACTAAACCTTCATGCATCTTCGTGCTTAACCGACGCCCTCGGATTAAACCGACATCAAACGACCGGATTAGATTGCGCTTAGAGGCGGTGGAGGAACGCTCGAAAACAGGGACAACTTGATTTGGCTAAGCCGTGCCGATCGGCCTGATTATTGGGCCGATCGGCCCAGGGGTGGGCTCCACTCTAGGCCCCGCGATGCGTCGTGGCTTCGGAGTCTTCTAGATGATGTTTTCTTCGTGTCAAGTTTCGTTCACGCCGGGTGTATTCGAGCCTTCTAGACTTGTTTCGAGTTGGATTGCGTTATGTTATGACACGCGTCAATTACGCTGCTTTTTTTTCGTTAAGTCCCCGCAAATCACAACTTTACCAAAACTCATGGAAATCATTAGTAGAAACCCCTAATAAGGTTATCTAAATATATTTTAGTCCTTTTCCATGTTTAATTGATAATTAAAAGTATGCATTAACAAGTGTCAACACCTTCCTCTTCCTCGTCTGCGTTGACATGATCTTCTTCTTGTCGCGACCGGTTTTCTTAAGCCCCTTCTTCTTTTTTTTTTTTACGCCCGTCCCCGCTTCCTCATCGAGGTCATCGTCCACGACATCCGGCATTCCTCTTGTATCGACTAGCGCCCGCAAAGGCGGACAAGCGGTCAAATTCTCGTCTTGTCGCCCGATATAGGATACGATGGTTAGGGCGGGCATCGAACTTCTTGAGTTTCATCGCCACCGGCGGATCAACTTTTTAGCACGATCACGTACTAACAGAACCTTGTTAGGCGTTGGATACGTGGAGGCCGGGTAACTTACGAGTTCGTTGAAGCTAGTGTCGGACCGGCCATGACGAGACTTCAACATCGACAAATTCGAGTTAAAACTTCGGCGCCCGTGCAACCCTTGGACCGTCTTTATAAAGCGGATCAATTGCTTTGTTTTCATCTCTTTGAAGTTCTCCAACCATCTCGGGCACCCAAACGGAATGTCGTCCTCATCAAGTTGGTTGACCAAATCTTCAAAAACCGAAAATCCTCGAGCAAGCGTCATTGGATTCTCCCCGTCGCCATCCCTTCCACCACCACCACCGTCATCGCTCGTCATCGTCGGCGTCGGTAGATGCTTTCGAATAAATCGATGGAATTGGACCGGCCGGGGACTTCCTAGTCTTGGATCGGCCCGGGGACTTCACGTACTGGATCGACCGTGGATCGAAGGGTGGAACTTCTTCGCCGTGAAAAGTCCGGACCAAATAGTCATTGACGGCCATGCATGATTAGGTGAGATTGAACCACGGTGTCATTGAATGCTTTCGATTCTTGCGGCCGCAATGACGAATAATCGGGCTCGTTGAATTATCTCGGGTGGTCGCTTCCCGCTCGAGCAACAAACTTCTTCACCTCATCGTAGTATTCGGCCCTCAACGCTCTTCATCTCATACATCCAAAGGGGCTCGGCGCCTCTCCATCCCTCTCCCTCCTCTTCCAAAAAGCTAAGTCTTTGTTACATAGTACTCAAAGCGAAAAAAAGAAGAAGAAGTTCCACCATAGATCTAGATCTAGAGAAAGGCAGTTTTCTCTCTCCTCCATAGATCTAGATCTAGAGGGGGATGAAAAAGAGGGAAAGTAAGATGAAAAAAGAGGCCTTTACCGACCAATTAGTGTCTTTTTCCTCCCAAATCAAAGCCAAAAGTCCCAAATCAAAGATTTTGTCAAAATTTTGGTCAAAACCTCCCCCCGCCCACAAGTTGGAAGAGGAAGATCCGTGGAGGAAGAAGGAGGGGCGGCGCCCATATTTTTTATAGGCGCCGAGGTTTTGCGTGGGCGCCGCCACACCGGGGCGGCGTGGCGGGCGCCGCAATCGCGCCGCCACGGTTAACGCCATCTTTACGTGGTGGGTCGCTTAAGGCGCCCGCCACGTGAAAGGGCTGCCACCGCCGGGCGCGCACGAAAGGCTCATTTCCGTGGCGGGTGGGAATTGTGCCCTCCACGGAAAAGATCGGGCATGTGCTCGCAAAAAATCGAATCGGTACTAGTGGTGTAGGATCTAAATTGGAGAACGAGTCTCTAGTTTGCGTTCTAATTCTTGGAGTCCGTCTTAGCATGCGGACCTAGAATGACAAAAGATTTTCGGGACATGCTTTTCTAGGATGGAGGGAGTATATCGAGTTCTGTCCCTCGTCCTCCCTATGACTCGTTCTCCGTGCTACATCATTGGGTCAAACACGTGAATGTGTCAAGGATACTATATTTTCTTAATAATTTTAGTGATTACTTCCTCTGTCCCTAAATATTTGTCGTTGTCACTTCCCACCAATTATATATTAAAATACATAAATATTTATGCCAAGTAATTAGTATCATTGAAAAGATCTTTTTTAACTAGTATTTTAATAAACACTTTTCCTACTTGTCTTGTGTAAGAAATCGTCCGCGCTGCTCTTGCGACACGCGGCGCGGTGTCGCCTTATGCTTTGTGCGCACTCCGCCGCCCGAGCCGGCCGACACGCTGGGCCAGGGCGCGCCGAAGTCGTCGTGTCCGCACTCGGCGTTCCCGTGTGAGTCCTTGTCGGGTCCGGTCTTGTGTTTCGTTGTCGGATCCTGTTTGTGCACCCGATACCGTAGAGGAGCATTGGATGCCAATCTTCGTTGTCCTTTGTTCGAATTCGTGCACCTCCGAAAGTAGAAACGTCTCGCCGTCTCCGTCGAGCCGGAGGGGCGATTTTCGCGCGGAGTTGCCGATTCCGCGGCGGAGGGGTCGATTCCGCCCGGCAATACTGAGATCCGGTGGCTGTCCTCTTCCTCTCCCTCCCAGCATCTAGGCTCGCGGGGACGTCGTTCTCAAGTATGTGCTTCTCCCACACATTTTGTGTTGTTGTCGGCGGTTTGGGGAGGGGGGGGGGAAGCAGAGAATGGTGGTTGTCGGTTGGGGGTTTGGGGTACGCGACACCGGCTCATCTACGATCGTCTTTGCTTGGCGAGTGGATTGGGTGGTATGTGTGTGATGCATGGATTTTGGTTCAGCATGTGGCGTTTGAGCCGTGCTTGGATGTTAGTTGATTGCGCGGTGGGGTGCTAGAAAGTGGTATTCGTGCTTCGATTCGATAGAGTATGGAGTTGATTTAGTTTTGAAGGATTGCGATCTGTTGTTGTATAGTCTAGCTGCTTTGCTTCTTTTCGTGTTATGGCGATGTGCATAGGGATTGGCGCATCCCGGTGGAAGGAAATGGAGCAGAAGAAGGAGGTAGGAGGGGGATGGATCTCGATCCGGTTGATGACAAAGTGATTAATAGGTTGATTGAGAATGTATTTAGCATTTGTATTTTTTGTGATTTTGATTGATCTCTGTTGCTCTGTTCCTTTGCAATGATGGCATTTGTAAGTTGGATGTGTGATGCCAATGTGGTGCTTTGCATGGATTCGAGCATGCGTGGTAGTTGTTGTGCTGGAAGTGGGGAATATGCATGATTCAGACTCTATTTTAGGTTTTGTATTGTTTTTGCTATTTGGTAGATGTGTCATCTTGATTTAGACTAGTTCAAATGTCTATTGTCTTCAGTTTGATTTTCTTCAGCATATGTGCTATCTTTCAGGCTAGAACACATATAGGCACATTCAGTTTGGTCGGTAGGGCATCTAGTCTTGTCTCAAGGCCACCAAAAGTGTAGTCTTGAGCACCGTAGAAAGTGCATAAGGAAAATCAAGTGCATAAGGAAAACCAAGAGGTCTAGACATTCAGAGATGTAGGCACATTCTTGCAAGAGTGCTAATCTCCTATTGTAGTTGTCCACACATTATGAATTTTGGTCTGTATGCTAATCTGAGTATGTACTTGATAATTAAAAGGTCCTGCACACCGTATTACCGAGTAGAGGAGAAGAGGGTAACAAGAGTTTATTACATTTGTGTTGCTTACGGGTCCTCCTGGTCCTTCCCACGTTTCATGTCTGTAGAAAAAGTCTTGATACGTCCTTTTCCTGTTTCAGTTAGTCTCTGCATAGCAGCATGTCTACGAACCAAGTTAGTAAGGTCCTTTGTATTACTAGTACAATAACGGTTAGATTACAAGTTTGGGTTCCATTGCATGGCTTGGGCTATTTTTTTTTAAGATAGTAATATTGAGCAGCCCAAACTTACAACTCTTTGTATGCCCATGCCTTATCGCTCCTTAGCCTTGCTCATCACCGCTTGATCCTTCGGTTGGATTCCATAGAGGACATAGCGAGAGGAAGGGAAGGCTGGCTCTCTGGATTCGATATAAGAGAGTTTTGGGGTGACTTGTCTTTGTGCTCGTATGGTGATGTTAGTTCCTTGTCTCCCCATGGCATGCATGCCAATTATAGATTGGTTTGTGTGGAGAAAACATAATGAGCATGTTAACCAATTGATCTCTAGTTTGGGCAATTCTTTCTATATTCTCCTCAATGGAGCCTAAATGCCCCTGGTTGATGGTAACGAGTCGATTTGCGGTTTACGTATTTTGTTTATTCGATGCAACTACCAATGGAATATTCATAGTTGCTTACCAGCTCATGTTTGTTTTGGTTTTTAGGTTCTCTCTTTAATTGGTTAGTAGACTTTAATTAATACTATATATGCTCGGACACACGCCTAGTAATAATCTAAAATGACAAGAACCAACTTTTTACGTATCAATCATTTGTAGCTGTTTTTCAAGCTATGTGAGTAGAGATTTGACCTTTTGCTTAGGGTTGGGGATGGGGTTGTGGAATTTTAGTCCCAATTTTGGGCCCCTGATTTTGATTTGCATCTCCTATGTTGGCTTCTCTTTGCTCTCGGTTTATTTGATCGATAGGTTGCTTGTGGTTGCATGCTTCACTAGTTCACTTTGCAGCCCTTTTACAATCTCTATTCATGCTTTGTTTTTTTTTCTTTTCATTATGTAGATCTTGTTTTCTTAACTGAATGCGTAGATATTGGTCACTTTGTAAGTTGATTTTTCAGGACATATGAACATTTCAGTGATACATGGTATAGCAAACTGAATGAGATTAGGAGTGCAACGTATCTACTTGCTAAAAATTTCCGTTATAATTTTCTCAACTAGTTCAAATAAATATAGGTTCAGATTTGGTGTCTTGTGGGGTCTTCATGTGCGTTAACTTACTTACCTTGAGTTGTTTCTAAACCGAGTTTGAACATGTGTCTTTTAGTGCTTTGGTTTTTTCTTATCCCAGTACCACCTAGCATTGATTTGGAAGTGCAAGAGATTGAATTGGTGTGTTCAGCATCTCAGTACCACCTCACATGTGTTTCTAAATTTGTTCAGTTCATCAAGTGCCAGGAAATCTCTTTCTTGAAGAGCACAATATAATAATAACTCACCTTGTTATTTTAAAGAAACTGCCTTATATTGAATCCCTCTTTTCTGAAACTGTCTCATTCGAATAATGGAAATTGCAACTTTTGGCCACCGCAACTGTAGTTCTAATCATATGCAATTTGTTCATCATGACTGATCCGGTGATTATTGCCTGCTTTCTTACATTTGGTCTGTATAGTTCTATGTTACTTCTTTGTCTGCAGCTTGTAGCATGGGCTATGTTACTTCTTTGATCTGCCTTTTCAAATGAAATGCTCATTTTTTTAGTAGTGGTCAGGTTGGGTGTTATATAGATTAAGTTGAGCAAATCATCCAATGATCCAACGTTTTTTGAAGTGATATTTGTATTATACACTTTTTTGAGTTTGAGTACATTCATTGCTAGCCTCTTTGAGTCACTGAAATATTGTCATTCATATTTTGGTTATAAAACAATAGAATCTAGAGCAGCAATGATTGGATTTTTCTTTGTTGTCAACCGAGGTAGAAATAGAGTGATGGAGTAGGTTTATTATAGTGTCAATTAAGAGCTGAATTAATCAATCTCGTAATCTCCTAATACTTCTATTATGTACTAATGATGTGGACTTGTTTACTCCTGATTTTTTGTAGGATGGATTCCGATGAATATGTTTCGATGCTTCTTTAAATGGTGATAGTGATGATGAGTACTCGATGATATGACCTCACGAAGATGAGGACAACAACGAAGCTACCAATGTCTTGGCCAGTGCTAATATTTCTTTTGTTTTACTTTTCTATGTGTGCCCTAGTCTATTTATGCTTATCTCGATATATCTTGTTTCATTTTGTTAGATTCCAAATCCTTCTGATTTAACTGAGATGGTCAATACTTTCAGACATGTGCAAGAAGCGATCACAGGAGTATGTTCTAAAACTTCTTGTTTCCTCATTCGACTTTCTTTATGTAATTTGTGCTTCTCAATTGTACCGACATGGTGACATTCTTTATTCTCGCTTCTCTAAGATTGTTCAAGGCATGGGTAATCCAAGGGGTTCTGGTGCCAGGACACGTTCAGAAACGGTACATGTACTAGCTAGCTGTTCAGTTTTGTTTTGATTTGTGCTTAGGTTGTATTGAATGTAGTATCCTAACAAAAAAAATTTCCTCCTCTTTCCATTGATTTCCAGAGTAGCCGAGCAGCTAGAGGTCGAGGGAAAGGGAAGTCAAGTCCTGCTGCTGGTACTTCAGCTGGAGAGCCTTCAAAGAAAGCTGGAAGTAGGTTTAACAGCCGGTACTTTGGACAGGACATAATTGCAAATTTGGATGAGCAGAAGAGGAAGATAATTGTTGATCGAGGATTTGGAGTTCTGCTTCAGATGATGGCTGTTCAGCTCCCAAAGGTTTTGTGCAGTGGATAGCGATCATGTCGACATTAAGTGTGGTGACATTCTTGTTGGAGGGCAGGTGATCCCGTTTGACCCGGTGGCTGTGCACTTATTCTTGGGGATTCCCATTGGTGGTCTTGATATCAAGGAGATGCACACTGATTCGATGAAGAAGGACTTCCTAGAGAAAATCAAGCTTCCTTCTCTCCGTTCGATCAAGTTCTTTGGGAAGAAGTTGATAGAAGAGACACTTGATGATGATGATACCTTCAGATACTTCATGGTTGTTGCCTTGTCAAGCTTTTTGTGCTCTAACTCAAATACTCTCCCCAGCCCATATTATCTTGGACCCCTGATTGATGTGAGTACGGTCAAAGATTGGAATTGGTCAAAACTGGTATATGACTGGATGCTTGGTTCGATAAAAAACTATAGGAGCAAAGGTCGTGGTGTGATTGGTGGCCGCAGATACTTTCTTGCCGTAAGTGCTCTTGTATCTTTTTGATTTTGTTACCGCATCCATTGCTTCCTATTCTTAGTTGCGATAGTCATTCCATTTGTTTGATATATGTAGGGTTACTATCTCGGACTTCTTGTGCTATGGATCGACATAATCACCGCCTACGATATATGCCTAGGATCCGCTTCTTTGAAGGGCTCAATGATTAAAAACGTATTCTTCATATGATCATGTGTCCGCAATACTTATGGAAGGAGACCTAGGTGAGTTCATATTATTGGTCTCTTTATGAATTTTCTGTTCTTTTTTGTTATGGTGGTCTTTATACTTAAAAGGTCAAATATGTCCGACAAGAAACAAATCTGTTTTTGTGTAGGTCAAACCTTTTCGAGACACATTGTATGCAAGACTATGAAGTTGAAGAGGCTTGTGAGGACTTTAGGTATACTATGGACCACCATTTGGGCTTCATTAGGCCGTGAGGTATGCTTAGTCACATAACCAGTTTGGAATGGTTGTTGAGAGATGAAATCATGGAAATTATGTTTGTTTCAGTAGAAGGCAAATGTTTGAATAAATTATGTATGTCTCAGAGTGTCATGTGCTTGTTGTAGCTATCTTTTTAGATTTCACATGTCCTGAATATTTGATGAAAAATAACTTCACCTTTGTGGAACTTCATACTCTTGGTGTTAAAGCAATGAACCTAACAAAGGGGTCTATGGAATGAACTTGTAATAGAGTCATTATATCTCGCTTGGTTTGTGCCCTTTTTGTGGTCGTTTTGAAGCTCTCTTATCCTAGTCATCCCTACTCGAAAGTTAGAATGGTGGGATTTTTATTTTAGTGTGATGTGATCATTCCCGCAAAAGCTTCAAGGGTGATTGAATTAGAGATTGTTTATGTAGTGTGGAGTCAATTCCTTCTTGTTGAAGTAAAAGACAATTAAGTCGAATTCGTTCTTGTTTATATATTCTCGCTTCAGTTCATGGCCCATCTAACACTACCATTAATCGCCCTTTTGTTTTTGAACTACATTACAGACCAAGATTGTTTGCATAAGATTTTCGTGAGAACATCACACAAGACTTGGCTATACACGTCCTGATACACTTGTTGGCAAGATGTTCACATATATGCATACTATTGCTATGGCACGTGGTGCTTCACATTCTAATGCTCAGTCAGAGATTTCTGGTGGCAGAGCGGCTAGTCCAGGTCATGGTAATGGTGATGGTGAAGATGATAATGTGGCTCCTGAAGGATCTGAAGCGCCTTTGGCTTCTCCAGGACTTGTAGATGTTCCAAAATCTGGTTGTGATGCACCAACCGTTGCTGGCACTAGTACTACTGTTGTCCAAGAGGTGAATAATTCTAGTCCTGCTGCTGTTGGTGTTGCTGGCACTAGTGCTAATGCTGTCCAAGAGGTAAATAATGGTAGTGCTCCTGCTGTTGGTGTTGCTGGCACTAGTGCTACTGCTGTCAAAGAGGTCAATATTGCGAAGTGCTCGATGTTGGTGCTTTTGATGCTGCTGCTCCCACGAAAACAATAGAAGATGTGGTCAGAATTGTCAAGAAAGAGATTCTTCCGACTCGAGTTTGGTTCAGATTATTGGGAAGGCGATTGTGGTCTGGTAAAGAGAAGTCTCTTGGTTTTGATCAGACCGAGACCTTACCTCGAATAGGTCTAATGAGAATGGTACATGATTTTTTCTTGTTTATGCATATTAGTGCTCGTTAACTCTTTGTTATGCTTTCTACTAGTTTTGTTGAATCATAGTGGTATACTGCAATTTATCTATAGCATTCCAATTTAGTACCTTAGTAGAGTCCAAGCTTGTCAAAATATTGCCCTCATCATCTCTCGTCCCTTGTGGTTACTTGCTCTTGTATGGATTGCATCCTGTAGCTTTGATTATTTGGTGTTTGTCCCTTAAGATTTATATATATTTATGAGCCCTCGCCAGAACAAGACCGCACAATCTTGGACCATGAGCATAAGCTCATAAATTGTTTTCTCGTGATTACAAATCAAGTCTCGAATGTCTAATGGGTTAAAGTTTTGTAGTTATCTCTGTTGTAGTTTGTCCCTTAAGATTTATATATATTTAGGATGGTGGTTTTGTGCTCTTAATGTTTTTGTTTACCACTTTTGTCTTCCATTAGCAAGCGAATTTTAAGTTTTTTTTTTCATGCATCTCTCTCTCTCTCGCTCTCTAACAAAGAAGTTGTTCTTGTTTGTTTTTAGCCCAACAATAGTCCATGGTTTTATGTCACCAAGAAACACTTCGTAGTTTATTCGTAGGTGTGCAGGATTTAGCTTTGCCGTTGTGCTTTGATTTTGCCACCGGATATCTTTTATTACACCACTCTTGGGCTCCGAGTATCGCTATAGCAACCACTACCGATTGCAACATCATTAGTTTGTTTCTTGAGCTCTAATTCGTAACATCATGCGCCGTATGATACGGATCAATTACATCACCATGCTTTGGATGCCGGTAACCTAGCAGCCTGTGATCAGCCAGCCAATAGCTGGCAGCCACCACAAGGTTAGGTTAGGAGGAAGGCACTGGGATAATAGACCTTTTGTTTGTTTGTTTGATTGATGCAGCCACCACAAGGGTAGGTTAGGAGCAGTTGATCATGTTTCATATATTGGGCACAAGTCATTGCTCATTTTGGTTTTTATAAGGCAAAAGTGTAGTATTTTTTGATATGTCGTAGTTATCTCTGTCGTCCTGGTCAATAGAGAACTGATTTGTCCCTAATCTGAGTATATCTGCTCAGTTTTGCTTGTATTGGCGACCACATTGTAGTTAATTTCCTTATGATGTCTTAATGTTAGGCACTGATAATGTATAATGATGCCCTCCACGGTAATTTGAGGACATCTCAAGCTACTATTGAGGCGGATTCTTTTTATAAGTATTCAAATTTGAATTTTGTAAAAAAAACAGAAAGTTCTCCCCAAAAAGGAGTCTATGGAGGGAGATATATATATATATATAGAGAGAGAGAGAGAGAGAGATAGAGATAGAGATAGAGAGAGTTCATTCCATGTTTGGACGCAAGAATGAGAAGGTACCTGTTGTGGATTGGATCCGGTCCATTGGACACCCTCCTCTTGTTCTTTGAAAGGATTATCATCGTCCCTCATGTCCTCCATCACGTTTCTCTCTGATCGCCAAAAGTGCTCATAATTCTATACTAGTTCCAATTTCTTTTTTGCACTATTGCTGCCAACTCGACTAGCCTCGTATGAGCTTCTCATCGACTAGTGCAAGGCCACCTCTCTCTCTCTCTCCTCGCACAATATGTTGTGGGATGTATTGCAGCGTGTATTGTGTTTTCTTCAGAGTTCCTTGTCTCTCGCAAAGAGGTTCTCATGTCTTTGAAGGGTCTAATGTAATGCTTGGGGTCGTGGGGTAGAATCAAAGCAAGCCACTGCATGTCTTCTTTTGTACTTTGCTTTTTGAGTTGTGTAATTTTTCTCCCTTTATCTCTTTTTCCCCCATCAAGTTAGATCGATCTTTGGATGGTAGTAAAAGATAATGAATAGAAATTTCAGATTCAGATAGCAAACTGGCATTGCTTTTTGTACTGAATATGCGACTTATCAAGTTGTGTTTCGGGGATTCAAGTACTTGTGAAATGCCATTCTTGTGCCTTAGTATAGCTGCTGGAACTCCACCTTTAAGCTTGTTGTACTCCCTGTGATACAAAAAATGTCAGATAGCTAACCCCTTTTATTGCACATATAGAAGCAGTAAATTGCATACTTTAGTTTCTGCAATTATAGTGTTGAATATGTGCAATATCTAGTTTTCATGATGAATACATAATATCTACTTATAATGTGTAATTTTTAGTTGCTGATAATTAAAACCCATTTCTATTTTTTAGATCTAGGATGATAGATAAATGGTCTTAGAGTAGATTATGGACAAGCTATAGGGATGGTGTTAGAGTAGAGCAATGGACTGAGGAGGAATTCGCTTGATCATAAAGCAGTGAGGAGTGTTGTTTGTGGTCTCGTGGCTCGGGGCTCGAGGGCTTGTAACCACGCCCCTAAGATGAGCATGGGAATATATCCCACGATGGTGGGTCCGCCGAACCTTTGTCTCGCTTCCGGATGTTCGGAGTCGTGGACAAGGATCCTATGCGAGTATTCCAAAAATCCAATGTCCTTATGTGAACCGCATAAAAAGATATCTCCACTAGTAATTAAAACCCGGAGGTATCTTAACGATGCCTATTCGTGTGAAAGCCGCAAAATAAGCCTGCACCTTGAGCTTGTTAATTATTGTTACTATCAAACGTGCCCATCAAATTCAAATTCAAATCCACATCATAGAGTGTAGATGGAAGTGCCACGTTCTCTTGTGTCACTGCTATTGTTATCCTCTGTTGTGTTTGAACAGTTTATCTTATTGGCACCAATGTGACTGAATATTCGCTTGACTAATTCTAAAGCTTTGCTTAACATACTCCATGTGTTAGTATATTCAACTACTATGGGGCGCTCGTCATATATGTAAAGTAACAATAACATCGGTTTCAACAAACTGTTGAGTAGATATAGAAGATCCACATGGACGGTCCATGGTAGTGCAAAAAGCAGCTCGCTTACTGTTCACAGTACGGGCACTGATGTGGGACAATTAAGATGAATGAATTAAGAGGTGTAACCTCTCAAACCCTGTTGGTCATGCTGGTGTCAGCATCAGGGCTGACATTGTACTGCTTTTCTTTCCTCCTAAGTATTGTTAGCCCTATGGGGTACCTCGCTCCCCCTTTTTCTTCCATCTTCCCCGGTTATTGTTCAAAAATAATCGCTGCTCACATGAACATTATGTCTCATTGCCCTCAACTCTTCCTCAAAATTTAATCTTTAATCTCTAGTGGTCGCATTAACGTATAACGTAAACCGAGTAGATTTGAATTCTTAATTTTCTCAAACAAAGGATCGTAGTTAGTTGTATCTGTCATAATGGAGTACTTTCAATTAGGAGTTTATGGCACCTATTGTTGTCGCAAATCCTAATGAAGTGGTTAATTATTTTGCCAATGATTATTCTTTGAGTTAGCTGCTGCTTATTCTTTTAAAAAAACCATTTATCATGTGCTTTAAACTGTGGGTGGTTTTGTGACAAGCACAATTGTAATCTTTATACCGTGGTATCATTGTTGTTGTATTATATGTTGCCAATCAGTCATGGTGTTTGTTCCTATTTATTCATGCCAAAATTTCCTTTTCCCCTGCACTTCTATTCATGCGGTTCTATTAATGGTATTGTAGTAAATTTTTTTTCATGTTTTTGCTCAGAGACTCGGTTCAAATAGATGGGAAGAGGAAAAGAGTTGTATCATCACAGACCAGCTCAGATGCGGCTTCTGGTCCAGTGAAAAAGACGAGGAGAGGTAGGGCTACACAAGGTCTTAGCCCGGACAGTTCAGTTTCCATGAGTCCGCGTAAGATGAGCTTAAGGTTGAGTACACGGCTTAGTGGTTTCAAACCCATTACTGGAGTTGGATCTACATTGGACAATCCTGTAGATCTTGATGAAGCTCCTCTTCAAACTTCTAAGAGTCCAAGAAAAGGGAAGCGGAAAAGACCATGCATCTAGCCCGTGCCCGTCGGTTGAACTACTTTCTTCGATGCCTCACCGTGTGTGTTTCTTATCTCGTATCGTTGTTATTGTAATGTTATAGGTTTTATGATGCTTTATGTTGTCCCTATATGCTTGTTCGAATCATTTACCGCTACAAGGAAGGCCAAGAGTACAATGAATGCGGCTAAAAACTTCGACGTGCAATCTCTAAACGAGTTGGTAAATCTCCACCGAGTCGTCTTTGAAGATGCTAATCTTTGGAATGAAGACCGCTCGTAAAGGTGCCGGGCCGATCTTTGGATGATCATGCTTTTATCCCGTTGGTCGAAAGGTGTGTTTATCTCTCGTTTATCAAGATATTTTGCATTCTCGGGTTAGTTGTAAATTTTTTTACCATTCATAATATTATCTTCAAACAGGAAAACACCACATGTTGACATTCACTCTATTAAGAAGCCTTCATTATTTAATAGTCCTAGTGTGCCTTCGATGAGATTGTTTGAAGATGAGGATGATTATGGAAATTTTGTTGAAGATCCTAAACCGAGGCGCCCTTTTCCTACTGACTCCATCTATGTCTTCTCCTCTTGAGAGAGCACAATCATATGCCTTGCTTGGAGCGAGATCCGCTAAGGCAAATCAAGGAAACTACCGATGTTGACCAACAAGTAAATTTCAGTGGTACTCTTGTTTGGCATTTAATCCTACTCTTTGTATGCGAATTATTCCATTGTGCACCTGACTTAGTATTATTATCTAACAGGAAGCTTCAGCTACCGCTTCTTCTTTGCTCCGTCAATCAACTTTGTGCCTCTAGCTGTAATCAGTCCCACAGGAGCTACAATGCCCATTGTATAACGGATTTCTCCGGTCTTAGATGCATTTATACTTTAGAGTGCATTGTAACAGCTATTTGGATGTTTGCTGTGTTTGGAACTCCTTTTGTGTGATTGTAAATGCTTTTGGAACTTTTATGAGACACCTTTTGGATGAATGTAACACCTTTGTTGAAGATTTTACGTGATTGGAACATATGTTTGCGGGAACTAATAAGTGGTGTAGTCCGAAATGTATTAGGAAACACGCCTATGAGTAACTTATTGACATGAAGCACTTGTTTTTTTCCCGTATTGTGTATATTTTTTTACTTGGGTTCTTGTTTACTTGCTTGCAGAGCTACTTGGATTTTCTACCCCTTGAGAGATGGTTCATCCGCAAACTCTAGTGGCAAAGAAGTCATTCAATGAGTGAAGCTTACTTTGAGCCTTCAAGTTCTAAAGTTGCCGCTCAAATGCCAAAGCGGCTTGCACAACCTAGCCGCTTCAAGCAGAGCCCGTTTGTCGTAATTAAAGGCGAAAGATTAGAGTAACTAAGGAGGAGTGTGACTTGTATCAAATTGCTTTGGAGATGGGCGAAGATAGAGCATATTCCAAGTGAGTATCTTTACGGTTTCCTTTCTTGCACTCTTGTGTTGCTATTGTTTTTCTCGATGCGCCTTCATGGTTTCATTCGTGTTGTAGACTTGAGGTTGTGAACTTTAATGGTGTAAGATTGCGGTTGGGTGCTCTTGTGTCTTTTGAAGCCGGAAGGAAATGTTAGCTACCGTTATCAATTCTCCGTAGACTCATGTTTTTTTAAGAAGCACCCTCGGACTTCAAGAAAGCATTATTTCTTCTCGAAAGTTGTGGTTAGTTTTTCTAAAGGATTAGTTGTTGAATGAATCTTGGCTGTATGTCATTAGTCATGTCAAATTTTGGTATTTAGGATTTCCTTATTGGCAACCATGGTGGGAATGATGTCAATGAGGATATCCTTCGTTCAAATGCTTTGAAATGTTTTGATGGTGCTAACAAAGTCGCTTGGTTGGGTAATACTAATGGTATCGATGTAAGTATCGTAATTGCATTCTAGTAATCGTTGATTGCTTCATCCTTTTAATGTAGAATTTTATTTAATTTTTGTCACTCTATTTCCCTATCTGCTTATAATGGCCGGTGGTATGTTGTGGTTGCCGTTATAAACCGGAGATGGTTACTTGTTTTGGATCCTTCTTTAGCGTGCTTGGGAATTGACTTTGCTTTCAAAAAGGCTCTCAAGATGAATTCGTGAGTATCTTTTAAATGGCAGTTTTATTTGGTCCGTTATTTTGTTCAAACTTAACATGAGATTTTTGTTGTCTTGGTTTTCTGAAATTTAGCGGGATAACATTGCGAAATCTGAAACAAGTGGTGAAAATTGACTATGGATGGCATGGTTACGAAGTGGTGTATGAAAACAATTTGGTGCGCTTGGATCCAGAGTATGTGAAGTTCGCTTTGATTGCTTCATTTATATTCATGGTGTATGTGTCCCTCATAGTTTGTAATTATCCTTGGTGTACTTGTAGCAATGTCAATGACAGTGGAATCAAGAATGATGAATTTGGAACACTTTTTGATGTTGGAGTCGGATGAAGGAGAAGTACGATCACAATGATGTCGGTCATCTTCGCATCAAGTACCTCAATCATCTCGTTGTTTTGCTCGAGAACATTGCAGTTGATGGTGCATCCCAAATTAGGCAGGTAGTGTTAGCTGCATGGTTGCCGCTTTTCAATTGGTTCCTTTGAGACCGTAGATGATTTTGGATCCCATTATTTTTTTTTTCAGGTCTATGCAGAAAAGTTTGGACAGTCCGGGCCGACATGACCCATGATCTATGTGTCGAAGTTAGATGTGCTACCTTAGGTTCTTCACATGTCATGTGTCTATGTAAACAAGCTAGTACATTTTATGTCAATGGTTCTTGGTACACTGGTTGTAAAGTGGATGATTATACTTTTCTTTGGATGCTATGTTAAATATTTTCTATGATTGTCAATTTTCCGGTGACTTGCATTTGTAGGTAGGTGTGTTTTTCTAACATGTTTTTGCGGGGAAATGGAATTCCTATCATAACGTCCCTCGACTATCTTTGCTAACGTGGCTGCTTTTTTAATCTAGGTAGACTTCTCCAGTTCTTACTTGTACCAAATAGAGTCTGCAATGGGGTAGGATAGTGGTGATTTTATGTTTTTTTCTTGTCTCTCTGCAGGGGATTTGTCTCGATCTTGTTGTATGGAGACATGCCCTTCTCCATCTCCAAGCTCAAGCGGCTTGAGGACCCGTAAGTTGGAGTAGCTCTCTCTATTCATGTTTCCCGAATGCCTTTACCAAGAGCTACCTATACTTGGGTATCTTAGTGGTTACAAGAAAAATGGGAGGCCGTTGCATATGCTTTGCAACCATGATTATAAAGTGTGATGCGTACATTTGTTATCGTGCAAGACATTTGCTTGTTTGTGTCTTGTGTCTTGTTAGTTGCTACCTACTCTTTTTAGTGCTTTATTAGGATTGCTGGTTTTGTAACATTTTTCTCTCCATTCTTGACAGAATTTTGAAGAACAACCAACTCATGGGACCCATCCCTTCCACATTGTACCGATTCCAAATCTCAATACATTGTGAGCTTCCCGACCTTTCTCTATCCATGCCTCTTTTTATTTGCTTTTGTGATTGCCGGACACATTTGATGATTTATGTCCCGTTTGTTTCACCAACTTTTTAGTGCTTTAGTGCGTGCGCCAAAGGAATTTCCTTTGTGTACTTCCTTTGCCACTTATTTTGTTTGCCTTGGTCATGAAATGTTTATTTGTTTGTTTGTAATAGGGATGCGGGGCAGAACAAGCTTACATCGGGCAACATCCCCGCACTCATCTACCGGAATGAAGTAATTGCAGTTGTTTTTGCCCAATCGTAGAAGATGTTTCCAGGTGATAACATTCCCGTTACTTGATCCCCTCGAGGCTTGAGGGGGTAACTCAATCGACCGACCGCCTACGCTCCATGTGGTCTTTCCGCTTGATCCTTGCATTTTTGTATTACGATCACTTCAAGGAAATAGACTAACTGGCAAAATTCCATAAGTTATTGGCCTCATGCGAGACTCTTGTCGTCGTGTGAGTAAAAAAAAATGACAGTTGAATCCATGATTATTGGTTTCTTTACATTTACTAGCCAATAATGAGTTCTTTTTTGTCGATATTATTTTTTTCGAGACCTTAGCGAAAATGAATTGGTGGGGCCAATCCCTCCAATACTTGGCAACCCTGTCTTACACATGCAAACCGTTAGTATCATCAGAATATTCTTCTTTTTTTCCAAAGATGTCTTCTTCTATTTTATTAGTAGTTTGATCACCATTCGTTTCATATTTTTACATGGCAACAAACTCACCGGAAATATATCACTTAACCGGGGAACATGAGTAAACTTAGCTACTTGTAAGTTACCGTTAACTAAATAATTTTGGCTGCCTCTTGTTGGATTTTAGGTCCGAATGGCATCAATACTTTTCTTTCGTAATCAAAAGCGTAAGGTATACGAATGAACTTGCATATAGGAGTAATAAGAGTGCGTAAGCTTTAATGAATTGAATCCGTTTTTTACGATTATCCTCGTGTACAAAGAACATTGTGTCATAAAAATGAATAAATGTGGTTTGATCTAGCAAAAACATGTCACTATAGTTGTTATGTGCTTGTTTTCGAGGTGTTATCACTTTTTTGTCATATCTGTGAATTCATTAAAGCTTTATCTCGTAGTTCTCGTAGTGAGGTGCTATTATTTTTGTCAAAGCAAAAACATATCCCTATAGCAAAAACATGGGGAGTGCGCATGCTCCTGCTCCCCATGTTAGCCGACCAGAGCGAGGTCCCGCTATTTTTGTCCTCGAACCCCGATGCCTTTGGCTGAAAATGATCTACGGTGATCACGGTCTACTAGAAATTTCCTTGTTGCCGCTACTTTATAAACTCTCGAATTGTTCTCAGGAATAGTATTAGTAGTAGTAATACTAATTGGCTTCTCTTAATTATTCCGTGAATCACCCTCCGAATTATGCATATCCATGTCTATTCTCTTTGTCGATAAGAGCTAGTTAATTCCGATGCTCCTACATTTGCCTACTCTCTTTGTCTCTCTAGCATACTATATATTCCTTTTGCCGACCATTGTTCGCTCGTTCAGGGAATTCGGGTTATGAGAGTGTTGGTCGGTGTTTCAAGAGCCTGTCAAAAGCTTTTCTCTGCATGATGATTTAATAAGGTTTGGGTCCTCACTTTTGAGCCTCTAAGATATGCCTCGCTTTGCTTCCAAGAAGCCATGCTTAGCTGTAGATGTTGCCATGCATGTCGACTATAAGTTCATATATGGAATGGGGATGATCGGTGATGCTTCGGCGGTTAGTAGTTCATTTGTGTGCATGTGGCTCGCCGGTGCCATGTACAAAGTTCACCATGCATTTTGCAGGCCCTATGTCATTCTATGTTTGTGCTTTCGGATAAAGGAAGAAATGGGTATGGAGATAGATAGTTAATCTGAAACTATATGATAGTGATTTTGGAACCCTAGGGTATTGTTGAGGTGTTATATAGCAATTTAGATATAGCAGTTTCCAAGGTGTCTCTGTTTGCTCCATCAGCCCAAGATCCAAGTCAAGCACTCATTGAACTTTGTGTTGCAAGTCTACACTGAGCATTGTTTTCCATGCCATTATAAGGCAAGGAGAGAGGTGCCAACTTGTATGTACACTCTTAGAGAATCTAGCTATTAGTTGTTATACTTGTTTAGGTTCAGTTTTATCTGAACTTTGTATGTTTTCCTAACTGCACCTGACATCCATATAGAGTACAAGCAGTGTCGAGCATGAAGCATACAAAGCCTGCTGCAGTTTTGAGTCACATGGATTTTTTATAATCTCAGTAGTACAAAGTTCATTGTGTTTTATCTTCTCACTATTAGGAACCTGTATGCTTTCATATTTTTGATATCTGAAAGTGTGGATGCTTTCTATATTTAAGCACATTGCGCACCTTTCTACATGAGCCCACCGTCGATAGATGGTTGTTTTTGTCTTGTAAGTCCTGGCCGTGAGCTGTGGCAAAACAGTCATGCATTTTCTGTACTCATCTTAATTGTTTCGCTATTCTTGTCTCGCACCCTTCAAGTAAGAAAATATTTGAATCACTAATTATAAGTTGCTTTGCATACATGGTCGACATTTATATCTCTGTTGTTAGTGGATCTATGATCATTACATTTAAATCTTGGATTTGTTAACATTTCTACATTTCTTACTACCATTCAATCGCATACGCATACACCTAAGATTGTGCACTATAGCCATCTTATCTTGTTTGAGAACTCCAATAAGGATTATTGTGACTTCGCGCCCGGGTGCATTATTATTTCTCGAAATGGCGGTAGAATGGACTACCTTGCAATATTGCCGCCTTGCACCAAAGTTTCGATGGTTGCCTTCCGCTTCAAATCTGTGAGTTCATATCCGACAAAGAGAACTTTCTCTCGCAGCTCTCATTTGGTCCTATTGGCCGGCTTATGATCTCGAGAGGTTTTCCCGCCGAGGTCGCTAGGGCGTGGACCGGGCGTTGCTATTCTTGTCAATTTTGCGTCCATCTTTCTGGTCACCTTTGCTTTCTCTCCACCGGAGGTACAAGCCTACTCTGTCCTTCTGTGTTTCTTGCCAAGAGTGTTGCTATTGTATTCATGTCATGTGCAATATATGTGCAACTGGCCGCCACAGGTGTTGCATGATTTAATTGGAACGGGGCCGCTCTTCTCTCGATTCGGGGCGATTGGAGTGGGATCTCTTGCATTCATATTCTGTATCGTGCCTGAGACAAAAGGACTCAACCTGGAAGAGATTGAAGCGAGTCTGTAGTTGACTGATCCAGACACCACGTTCTTTCGTTCTAGAAACAACCAACATAACAAAAAAAAGGAAAAAGGAAAATGGTGACCTTCGTGATTTAAGAATTGCACATTGCCTTGTTAGTTTTTGTGTTTCCTGTATGGCATCAAGATGAAAGAAAGGGTTGGTGCATTCAGTTGGTTTGTCCATTGTTTCTTTCCATGCATGTCCATGCTTATTCACCGAAACTGGATGTACATACTAGAGAGCAGCCCTACTCAATTAAAGTCGATTTTTGTTTTGAACAAATTTATTTATGTCGTTTGCTCATCTTTTTAACCGATTGTGGGATATTACTTATTCTATGTCGAGGTTAGGTTGGTTTGTATACCGCATACATTTTCTCGAGTAATTACCATGACTCATCATGTCTTGACGACGGTTGCCAAATTACAATCTGAAAGTACCTTGTTTGCTATGACTACAACATTTAACCTGTCAAGAAGAAATTGGTCGTGTTTTATTAATTAGTAGTACTTGCCATGGTTCACATGCATGCATTAGTGCCATTGTTAATTCTCCATAAGGATCTTCAAGATTCGTGAATAAAGTATTGTGAGTAATGTGGCCAATTATATGCCTTGTGGGTGATTAATGCATTTGGTTGCTTGGAGGTAAACATGTACCTTGCACCATGTTTGTCAATGCTTTACCAATCTTGCTGCAATACAAGCAACTCATTTGAGGGTCATCAATATTATTGATCACTCATGAATTATGAAATGTTAGATATATTGCAATACATACATTTGGTTGTCATGTAAACATTATTGCTACACCAAATTACAACTATTGATTCTATCTTGCAATCTTTTTGGTTAGTTAACCATGTGTGGAAACAAGATATTGAGTCATAGTCGATGCATCATTGCTTTATCTCTTTTGGAACTTGTATTCTTTGTCATAGTCCTGTTGGATTAGAGGGGGATGTAAGCTCTAATTTTTTTTGAAGTTAGCTCAGCATTTCATTGTACTTGACCTGTAGTTTAATTATAGAAAATGCTAATTTTTATTGCATTGTTATTAATTTAGCTCATCGGACCTCTAAATCTTGAATATTTATATGCTTGCAGATTCTAAACTATTTTTCCCGCTACCATACATGGTATGCTTGGCATCCCTTTGTCCTACTTGATGTGATATAGACCTCTATACCGAGCAATGAGGTATATGACTATTGCTCGATGCTTCGCGGCCCTAAATACTTGATTAATGTACACTAGTTCTAAAATTCAGAGGTCAATCTTGAATGTGCGTATAGATAATTCCCATTGACTGTATATAGATTACATGTCCTAAATTTGTTGTAGACCTAACAGAGGACAAGTAGGAACGGTGGTCAAGAAAACAATCAAGGAGGAACGGTGGCAAGAAGAAATCAAGGACATAGGACAAGGTGGTCTCCATTTTCATGTTTATCTCTCCGATTTACTTTATGGTTTGTCCATGGTCGTTGTCCGCACCCTTTGGTGGGCAAGAAGCAATCATGCACAGTGGTGAGGTACCTTTGGTGCTTGGTGTCCAGTAGGTGCTGTGCTTGATGAGAGTTCAAGGTAGATTTGGTGGCCTAATCGGGAGATGGTGGAGCTTTGTCACCGCAATTTCAATCGTAAGTAATATTTATTTTAATATTTCATGAGGTGTCTTTGCATTGCTAGTTATGCCTAATAGGAAAAGTGTGCTACTATTGATCTGCTTAACTTGATCTATTTCAATGCATATATGAAAGGCTATTTAGTGTGCTCTGTTTCCTTCATCGGACATTTTAGATTTGGTTATTATCCATTTATTTATTGCACGCACATAAGTTGTAAATTGCATTTTTAATTTCTCGTAAATTCTAGTGCTGAATATATGCAATATCTAGTTTGGGCCTCGCTGCTTACTTACACTTGTTATTGTAACTTGTTTTCATGCATTCATGATGTAGAGCACGGAACCGGGGTGCATGGACAACTATCGAAATTCAAGGTTAGTAGCAATATCAATTATGGATCTAAGTAATGAACTTTGTGTGGCTTTTATGGTCTAACTTTTATAATTTTTTGAGGTTGTTTTGCTGAGGTGTGCATTCACTTGCCAATCTTGTAACTAGAAGATTTCATAACGGAGGGGTGCATGGACAACTATCGATTTGTCCTCCATCGGAAGGAGCATTTCCAAGTTTAAGAGAAAGGGCAATTTCTGTTGTACAAGCACACCCTTACCTTGTTCGTTTTTGTTGGGCGAATTTGTGTATCATGGTGGGTAATCTGGAACTTTCAAATTTCACACCAACCTATGTTTGATCACAATGTTTGAATTCAATTAATGATTATGGCATGCCAATGTACCAAAGGCCTTTGTATATGTCTCAACCTAATTTTACAAATTAGCATGTATCCCCGCTTTGTAAAACGTAATACCGTAAAAGCATTTGTATAGCAAACAAATTTAGATATTCAGTTATGAAATTGCAGAGTTAAGAAATGGAAATTGCAATTCAAGGTAATCGCAATTGTAGTTTGGAGCACATGCAATTCAATGAACCCGTGTCTTGTTGCAAGTTATGGTTTCCTCCAAAATTGTTAAACATGGTTTGCTCCAAAATCTTCAAACATACTATCCAAAGTGTAAAACATAAAGTTGTAGGGCAGCAGTCTGTTCCAAATGAGACTTAGATACATGTAATCAGAAATGATGAATGAAGATAATACTTAATTTATACAAATTCCTCTTCTCTCAATAAATTACATGAATTGGTTGGCCTAATGAAAAATGTTCCAGCTACTAGTCTATCCCTTTTCCTGGTGTATTTGCCGAGCCATGCCCTTTCTCTTCGACTTTGTCGACCCCTAGCTTAGCCAATTTTGGTTCCCTTGTCACCCACTTCTTCTGGTGGTTGTGTTGATTTGTCCAACTTGTCCCGCAAAATAATATCAAAGAACATTTGATGAATATAAATCAAACTAGTGTATTTTGTTCATTGGTTGGATTTAGCTAAAGTTTATCAGTTTTACCCCACTTTCTTTTGTTGCTTTTGAAGGCTTTGGCACTTGAGGAAGATGCTTCTTTTCGCATGTCACAATGTTATGGCACAGGTTCCCGACAATGTGTACAATTAAATTTTCCTTTGGGTTTGCTTCTCGCATCCTCGGCTACTCCTATTTGCCCGCCAATTATCCTTGGCCTTCCTCTTCTCTTAGCATTATCAGGATCTTGTAGAATTACTGTACCACTTTGTGCACTAGATTGTGAAGGAGCCATCATGAATTCATTGTTTGTAGCTTGTGAAACCTGTAACCCCCTTTGCTGACCACCTTGTGCCTGAGCCATCATTGCTTGAGTGTTTGTAGCTAGTGCAACCTCTGCACCGCTTTGCTGACCTCCTTGTGTTTGAGCCATCAGTAGTTGATTGTTTGTAGGTTGTGGAACCTCTAGAGCCCTCTGCTGACCAATTCTTGTCTCAGCCATCATTCCTTCATTATTGCTAGCTTGTGAAACCTGATAACCCCTTGGCTGAGCTGGTTGTGATGGAGGCTGAATGACTTGATCTGTTTGCTCATTGAGTTTTTTCCTCATTCGGTGAGCTTCTTCCAGAACATAGTTGAATGTTTCCATAGTCCTAGAACCATCTGAAGCAATAGTGCTCATCTCATTGGACAAAATATTGTGCCTCAGTGGCCTGCTTTTCTCAATGTCAATCTGTGGAACAACATTCTGTGTTCTGAGCTGTTTCCTCTCCTTATTTCTCCACCTCTCAATGAAGTACTTCTCATCTAGCTGAGTTATATTGAGGTTTGTTAGCACCTTGATGATATGGGAGCATAATATGCCATCTTTTTCAAATTTGCAACACAGGCAATTGTACATTTTCCTGGGCAAGTCCAGTGTCACAATGTACCTCCTTGTCACGAAGTCAAACTTTCTCGGCTCCTCGATTTCATCACCGCATACACCTTTGCCTTTCTCAGTATTTCATGAGCCACATACATGGTTGCGTATGTGATTTCCTTTTGGAACTTGAAGAAGATCTTTTCATTTGTACAGCTTAGAAGCCTGCCTTTTCAATTCATACCTTGTGCTCAACCAAGGCTTCGCCTTGTAAGAAAGTCTTGCTCTTGTTGATTCTTTTCAAAAGAGTATCGATATCCTTTGAAACTCACTCATGAATCTGTTGATGCTATATCTTGGCCCGACATCCAGCTTGAATAGCGCGTTTGTGCCCTCACTCCTTCTTTGTAGTGTTGATAAAAGGGAAGAAGTCCTTCTTGAAGTAGCATGGGACAAAGTTTGTCCTATTCTCCCACATGTCGACCATGTATTTGAATCCTCGTGCGTCATATGTCGGTAACTTGCGGTCCTCAAACTCAGCCCCCTGTGAGCGAGAACCTTAGGATGTCAAAGAGATCAACATGCAGCTTCTTATTCGCCTCTCGCTGAGAACACCCTTCCACCCTTCTCTTTGTGCTTTCTTCACGATGTGGAAGAAACAAGATTCGCGATGGACAGTGTTTGGTAGCTTATTTTTTGATAGCAGCCCTCATTGCAAAGTCTTGATCGGTTATTATTGTTTTAGGATGCTTGCCTCCCATACAAGTCAACATAGTCTCAAATATCCACTCAAAAGTTTCGTTGTTTCATCCATGATGAAAGCACAAAACGGTAACAAACAGATTGTCCCCATGACCTGTGATGCCTACAATTGGTGCAAACTTGAGGGAGTACTTGTTGGTGTTGTAGGTCGTATCGAAACCGATGCAGTCTCCAAACTCTTCATAGTATCTCCTACTCCTTCCATTGCTCCGTAAAAATGTTTCTCACCTTGTTGTTTTCATCAATGTCAAACCTGTAGAAGAACATTGGGTCTTCTGCCTGCTGCTTAGAGAACCATTCATAGACTTGCTTCATGTCATTGTCTGCCGATGCCTTGTTAATCTTGGTCTTCTCATTGCTGACATGTTTCTTATTGAATGGAGTCACAGCCCCTCCTCTTAAGTAGGATAGAACAGCCATGATCTTCCTATCCGGTAGGTTAACCTTGTTGAACGTGGCGATCAGCTCCTTTTCCATATCTGTCATCCTAATTTGTGAGAACAGCTTGTTCTTTTGATTGTCGCCTGCAAACGCATGATTATGCTCAAGGTTCAACCTAGTGATTTGTCCATACACCGTTTTGTAGTGTGGCAACGAAATTCGGGCCAAGGGCAATGCGTGGTTTCAAGTGTGCTCGTTACCCTTTTGTTTGGCACGGATTTGGTGTTGGAGGTGTACCAGATATCTGCTTCTTGTTCTTTCTTGCACACTTTGTACTCCCGCAAAGGGCTTCTTCTTTTTTTCCCCGTTACTAGTGCTTTGGACACTGAACAAAGAGGCCTCACCCTCCTTTGCCATGCTATCTTCCTGGCTTTGCCTTACCACACATGTTGCACTTGAGTGTGATTCTAGTCACCTTGTCATAGTTGGGATCTTTCTTGTCTTGGCACTTGTATCTGTGCCACCTGACAATTGAGAAGCCAACTATAAAGGCGTAGTCATTGTAGAACTTATAGGCTTGGTCGGATGTGTCGAATTTCATTCCAATGTAAGGGGCGAGGTCATCGGCATATTCTTGAGACAAGCGTTCTCGCGCCATAATGGTTTCGGTTTCCATCCGAATTGCTCTTAGCTCTTCATCCTCTTCTTCAACTGGCGCTCTAGATGCTCTTCATTTGGTCGCATGTTTTCTCCAATAACTTGTGCTCCCTCGAGTTTGAATGCTTGTGCTTGTATTCATAGGAAGCTGGTTATGTTGTTGCTCATGTACCAAGTTTCCTTCATTGTTGGCATCTGTTGCTACTGACTTCGATTCTTCATTTTGCGTGTTTATGCGCATAGTCTTTGTGGTGGCCGAGGCTCGTGATTCGCTTGTTGTCATGAACATTTGGTTCTGTTTTCACAGTAACAAAAAGCAGTGTATTGTTTAGATATTTCAAGATGTACTCTAGGAAATAAAGTAATGTAGCATTATTTGTACGTAACAAGTCAATACCTCTTCGCCATTGAGCAAGGCCATGAAACCTCGGCATTTGTGATGACATAACATCTTCATCAATGAGATTTGAAGAATTTGCATGTCCCATGAAATGGTTACTTAGGCTTGTATTGCTTGTTCCTCCCTCGATAGTATATAGCTCGTTCCTCCCTGTCTTGTGAACAACCGCAAACACATGCATCCAGGGGTTATAATTGAAACATGGCTATATTTTTCAAAATGTTTAGTGCCCGTTTTATGAATCTCACTTCTTCTCTCTCAGTATGCCTTGTTCTTGTCCTAAGGTGTTTGTAGTTCATTGGTGTCTTCTTTGAGGGGCCCCTGCTTGCGAGATGAGGAGGACAAATGAATTGCTAAAGGAAATGATATTGGGAGATAAAGTAGTGTACAAACAGATTTCAAGATTGACAAAGTAAGTTTATTCCCTTTTTACCTCATGAGTATGTGTTGCATTCAAAATGTTTGATTCAAATAGGTAATAGCTCTCGAGATTCAAATGAAAACCCTCTATGGATGTAGCCTGCATAAGAGAAGAGCCATATAAAATAGCTTATGATTGGATTTGTTGTTCGTATAGTCCATGCTCTTCTTTTTTTCAAAAAAATGTATGTCATGCATAATTTTGGTGGATATTTTGTGAAACTTACATTCATTTCTTCTATTTCTTCTTCCCCATCCATAGCGGTTGTAGTCCACTTGTGTTGATGAAGTATCCTGCTCATTTCAAATAAATAGAACCATAGTCGAAAATCGGTAGTTGCAATTAGGGATAGGCTAAATTTGCACATTCCTATCACCGCAATATGTTACATCTTAATGTGCAATAACAATAGAATTCTAATTTACCACATGGTTGTAATTGGGGTTGACAATATTTGAATTATAGTTGTAGTAGCTTTTCAGGATTGAGTTCGAAATGTCTTGCCGAAACAAATGCATATAAAAATTGAGTAAAAATACAGTCGGAGGGCGGACAAGAATGTAAATAACATGGAATTTGGCAAATGGAAACTAGTTCCATTATTTTCAAACCTCATGATCGGTTGTTAACTCGGACAATTGAGTAAAAGTTGGATTAAAGGATGCGGTTCTTCCATTTCATCAACTCCTTGGGTTTGGACCTGCAGAACAAAAAGAGAGAATTTGTCAAATCTGTCATCTTGTTAGTGTCTGCTGTTGTGTCCCTTTTCAAAAAAAAAAAAAAAAACTTTGTCATATTTGTCTAGTGGTTTGTCCCAAAATTGTCATGTCTCTTGTAATAAACAAAATTTGTTTGAAACAAGATCTCATAGTCCAAAAAGCAGGGACCTGCGATACAAGGCATGACAATACAAAATGACATCGCTTGATTGCCTATATAAACCTTGGCGCCGAAGGCGCCTTTTGAAAGTAACACTTTTGGTTCGAGGCCGGTGGGCGTTAGGGCCCTCGAGGCCGAGACGTCAAGTAATGACAGGGAGGAACGAATTGTGTTTGGATTGTCCCTTGTAATGTCCCTTGTCTTGTACTTTTTTGTCCGGCTTGTAATGTCCCTTGTAATGTACTTTTCTCTCAGTGACTTTAGACACCGTGGTGTATCTTTGTCTGTGAATTTTGTATTTTTTTTTTTTTTTTTGGCCCGATAAATTTGTTGATGTCGGTTTTACTTCGGTTCGAAAGGAATATGGCGGGAAATCAAGGGTGGGAAGAACAAAGGGAAGGCGCGGGGTCGCGTTTCGGTCCGCCTCCTCTCTGAGCCGAGGTGCGATCTGCCTTTGCTTGAGCGGAGGTGCCGGGCCGATCCGAAGCCCAAGTGGTTATTCCCGAGTATGGGGAAGTAAACGGCGCTGCCATGGAGGATGGTGTGGCGGATGTCAAGAAAAGAGACGGGGATGCCGCTTTGGCCGTGCGGCCTGCCGTAAAGCCGTGAAAGGTAAAACTATGGCTTCTTTACTTATTCAGCGATCTTGATATCTTTGCAGCTTGTATTGTACTTTGCTTGAATTGTATCTGATGAACACGATGGGACATTGTATTTTACCCGGGTACAGTGGGCAATATACTTTTGGTCTTGTATGTGTTATTTGGTGAATCTGGCCGAATGAGTGACATGTTTGCTCCTTTGATGGTTTGATGGTTAGTGTGGTGATATAATTTTTTTGGCCAAGCTCGTAATAGATATCATCTAAGTCGGGTTACATTTCGTTGACCGAACTGTCATCTATGGAATTTAGCATGTTGTACTATTGTTTTGCCTGAAATGTTGTACTATTGTTTTGCCTCGACATACCGCAGTTGTATTGTTTTGGTGAATCTGCTTTGGAGATTACATTTATTACAAGGGACATGTCTCGCTTAATTTTCTCATGGCGAATGATCTTAAATGAGCTGATACCGATAACACATAACATAATGTTGATAGAGTAACAGATGGTGAGAAGGCATGGATTTTGTGTATTTGCCTCGATGTCGGGGATGTACCTGCTGAATTGTTACGTCTCTTAATAACAATAATTGATCATGTTGCTTATGCTTTCTGGCTCTCATTTCCTACTATCGATGATTTATCATGGTTACTATTGAGTCTTCATCACCTATCTACACTAATCTATCATGCCATCATGATCATTAATGCTCATTGTGTTTTCGAAACTAACAACAATGCATAGTAATTGATGTTCTTGTATGTATCTCTTTTAGGGGTCTACAAGAGAGGCGAAGATTGGTTAAACCGGTTGATGCCTTGAAAGTTTTATGCTCTATGGCCTTGTGGAGAACAGGTATGTTGTATATTACATTAGTGAGCCGAGTCTTAAATTATGAGATGTTGCATGGATGTTGTTTTGCTTATTTTTCTTTAAGTCATATTTTGGAAAACCATGAACTCAACAAGTTTCTTTTTGTATGTTTGTGCACACTAACCTATTGATGGATTTACCTAACTTACCTTTCTTCTACTTGCTAGGCCCATTGCATTTCTCTCTACTCTTAAATCAAATGTCTGGCCGTGAATAATTGGCTTTGTGCTTTGAGTTAAATCGCTTGATGTTTCTTCTTTTCGAGGACGGTGATGTTAACACGGGAGGAACCGGTGGTTCTAAGAACAGGCTTTTTCTTGGATATGCAAGCATTAAAATCAAAATATCAGGTCCGGCCTCTAATCTCTTTCTTTGAGGTTGGGGAAAGGTGCGATAACATCGAGCTTTGAGTTACATCAGCATTGTTTTGTAGTCATCTATTTGTGTCGGGCTTTAATACTCTTATGGTCCACATGTGTCATTTTTCAGAACATTGAAGCTCTTTGCCAAGAAGAAAGATGAAGGCAATGTGTGGTTTAAGATGGGAAAGTACGCCAAGGCCTCTAAGAGGGGTATGAAAAGGTACAATGGCAGTATATTCCATGCAAAGTTTGTTAATATCATTAAATTGTCCTATATTGCTCTATCAACATTGTTCAGTTTTGGATCTGTTTTTTCTTTGTTTCTCTTGTCCTACATAGCTCAAGTTATCCACCCATCGAAAGCATTATCCACCCATTTTGGTTATAGTCTAAAATGGAAATTGATTGCAGATTGTTATAGTGTAAATTGCAAGTATAGTTAATTGCAATTTTAGTTTTGTCCATTTGAAAAAAAAAAAATCTAAACCCACTATATGCTTGACTTTTGAGTCTCTCTTAGAAGTTGTAGAATTTGGTACATAGTGGGTTCCCTTTTGAGTGTATCGCTTTTAATATCGGCATTATCCACCCATTTTTCAGCTTAACTACTGATTGTTTTTTATAACTAGAACAACAAGCACAAACTATAGGTCAAGTTATAGTCAGTAGTCCGTAGAGATCAGGAAAATGGTCCTACATTGCTCTATCAAACATTGTTGAGTTTTGGATCTGTATTTTATTTGTTCATCTTGTCCTACATAGCTCAAGATATCCACCCATCTGAGCATTATCCTCCCATTTTGGTTCTGATCTAAAATGGAAATTGATTGCAGATTATTATAGTGTAAATTGCATCTATAGTTAAGTGCAATTTTAGTTTAGTCCATTTGAAATTTTTTTCTGCTGATCCTACATTGCCCCGGACATGTGTGTTCAGATTTTTACATAATTTGTGTTTGTAACAGAGAAATCAATGGCATACCAAAGCTGGTAAGCTATGATTCTATCTAGATGGGCAATTATGCTTCATCGAATTGTAGTTTTTTCTTGTTTGTCGTCATTGAACCGAATTCTTTACACAGAACAAACAGAGGAAATGCAAGTAGAGTCAGCTCACGAGAGAACATGCATGTTCGATCATGTATGTCTTGGAAGGATTGGCGGAGGAGGAAGAACACGGGGAAGAAAAGCAAGTAGAGTCACCTACGGATTACGAGAAGGAAACGTGGGGAAAGGAGCAAGAACGAGAGCGAGAAACAAGGACGTGAAAGTGGACATACCAATCGAGTTGATCCCGTTGTCCTCGATTTTTCGGAGTAGATCCGATCGGTCGTGCACGGAAGGATCGCCATGTCCCCTTCGTGTTTCTTTCTTGCGGCCGGGTTCAATGGCACTTCTGTAATTACTATGAACAGTTTGTCCTCATCTTTGTAAAGTTGTCGGAACGGTGGGTTGTTGGTTAACGGGTTCAAAATCATGCCTGTTAATGCATGCGGGCCCGTTAGGAAGTAGCTGACCGGACGATGGGCGCATGCGGCGCTTTTTTTGTTAACCGCGCTTCTTTTTGTTAAGTTGGTTAACTTGTTTCCTCGCCGGATTTGGATGTGATCGGACGTTCCAAGTGGTTGCAAGATTTGGGGGTCAATTTCTTGTGAAAGAGATATAGCAAGTCCCTTTAATAAATTTATTTGAAGATATAAACGTTACATGTTTTTTTTTTTAAAATGGAATCTAACTTGGAACGAAAACCGACAACGATAACGAGGGACAGAGGGGTAGGTAACAATCACATCTCCTCTAACATTTCAGTAAACGTGTTGTCAAAAAAAAAAAAAATTTTCAGTAAACGTAAATCCCCTACCCTTCCGAAAAAGATCTTCCCGCTCCACTCGGGAGGCGCGCGCGCCCGATCCAATCCCTGCTCCAGCGACCTCCGTCGCCCGGCCTCCTCCTCTCCACAGGCGCCGCCCGATCCAATCCCCCTGCTCCAGCCGGGCCAACGTCCGTCGCCTCCTCCTCTCCTCGGGCGCCGCCGCCGCATCCACCTCCTCTCCGCCCGCCGCCGCCACTCCATCCCTGCTCCAAAGAAGACAGCTAACCGACCTCCGCCGCCGATCCGTAGACACTAATTGCTTCCCTCCTCCAGGTCTTGTAAGTCATTTTGTTTTTTTTTTCCTATACACTCCTAATATGTGAGATCATATTCTTTTGTCTATATCTCACGACAACTTTTCTTTTCACTAGCCAGATTGCTTACTACTTGATAAATTAATTTGAGATGATTATATTGCCATATTTCTTATACATAAGGTCTGTTTGTTGTTTACCCTTTTAGCGAGCGTCTAACCATCCAACTTAATTGCCCTCACATTCTAGAAATTTACTCAATTATGTGGTGCCTTACAGGTTTCCCCTACCTTTGAATATTGGTTGTTCGGTTGACACATACAGTGCAGCAAGGACTCAAGAAAAAAAAAAAAAAAGAGTTACCTAATCTCTCAAAGCTGAGGTACTTTGTATTATTTTACAAAAGATTCTGTGTACTTCAACCATCATTACTGGAATAGTTTTGTTAATTCCTTCCACTGAAAACTTGAATTGCAATAGGTACATGTATTGAGCTCGATTTGGTCCACGCTACATGTGGCACATGCTTACCCTGATGTTTATGACAAACAAATGGTCAAAGTTCCCTCATAGTAAGACTGCAATACCTTGTAGTAAACAACACACCATTCATCAAGACTAGCAGGCAACTTGAAATTTCATTTTCCTTGTTTCAGTTTGATTTCTGATATATGCACTCTCTGAGAAACATAAAAGTGTGGTGGAGCAACCGGAGCAAACTGCACGAGCACTTGCATTCCCACAACAACACCAGTTATCCTGGCACTTTGTGAATCGTCTGCCTTACCTCCTCTGCAGCTGCTCCTACCGAGTATTGTTGGGCTAAGACAATTGATGTGCCTGTATCTTAATGGGTCTATACGTCTGCCAAATGGATTGAGGAATCTCACATCCTTAGAAGTGCTACGGGCAGTTGTTGATTCTTTGCACATTGTGGAAGAGCTAGGCCATTTGACTCAACTAATGATCCTCACGGTGCAGCTAAAAATAGACAAGGAAGGTGGATGTATTCAGTGTGAGAGCGTTTGCAGAGCTCTGGTCGAGACCCTAGGAAAACTGCATAAGATCCAACAGCTAGCAGTATTCACAGATAACGTGGCAGTGAATCTTGATGGCTCGGTGGAGTCTCTAGGCAACCTGTCCTTCCTTCATATTTATGAACTCACTCTGTTGCCTACGTGGATTAATCCTGGATCGCTTCTCCTCCTCTGTGTCCTTGAGATAACAGTGGCCAACGTGCGAAGGGAGGATATCCATATCCTCGGAATGCTGCAGGCTCTTCGTGTTCTGGAATTCTGTGTGTCTGGTGATGACATACAAGTGCTGGGATGGTTCATGGTCGGCCCTGATGCCTTCCCATGTGCAAGAGTGTGCGGATTCTATGGATTTCAAACTGTGCCATCTATGTTCCCACGAGGAGCTCTGCCCAGACTTGAAAATTTTTATTTCGCCATCAGCCTGCAGGATTCCTTCCAAGGTGAAATCACTACCGATGACCTGGCCTTGGGCCACCTCCCATCCCTTCGGACAGTGTCTGTCCGTCTTTATGGTGCAGAGGAAAAGAGTGAGGAGTTGGAAGTGAAATTAGAAGAGAAGCTGTGGCAAGAAGCAGATGGCCACCCCAACCACCCTACCTTAGATTTATGGTAGAAGCTAATGACACCAGTGAAAAAAATATGCATGTACGTACTCCAGCTTTCTTCTACTGAATGCATGCATATTTTCTACTACTGTTAATTTCTGTCTCTAATTAATTGGTGCAGCGGAATGTCCACCTTAACTGCTCTTCAAATATTTCTACTTGTCGCCTCCTTTCTTCCTGGATTTGGATTGGATTGGATTGGATTCGATGTAGGTGTCCATCCCTGGAGGGCATGCAAGTATGTATTCCTACTCAGTACTCACTCATCATTTCTTCTTCTACTGGATGCAACTAGACCTGCGTTGTTTGTCCAATCGTGTACGAGCTGTTCGCAGAATGCATGCATGTTTTCCTTTAGCAGTTCGAAGTGGTCTCTTGTTGGTTCAAACCATTCTACTTACAGCGTGACTTTTCGGTTTTTATGTGCAGGACAAATACTATCAATATTGCGTCCACAAGCAGCCGGGCGTCCTCCGATGCACCCTCCGATGCTACGCCTGTTTGTGTGCACACTGTGTTTTTATTTTCAAAGTTAAAGGACGCTTTTATCCAGTATCATGGAAGAGCCATGTCATTTCATTTCTATATCGCCCTTCACTGCATGTGCTCTGTTTAGCCTCTGTTTCTGCGGGACTTATTTTTTTTCAACTGCAACTCCGATCGGTCATTATTGTAAACTTGACTTTTGGCGAGTTTTGAAAAATCTAAATTTATACTTGAAGTTTTCAAGAGATTACTGGTTTTGAACAAAATGAGATATGGCACTAGCAATCTTTCTACTATCTTAGTACATGTGACAACAGGACAAGCTAACCAGCCCTGTTTATAGAATGGTTCTCAAACAAAAGGTATAGTTCTATATAGTACTGGAACCTGCTTTCATTCGACTTATTTTACGCAGACATTCTACATATACAGGCCTCACTCAGCAGGATTTACAATACCTACGTCTCTCGTACATAAGGAGCTAGGCAAATTAAGTCATTTGATGAGCTTTGCCGTTTTTTAAAAAAGATCAGGAGGGTATAGCGCAGCCCCTACGGGTTAAAATATTTTAAAAAATGAAGTAAAAATGATAAAAAATAGTCTAAAGCAAGAGTCGAAGAAACAAATAAGATAAGAAAATTCGCCGAGCAGCTTTTTCTCCTTTACCTCTCGCTTACATTCTTTCTCTGCATACATGCACGATGCCTGGAAAACAAGTTCTTAGGTTGTTCTCCTTCTATATATATAGTCCACGTAACATGGCGTAGAGTGCCATCGTTGTTTGTTTTTTTAAAATCTCTCTCCACATTTTGGTTAGTTCGTGTGCTAGCCGTAGAGATTTGACAAATTTATTGAACAACGCAATCTTGACCATCATGGGAGTTTACTTCACTTGAGACATCTTGGGCAAAGAGATACAAATACTAATGGGCTTCCGAGACAAATAGGGGATCTGAAATTTTTACGGACACTTGATGTGACGATGTACATTGGTATAAAACAGCTGTCAACAGCTGTCAACCAATATGACCTGAATGGAATTGGGAAGCTCATGTTCAGGGTTTTGTGAAGGAGCTTGCAGTCTGCAATAACTAAGGGTGCTTGAGATCACAATTGACATGATAGATGATGACACTACTACAGATTCGTTCATCACTACCGCCGGTATCACTGCCGAAATTTAGTTCACCGGCAGCGATGAACCGCGCCCGGCAGTGATGAACCGTTCAGGCGCGGGACAAACCAGAAACTCCACGGACTCGACCAATACCGGCAGTGAAGATTTATATCTCTACCGGTGAAAATTAAGCCCCGGCAGTGATCTGATGGACTCATATCACTGCCGGGTGCAAATAAGAACCGACAGCGATCTCTCTGCATGCACTGTCGGTTGTTGTCACTGAAAACTATGGTGTAACCGATTCGGTAGTGCTGTGCCGGTTCACTCTCGGTTTTAAAATAATGCCAAGCGGTGATAAGCTGCCACCTCAAAAGGTGACGAGGTGTTCTCTCCTTCCTACTGCACCATCCCAAGAACAGGCGCTCGTTTAGACCCTCCCTCCGGTGTTCGCGACCGTTCTAATCCGTGAAGGAATCGCTTGTATTTGAAGAATGGCTTGACTGTTTTTGGTTTAAGGTTAGTAACAATCATATGCTCCTTTGATTTTATTCCCTAATTACCTTTGTTTTGATGGGTACATCCCTTGATTCTTGTTCTTGTTCTTTCTACATTCTAGAGCCGCGAGCTCCAATTGAACTTAATTTCTGCTAGGCTTTGAAGCAATTTGTGGAGAATCCATCATCTATAAGGTTGGTCGCCTAATTAATTTTGCCAACCAAAATAGTCCATGTGTCACCTAGCTACCAGCTACATTTTTTCGAGCTGAATTGATCAAGTCTTCAATTTCACTTTTTTTGTATAGATGGATCGAGAGTGGATGTATAGGTCCGTTCAAACCGAGGGTTCTTTATTGGAGTCTCCCAGTTCTGTGTGTTGCTAGAGCTCATGCTGGGGTTGAGAAGTATGTTTTTTGCCCATGCTTGGATTACAAGAATGAACGGAAATATGCTAACACAGAGTGTATCCGGAACCACTTGTATACACGGGGGTTCATGCGAGGGGTATAGCATATGGGCAGAGCATGGTGAGATTGGTTTGAATGTTCCTTGCAGAAAACAATGATGATCGAGGCCATTCTGCCGTGCACGAGGAAAACAATGATGATCGGAAAACAACGACGTCGCCATGCACGAGCAGCATGAGGGCACTCTTGGCTTGCTTAGTGATATTCTTCTGCCGATGAAAGATCGGCGAAGAGGATGGCCTTTCTTTGTTGCTACGTAATGCAGAGTCCACATTTCTTAGTCCCAAACAGCTGAAAAAGCTAGAGAAAATGAGGCAAGATGGAAAAACGCCATTGTACAAGGGTTGTGAAGTGAGCAAACTGGAGGCCAACATATTGCTGTTAGACTACAAATCCGTAGAAGGGGTGGCGACAAAGGCTTCGATTTCTTGTTAAGTGTAATCGGGAAATTGCTCCCAAAAGACAATGAGTTGGCGAGAAGACATACCGGGCCAAGCGGATGATCTCGCCCCCTCGGCCTCGAGGTCGAAAAAATCCACGCATGTGTCAATGATTGTATATTGTACCGTGGAACAAAATACGGAAAGTTGGATGCATGCCCCAAGTGTAAACAACCACGCTACAAGCATGGGCCATCAAATGAAGGTAGCAAGAGCGCGAGAGGAGGTCTGTTAAAGTTGTTTGGTATTTCCCAATAGCTCCCGGTGCATAGGCTGTTTTGCATGTGCAAAGTCGCCCAGGCTGTTTACTAGCAGCATGGCGAAGAGCGTCCGAAAAGACACCAAGATGAGGCACCCGGCCGGCGGGCGTGATTTGGAGGACCCGTCAATACTATGTTCTACAAGGAGCTCGGTGGAGAGGTAAGGCACCTTTGGTTTGGTTGGAGCACGGATGGGATGAATCCTTTCTCGACCGGGTTAGGAGCAACCATAGCACATGGCCGATGGCGCTCTCAGATACAATCTTCCGCCACACCTCTGCATGAAGCATTCGTTCATCCAAATGCCACTACGATCCAAGGGCCAAGACGGCCCAGTGGAATGACATAGACACGCTTCTAGAACCGGTGATCGATGAACCGTAGAGATGTTCAAGACGGGGTGCGAAGGATGTTTGGGACGAGTACAAAAAGGAACATGTCACGGTCAAGGGAATACTAATTGCTACAATCAATCGACTTCTGCGGGCCGAGGTTGCTTATATCCGGAGAAAAGACAAAAGGCTATCTTGGATGTGTCGAAGTGCTTGGATGAAACACATGCGATACATCTACCGGGCAACAATAAAATGGTTTATATGAGAAACCGTGAGGTTCCTACCGAGGGACACTCGTGATCGAAGGAACAAAAGAACGTTCGGGGAATATGAAGAGGGAGGGCTCCAGTTATCGAGACGGGAAAGCGATGCTTCGAGAACTAGACAAACTGAATTTTGTCCTTGGGAAGGGGAGGGGGCGGTAAAGCATTTGAAGGGAGTTTCGGAAGAAAAAATCGCTTTTTGGAAACTGCCTTCTCGGGCCACTATTGAGGATACGCCACCGTCTTGATCCCATGCACCTTACTAAAATGTGTGCTTGTGGCACCCTAAACCATTTGATGAACACCGGGGGGACCTCGAAGGATTCACTAGCCACATGGGAAGACATGGAGCACTTGGGAATCATGAAGGGTCCGCATCCGGTGGCTAGAGAATGATCGGTGTACCTTCCGCTGCGACATGGACCTTGAGCGGGGCAGCAAAGAAAAAGTTTATCTCCTTCTTCAATGAACTCAAACTCCCAATAGGCTACCGTGGTAGCCCCTGAAAGAGGCTAGTGAACATGAAAGAACTCAAGTTCAACTATGGCTGCATGAAGGCCCATGATTGTCATGTCATTATGACTCAAGCGCTCCCTGTTGCTATACGTGGTCTCCGGCTCCCCCCCAAGGCTCACTTTGCCGCAATCGTAAAGTTGTGCTCGTTCCTCAATGCGATCTCAAAAAGGTCATTGCTATGTCCACGCTGACCAAAATTTGCGGCCCGGCCAGATATCCGAGCCACACTAAGCCGACTTGAGGTGGAATTCCCTCTTACTTTCTTTGATATCTCGGTGATCTGCTTGGTTCATCTTGTTGAACAAATTAGAGGCCTTGGCCCAATGCACCCGCATCGATGTTCCCTTTCGAAAGGTTGATGAAAGTTTTTAGGAGGTATGTCGAGAAATGAGTTCGGACCGTAAGGGAGCATGGTTGGAGGATGGTCAACGAGAAGAAGCCATCGAGTTCTGCACATATTATCTAGACATGGAGAGGGGTTGGACTTCCGAGATCTCGTCACGCCGGAAGAATATGTGGCAAAAGGAACGATCGGGCCTAAATATGTTCTGATAAAAGACGCCGTTGCTTTTTCGACAGCACATTTTCTGTTTTTACAGCAAGCCGAGGAAGCGAGGCCATACCTTGAGCGGCACAAGGCAATCTTTGAAAGAGCAAAATCCCAACATGTCGAGAAATGGGCTACATAAGAAACATACGGATGAATTTTATGATTGGTTGCGAGTAAGCTTGCTTGGGAAAGAGTTGGGTAATCAACCGGATTTCACGGGTGTGGGGCCTAAGAGTACATATGTTATGTACCAAGGGTACGAGATCAATGGATACACATTTTACAAAAAGCAAGATGGAAAGAGCCAATACCGTAACAAAGGTGTTCGTTTTGAATCAGTAGACGAAAACGGCAGAGTGGAAGATACCTACTATGGTTTCATAGAAGAGATATGGGAACTAGACTACGACTCGGTGAAGGCGAGCCCTTTTATTTGCCAATGGGTTCGGAAATCAGCCATCAACATCGATACGTAAGGGTTCAATACGGTTGATCTCAGCAAGACCGCACATAGAGAGACCCCTTCATCCTTGCAAAAGATGTTACGCAAGTTTTCTATGCACCGACAACAAAACAAATGGAAAGCTACACGCGGCTAGAAGGGAAAAGGAAGATTGTCGGAGTGGATGGAGTGACGGATGAAGTTTGAAAACTATAGAGGGTATCACGAAATGCACGCATTCGCCGTTAACGTAGCCCAACCGATCGTAGATGAGGGTGAAGGTGAACCCGCTTAGTACAAGCTCGATCACTATTGTAATCGATGGAGTTAGATTATATTGTTCACTATATGTAATCGATGGAGTTACATTATTGTTAACTAAATGTAATCACTATGTTTGGACAAATTAACGTTCTTCACCAAGTATGTAATCTATGGAGTTAGTCTATCTATACTATGTGCCTCTCGATTTGTAACGGTGCTTTTCGGTGAACCGATCAATAGCCAAAATAGAGAATTTAGGTTCACCTTAGGTTGAGAACCGAGAGTGATAGCCATTATCACTACCCGGGAGGTTTCACTGTCGTCGGTTATTTCACTTGTCGGGTTAAATAACTAAACCGGCAGTGATCGGAAAAAGCCTAAGATTTGTATATTTCCTATGTTACCCGTGGTTCATATGCTCTCGGTGTCCCTATCGGTCTCAAACTTTTTCAAAGTCTTCCACATTCGATGGGTGAGTCATCCAAAAATTTTGAGATTTTTAGGAGTTGGTTTGGTACTTTTTGCGGTTTATTGATTTTCTCAAGGCGACGAGGCCGAGTAATTCTAGGTTTAACGAGGCTACCCCCAAAAGAATAGGCACCATGCCAAACTTTTCCACATGGTCTCATTTGGCCTAGGAGTCAAATTTATGCACATATACATGTTAAATTCTTGTGTTTGCCCGATGTAATTTGCCATTTTCCGCCTCGTTTAGCGAGGAACGAAAAACCTAAAAATGAAAATATTCACCCAGGAAAAACCTAAGATCTTGTGTGGGGGGGCATATTTTGGGTGTAAATGATTGCAAAAAAAAATTCAAGCCATTTACACGTTGGTGGATGACACTTGCTTCACAAAGGCACATGCACCTTTCCAACTCACCATAACTATACACTTAGGTTTATGTTACCCGTGGTTCATATGCTCTCAGGTGTCCTATCGGTCTCAAACTTTTTCCAAGTCTTTCACATTCGGTGGGTGAGTCATCCAAAATTTTTTGAGATTTTTAGGAGTTGGTTTGATACTTTTTACAGCTTTATTGATTTTTACCGCGCGACGCAGGCCGAGTAATTCTAGGTTTAACTTAGGCTACCCCCAAAAGAATAGGCACCATGCCAAACTTTTCCACATGGTCTCATTTGGCCTAGGAGTCAAATTTATGCACATATACATGTTAAATTCTTGTGTTTGCCCGATGTAATTTGCCATTTTCCGCCCGTTTAGCGGGAACGAAAAACCTAAAAAATAAAAATATTCAGGAAAAACCTAAGATCTTGTGTGGGGACATATTTTGGGTGTAAATGACAGCAAAAAAAAAATTCAAGCCATTTACACGTTGGTGGATGACACTTGCTTCACAAAGGCACATGCACCTTTCCAACTCCCCATAACTATACACTTAGGTTTATGTTACCCGTGGTTCATATGCTCTCGGTGTCCTATCGGTCTCAAACTTTTTCCAAGTCTTTCACATTCAGTGGGTGAGTCATCCAAAAATTTTGAGATTTTTAGGAGTTGGTTTGGTACTTTTTGCGGTTTTATTGATTTTTACAAGGCGACGAGGCCGAAAGTAATTCTAGGTTTAAGCGAGGCTACCCCCAAAAAGAATAGGCACTATGCCAAACTTTTCCACATGGTCTCATTTGGCCTAGAGTCAAATATATACACATATACATGTTAAATTCTTGTGTTTGCGATGTAATTTGCCATTTTCCGCCCGTTTAGCGAGGAACGAAAAACCTAAAAATGAAAATATTCACCGGAAAAACCTAAGATCTTGTGTGGGGGCATATTTTGGGTGTAAATGACTGCAAAAAAAATTCAAGCCATTTACACGTTGGTGGATGACACTTGCTTCACAAAAGGCACATGCACCTTTCCAACTCACCATAACTATACACTTAGGTTTATGTTACCCGTGGTTCATATGCTCTCAGGTGTCCTATCAGTCTCAAACTTTTTCCAAGTCTTTCACATTCAGTGGGTGAGTCATCCAAAAATTTTGAGATTTTTAGGAGTTGGTTTGGTACTTTTTGCAGTTTTATTGATTTTTCTCAAGGCGACGAGGCCGAATAATTCTAGGTTTAACGAGGCTACCCCCAAAAGAATAGGCACCATGCCAAACTTTTCCACATGGTCTCATTTGGCCTAGGAGTTAAATTTATGCACATATACATGCTAAATTCTTGTGTTTGCCTGATGTAATTTGCCATTTTCCGCCCCGTTTAGCGAGAACGAAAAACCTAAAAACGAAAATATTCACCTTTGGAAAAACCTAAGATCTTGTGTGGGGGCATATTTTGGGTGTAAATGACTGCAAAAAAAAATTCAAGCCATTTACACGTTGGTGGATGACACTTGCTTCACAAAGGCACATGCATGATCCCTATGACTCTTACAAAAGCTTAAAATTCATGAACTGCCAGCTGTATACACATCACTTGCCCAAGGTTAATTACACCCGGTTTTGTGAACATATATCACTATCGGGAGTAATCGACCCGGCGGTGATGTGTTATGCTTATATATATATATATGTGAATCGGCGCGGCCTTGAAATTTTCCCCAATCTTTTGAACACCGCGCCACCGTTCCCAGCGCAAGAACGAGCAACCACACGACCGAAGAGCACCGCCGCCCACCTCGACACCGCTCCGCCCGCCTGACGCCGCTTGCCTCCATCGACGCCGCCCACCTTGACGCCGTGCCCTTCATCGACGCCTCCGCGACGCGCCGCCCACCTCGGCGCCCTCCTTCGCCTCCATCGACGCCCCCACCTCGGCGCCCTCCTTCGCCTTCTTCGGCCCGGCCTTCGCCAACCTCGGCGCTATCCGTCAACGTCTCGCTACGCCCCATCACACTTTAGTCCCACGACGCCCGTCCGAGGACTTGGAGGAGCGCAAGGGAGCGCGGCTTTCTCCCACCCTCCCTAGGTGCTCTCTCTCACTACCCCTTGCGTGTTCGATAGAATGCCGATGATAATCGCACCCTCCCCCCTTCGGAGCACAGCCTCCATTCTTCGTCATATTCCATCTCCCGCCGGCCGCCCGCGCCATCCTCGTCCCACGACGCCCGGCGAACGCGTGCCTCTCCACCTCCACGCCGCATCTCCGCCCATCTCATCCAAGGTGAGTGCGACGCCATTTCCCCCAACCCGTTTGCTCAAATGTGTGCTAGATTGGGCAAATGACTTGTTATTTTATTTTTCTACAACATTTGTACCAACCTGTGAACACGGTTGTGTCACGCCCACGGTTAGTCCTCGCAAAGTCACTCCATTGACAAGTTCAAATAGAACGGTGATAACCCCGGGCGGAGAGCCGCATCCCCGGCAACCGCGGAAGCTGCGAATGAGGAACCGGTTTGGAGCCCCAGCGACGTCTTTGCAACCGGATCAATGTGACCAAGGTGACTAGGTAATGTGCCCGGATTCATGTGACTAGCTAGGTTGCCATACACCGCAAGTTAATTGAGAGTGTCTTATCTTGGTTGGTACTCTTGTTTTAGCGTAGCGAGGAAGCGGTAGTGCCCAGCCCGGCTAGAAGGTTCAGTAAGCAAGCCCGAGAACCAAGCGAGGCAAAACAAGGCTTCCGAGGCGAATACAACCTACCATATCACCGAGGTGGATGAGTACGGGGAACCGGCCCGCACCCCCAACAACCTGTGTCCAAATACTCTAGTATCTTGGGGGTACTTGTAAGGGACAAAATCCCAATTAAGTACGGGAAGTGGATCGGGAAGGAAATGGATCAATGGAGGGTTCCCGACGCTACGAAGAAGCTTGTATGGCTCTTGTTAAAAGATTATTTCTCCTTCGAACGAGGGTTGTGACCGCGAATTGGTGGTACAGAAAAAAACTTATGAAACCATGTGTAGATGCTTCGCGACTTTCAAGGGGGAGCTGTATAAAAAGTTTGTGCACCAAGGTAAAGAGCCAAATTGGGATGGAGGAGAGTACACCTCCACCGAGGATCTACTTGGGAGGAATTCAAGGAACACAAGCTAAGCGATGAGTTCATACAAGTGAGCATGAAGAACAAGCGTAACTTCGCGAAAAACGAAAATCGTCATCGTCTCGGCTCTCGTGGCTATGCCCAAAAGATGCCGGATTTTCAATCGAATCGGATGAGATGGAGAGATGCCGCGCTCAAGGTTTAAAGGTTGACACCGAAGATTGGGAGACAAGATCAATATTATCTTTTGGCGAGGAACGTACACCACTCTGCGAAGACGGGAGCTTTAGCACTGAAAAATGAACCCATGAAAAACCTCGTCAAGAAGATCTCCGAAGTAACGAGGAGGTGAAGAAAGGGTCTCGCTTCTAGGAGGGGAGAATGACGTGCTCACCCAAGCACTCGAAATAAGGAGCACCCCGAAATCGCACTAGAGGAGCCGGTGTTGTTCCTTGGAAACTAGCATTTTCGGACTACTCGAGAGTATTGGCGCCGCTCGGTTAGTGTCTGGAGAGACTGACGAAGAGTTGAATAGACGTCCCGGAAAGGATGGTGGATGTCGAGTCGAAGCAACTTTTGTCTCAAAGACAAGCGTAGTACATGACCCTAATGATGCCTTGAGCCTTCATGCCAAGGGTCGCAGCGGCAGCTGGATCGGCCCCGCTTGAGAAAGATGTGAATGCGCCTCATGCGGTGGACAACATCAAAGAACCCTGTCAATGTCAAGTTGTACGTCCGTTAGCAATGGACAAAAGACGAGGTGGCGGTCGGCCCGGGCCCGGTGACCTCAGAAGATGGGGTCATCCATGGCCAACCAATTCCACGGGGGTATGCTCGCATCGGCATTGATACCATACTTGATAAGAAGTATAACAAGATAGTCATTGAGCACCCCGTAGTGGAAGACAAGCCAAACTTGGTCGAACATCCACCAGCAAGTTTTTTGGCGCAAGCGCTACATTAAAAATGGACGTTACGAGTTGTCATCGGATGATGAGGAGGACGTGAGTCTAATCCCTCCCATGATACTAATCCCGATAGAACTCCTAGTTCCCTGTCGGACATGTGCCAACATCCCCAAAGAACACGTATTCATCCTTCCTCTACATTACCCCCCGAACATCATAACCCTCCTCACTCTTCATCGGCCCACCAAAGCGGGATCCTCCTCCTCAAGTAGCGCCAATGACAAGATCAAAGGCAAAGGGAAAGGATACCTCGTGAACCAACCATATCATACCAACAAAAGGCCGATGGATTACGTTGAGAAGTCCAAGAAATGCAAAAATTTCCGACCCCTGAGGAAGGCGAAAGACGCAATACATTTGTCAATTTTATGGTCTCATTTGTGGAAAACACGGCAACTAAATGGATGGCGCCAAGTTCGACACGAGAAGATAAAATGGGAGAAGCCCGGAAGAAGATACAAAAGCTTGCGGCGAGAAAAACATAAGTATTCATCTTCCAACTGCAGACATGTATTTTGCCGAAGATGATCCCCTACCAATGGCAATGCAGCTTTGTAATGGGACATAATTTGGTTGAGTGTTGACA